>CM057337.1:937785831-938109973 GCA_030015575.1 Agapanthus africanus | reverse complement strand
ACCATAACCCCTAATATGATATCTAAATTAAGACATTGAACAGAGGTGTAGATCTTTATTTACCAAACTTTACCTAAACCTAATCCTAGCAAGTTTCCTAATCCTAATAGAACACAACTTCGTTTTTAGATCTAATTAAAAGACCAAACACCATTTGGAATTAATTCGTAAGAGCGATTAGGAGATTCACAACATCCCTGTGGACCGACCCGTACTCACCGGCTAGCTTCATGCGACGCCGTTCTTGATTGCGGTAAATATTTTTTGATCGATAAAACCTCTCTAAATCAAATGGCGCCGTTGCCGGGGATGGCGTAAACTTTTCTTTTTGTAATTTCGAGTTAATCTAAAATCTAAAAATTCATAAAAATCTGAAAATTTCCAAAAATAAAAAAATTTTATCATCTTTTATTGTTTGAAGGGTGTCTTTATGAATCTTTGCAGGGTTTGACGGATCTGAAACAACACAGAAGGCAAATCAGAAAAGGGTATATCAAAACAGCAGGAGATTGAAAGTACAGAGCAGCTGAAGAAATTTGGAGACCTAATGCCCCCAAAGAGCCGCGTTTCCGCGGCAATTACCTAGTCAGAACCGCGATTCCGCGGTCGTCTGGAGTCTTCTTTGCGCGAAATTTGCTCTGTTTGTTTCCTCATTCTCCCCTCTACAAATCCCCATATATCTTTTGCCAAATTTTCTGCAGGATTCTTTGCGCTAAAAATCTTCTTCCCCCTTCCAATAATTGATTTTCTGCAGGATTCTTTGCGCCGCGCTAAATAGCAAATTGATTGCAAGTGATTTACTGCTTTGCATACTTTAATCTGACTTTAAGGGGCTATTGACCAATTCAGATTGGGTGGGGATTTCATCACCCTTTCCAGGACCCCAGAAATCACTTAAAGCATTTGCATTGACCACTTTTAATTTAAAAAATATTAGACTCGGCCCTAAGGACCTCGAGCTCAATAGGAAAAGGACTAGTATAGGCATCGACTGTTTATCCTAACTGACATTGCGGTGTCTAGGCTAGTGGTTATTAATTAGGCCCACTGTAGTGGTGGTTCCTTCCCACTTACCTGGCCGCAATTGGCGGTGAAGAGGCGGTTTGAGGTCCTATTTCTAGCCCTTTGGAACAGTTAGGAGCTGTCTAGCTGACCTAGGTGACCCTAGATCTAGGACTGATTGTGCATTTCTGGTTATTTGCATTTGTGTCTTAGCCCATTATAGAAAATTTTTGCAAAACAAATAAAAAAAAATAATAAAAGGATTTTTTTATAAAAAGACATGCAACTTTTGTCGCTGAGAAATCCTTGCACCACCTACCTTCTTTCTTCTATCATGGGTACCTCACATCATAAATCTCTTGCCGAACTTTGGTATCCCGAACCTAACTTTGCGTCGTTCGTCAATTGTTTCGGTCGATTTAAAGACGATCCTTCCATGCCCAAAATTTCGCTGAAAGATCAAATAGAAGCGTCTAGGAGAAACAGTTCGACTTTGCAACCCACTTTGTGTCAACCAAGTAAACATTTACCACCTTCGTATGTTGACACCACTTTTTCAAGTCCTGCTGTCACTCCTAAACCAATGTCCATTGCTGAGCATATTTCTCAATCTCGTAGCCGATCTTTCACCCCTCTCCACACATCTGGTTCTAGGGATCCACAAGACTATTCACCTTTTTATCCACATGTTGACCCTACACCTGCCCAACCACCCACTTCCTACCAGTCCTACCCGACTTTTCCACCGTCACTAGACAATGTTTCTACACAGCCTTTTGGGAGTTTCGCATACCCAAACAATTTCGAATCTTTTGCCGAAACCCCCTTACCACTAAAATCTAGCTTGGAAGAGTCGTTGGAAGCTTATATTGCTGCAACAAATAAAATGGTTAGGAATGTGGAAGTGTCCGTGGCCGCCCTTATGCAACCTGCTGAACCGGTAGCTAGTTTTCCGCTAGCCCCAAATTTTTCAATGTATGAGGTGGCGGTTGGACAGAATGAGAATGTGAGAGGATTTCCAAATCAAACATACCCATACCCAATTGAAGCCCACAACTCCGGTTTTCCATCGATTGTCCCAAATGATTCATCAGTTAAGGATAAAAATGAGTTGTGTGATTTTGTAGTGTTTTATTTGCCAAATTGTGAGGAACCCCCTTCGAGTGAAACAGCACCCAATCCGTTTGACCTTTACACTTCCACTCTAGAACTTACATTGATAAACATTCATGCTTTTGAGGAGGTGTCTAAAGAAATTGACTTTCACTTGATTGAAGATATAGACGCCGGGAATATTTCGGATGATGAACTTGTTGATTTAATTGAAATTTTATGTTCAAATCATCATCCCGAGTTATTAAATGTTTCTCCCGAATCTCATATGCGTCTTGATTTTGATGATAATGGCATGGATGAGATGAATATTGAGGAGAATTATGAGTTGAATATTGAGGAGAATAGTGAGGATCATATTGAGGTTGAACCATTTTTCTTTGATGTGTCGGATTTTCCAATTCATCCTCTTGAACCATTACCTAAATCACCTTCCCTCTTTTCCATCGTTCCGACCACTCCTCATTTCACGCTTGACGACTGTGAGCTTGAAAACTTCTCCTTTGAATCTGACACAGTTCTCACAGCCGATGACACGTACGAGTGTTTCACTTTTTTGGACGATGTTGAAGTCTCACCGCCCGAGTTTGCATCCTTTGCATTTTCAGATGAGTTAGTTAATCCATCAGACTCGGTTGCTTACAGTCGTTTCGAACCATTGATGGAATCCTTCCAGTTCGACACAGTTTACTACGGTGAGAATGAGACTATCCCTAATTCACTCCCTTTCGTCCTTCCCATTGTTCCGACCGAACAAGAGACCGTTACGCTTTCATCTCCTATACCAAGTTCGGCGTACCCATGTTTTGTTGCGAATCTTGAGGGATTTGACCCCATTTCACGACGGGTTGATAGGTTAGCGCAATCGCTTTTAACACATCGGTCATCACAAATTGCGCTAATTTATTCACTCGATTTACACCCTCAAGTTCGCGCGACTCTTCTTTCTCCTTTCCGCCCTTCTTCTCCCCCACCGAGACCATATTCTGCCATTCTTCTTTCCACACGGTCTCGTGTGTTTCTCATTTCTTTCATCCACACCCCATTCTTGCACCAACTATACCACTACCACGATAAGATTTTTGAATGGTTGGTGCTAACTTTTGGCTTGTGTAAGGCCAAGCTTAAGTTTGGGGGGAACCTTTGCATATATGTATATATATTTTTTGTTTTCTATAAAAAAATAACAAAAAAATTTCAAAACAATAAAATAAAAAAAAATTGTAAATAAATAAACATGGGAGTATCGGTATTTTGACCCTCTTGGTTTAGCATGACAGTGAGGACACTGTCAAGTTCAAGTTTGGGGGTATGCTTGGTACGTCTTCTTCCTTCGCATTCATTTGTACATATTTTGCATTTGCATACTTATTTGAAAACCCATAAAAATTGGAAAATTTCAAAAATTATAAAAATTATTGTATTCAATTTTGGTTAATTGACTTGAGTTTGATAAATAGGTTAACTGACTATGAACAACTAGATCTTAGACTTAGCAAATTAAAAACCCTAAAAATAACCTTCCTTAGAGTTTAACGGTAGAAAGTATATGTCTTTGTAGATTATTTAGAAATAGGCAAATTTTGGGTTCACTTCTTGGGCTAAGTCGAAATGAGGGAAGAGTATTGATATTCTTATTAGAGTATAAGTTTGAAAAATAATTCCTAGCTTAAGTCTAAATTCTGAAAATGTATACCCTACAATTTGCACAATCACGCACCTTGAAACTTGAAATAGTAGAGGAGACCTTGAAATGCTCTTGTCTAAAGTCCTTAGTACAATGAAAAAAAATACAAGTGTGAATAAAGAAAAAAATTGAACACTGGTTTTTGTGATTACTTAAGGCTAAAAAAATAGAAAAAATATTTAGCGAGGGTGCTTCATCACCTAGTGCCTTAGACCAACTGGTTTGGGAGTCACTGCTAAAGCCTTGGGTGTTACAAGACTAGGAAGTACGCTTTAAAGTGCTAACGCATCTTGTAATCGGTCGTTGGTACCTCAAGAAGTATTAACGGTCGCATGAAGGATGTGTAAGCGAAATTTAATTAAAAATTCACCAATTAAGAAGTGCTTTGGACAACGGACAAGGGTATGATTGCTTGATTTGAATTTCCAAGTGTAGGGGTGACTTATACACACACGTAGGGGTATGTGATTGGGATTTAGATGAGAGAAAGGAGTGAAGAATAGAACTTGTATCTTTAGTAGAGTTGATAGAAATTCCTAAGTGGAGATGGAAATCTAGAAGGAAAACTTAAGAAATGCCGAAAGCTAAGTAGGTCTACATAACATATATAATCTTAAGTTAAATGATGAGGAAGTGTGAAGAATATGGGTGGATAATTTGTGGGTCGACGATAATAGAATTCCTTGTTAGAAAACCTAATTGGAGAACAAAAGTCAAACAGCCGAATTGATAGGATTTTGTGGGTGTAATCCGCTGAAAACCCTCAGGAGACAACACTCCTCCTACTAGGGACACCTAGAGGTTTAACGGCTTGTTGCACGTGTTAGTTATATGTATGCCCTAGAGGCCATTGCTGTACATAGAATGTATATTGTAGTGGATGCTGGGACATATATAGGGAGGACTTTCTTGCTCGACATGATAGTACGCTATCTGGTTGCACTTTATCTTAACATGTATACTTTCTGTCTCTCTGATTACATGTTGATAAAGCCCATAGGATGTGTACTCGACTTCCAGGACTATGATGTAGATCATACTAGTGGGGCCTGGGTAGTCCATGATACATCCTTGAAATGTTCCTAGTCGAGGGAATATCGAGACGGGGCATCGATATTCCAGAGTAGACTAGCGCATATCTTCTCGACCCATGCGATGGGCGATGGATGATCCCATATCCATTGGTGTTTGACATCGAAGATGGTATGCGGGTGCTCAGTGGAGACTGGGTACACTGAACGGACTCGCCGAGAACTCCCAGATGGTATTATACCTCACGTCAGATGGCAGTTCTCTGGTGACACTGGTACAGCTTAGTCTGTTGACCCGAGATCGTCATAGAGTCTTGTGTGACTCCCACTGTGCTTTGATTTCCACCCTACCACGGCTCTACTGAGTTGTGCAAACAGGTGGTTTTTGGGTACAGTCCCGATTCACATGGAGGCAATGAGCGATAGGAGGGGATTCGTCTCTCCCGGTATTGGGGGTTGATATTGTGCTATGCTCGACTGGCCATAACAGGAAATCCCTGGCCAGGGTTGCAGTGATATACTGGTAAGTGTTATCAGTAGTTTCACGAATGTTATGGACCTTACGTCAGCATGACTTATCGAGCTATTGGGGTCTGACGTTTACCACCCCTAGGCGAGATATGCGACATATCAGACGAACAGACCGGACTATACGGTAGTGTTACTGGTCGGATTCGCAGGAGTGTGAGCGGGCTTGCTCGTCGATCTTCTGATCGCTCAATACCTGGGTGGCCGTTACGTTTGGCAGACCGCTTGCGGCTTGTGGGTGCATGATATGATCATCATCTGCTACCGGCGTATTGACGAGTCTTTAGAGTCCTACACAGAGATTTCCTGGTTCAAGCGAAACGAAATAGGAGTGCATATGAGATATGTGCGGGACCGAGAATAATGCGTGTATGTGATACCGTGTTTGATTCTCGCGATCAATGTATCGAATGGTTATATGCGATATAACCTAGTTATCGAATCAAGGATTGATTCGATAAGCCGACACATTGGATACTAGCCGGTTATATGCGATATGACCGGATCGTTAAATCAAGTGTTGATTTAATGATTTAATACATAATTATATATTTGATATATTGCTTTGCATTAACTAGTATCGGTTCACTTTAAATGGATTTTCTCACGCGGATGTGCACATTGTATATTCGATATAGTTTTGTGCACATGATTGTATCATGTTTGATGATACATTCTAGCTTGGTTTTGTGTAAAGTGTTAAACCATGGTTAATTGGTGATTAGGGTTTCTTTTTCATTTACTTAATCATTTATTTATTCCTTTTATTTATTTTGGAAAAAGGAAAGATAAAGAGATAAGAATGGTTGCTAGATTTGTTTTTATTTGAAAGCTTCTTGAAGCTTTGACCTTAGTCCACCATTCTTGTCTTTTATCTAACCCTAACCACTATCTAACCTAAGTTAAGTCTCTACACTAAACCATGGTCAATGATATGATAAGTATTGTATTTTATTTTCTATTTTAGAAAAAGTTATCATATCATCTTCTTCTTCTTCATCTTCTTCTTCCATGGATGTAGCTTGCTACTCCAATGGCAAGTGTTGAAAAAGTGTGAGAAATCCAAAACTAAAGTTTACCCACTTCCTATTTCTTCATCCTCTATCTATTGCCAAGTAGTATAGGGTGTTTCCTTCACAAGTTTTCCAAGCTTGATGAAGTTGGAGCTTGTTCTTGCGATATCTCGACGTAGATCATCTTCGGTATTGAACCGACGATCAAGCTCGCCCATTCTTCGATGATACCGATACTTGAGTTCCGGATTCATTTTGGACAGCCGAGGGGACTTCGTTGCGGAGCCGTGGAGGTGGTGGACCGGATCTACAAAGGTTGTATGTCCGTTCCCTTAGTTAAATTGTTAACTAGTTTATGTTTCGCCTAAATATCTAGCAAACGATCCGTAGTCGGGTTTGTAGGCACCCGTAAAATTTTATTTGTGCATGTTTGATCACTTGTGAAACTTAACTAGAGTGCCTAGGAACCCTACAGTGGTATCAGAGCCTAGCTAGAGCCTTAGGCGATCCCCGGACGGAATTAGAAACCCGATCGAACCAAAATCCCATTGCAAAATTGCTCTCTGTACTTTTTTCAAAACTGTTGATTTTTGGCAATTAAAAATATCCAGAAAAACAAGCAGGCATTTTTAAGAATTACTGTGAAATTTGGTACCCTAATTCCACAATAGCGCGGCGGAAGCGCCGCACAAAGGGGGTTTGCGCGGCGGAAGGGCCGCCAATAAGAAGCCGACACGTGTCAAATTTCACAGTAACTCGTAAAATTCAATGCTCATTTTCCTGGAATATTTAAAATGAACTCAAGAGTTGATTTGTTCTGAGTTGTTTTGGGAATCATTGTTTCGATCGGAAAGTCTAATTCTGTCCATGTGTTTTCCGGATAAATTTTAGAATATGTTAAAAAGTTCGACCGGATATAAATACCCGATTTTTCCCCTGTCGGGAAATTTCCAAGTGTTGGATTTTTCCGTAGTTTAACGACGTTCTAAGTAGTGCAAGTAACGCGATGGACCCTCTAGAAGACAACAAACCTTAACTCGATTATGTGACCGTCTTGAACTGCCCTTTGAACCTTCGGGTTTGGGGCAGTACGGCGTGCCACATGTGAGGCGTTGGCTTGACCCTTCTACGGCTGGACCGTTGGTACTGAGGCACGAACGGAATGTTGTTATACTTGTTTCATGTGTTGATCAGTATCGGGAAAACTTGGGTGTTCGATTGTTCGATCGAAAAGTTTAACATTTTCTGTTTATCTGGAATGGGATACAATAATTGGAATTCACAATAAGTTATGAGATAACTGAATGAATGTTATAAACGTAGCAATTTAGTCTCACTTGATCGGTTGCCACGGATTTTTGATGTGATCAAAAGTCCGTCGCAATCACGTAGCGTACGCGGATATTCGCCGGTAAACTTAATAGACAGCCTCACTCCATAGCCCCGACCAAGTGACTGTAGGAGAACCCCGTCGCCGAAAGCATCCGTTCGGGTGCTCGCGGTAGCGGTGTTCCGCCTTGGTGCACTTTGTCGACGGCGTCGGGGGTGCGGCCGTCTACTGAAGTTTGCGACGAGTATTCGATCAGGATGTCGGGAATCTTGTTGAATTGCCCGACTTGATATTGAAAAGTGTTTTCGATAATGAGACTAAAATGCGGGGTTTATAATTGTTAGGCATGCGATGTCTAAGTAATTCATTTGGTCAGGCATGCGATGTCTGAGGATATTGCGGATTCCAACTGTTGTAGTTTTACACTTTCTTTTCTGTGACCGTAAGTGTAATATGTGATATCGCCGGTTTCGTTGCTATATGTCAACGACAATTGGGATGCGCATATTTACTTACGTTGATGATATCTGATGTTATGTGTTGCTGGATATGTTATATTGGATCGTCGTGTTTGAATAGCCGGGGGTTTTTATGTGAGATGAGTGTTTTTCATTTTCATTCATGTAAAAACTTGTATGTAATATTCTTTTATTGGGGCACTTCCAGGTTGCGGAAGTAGTCACCGTTTGTATATTATTTACTTTTCTGCACTAGGATAGACCCAAGGAGGGGAGCACAAGTAACCGGGTTCTGGGGTCCAGCGGGAGACCAACTCGAGGAGTCGAGTCCGGGTTTCCTAACCCTAGAATTGGCAGGGTTACTTGCCGCTCTCGTAGGGGTCTAGGGGTGTGGGATTGGCTATTCATCACGACCGTGGAATCCGTGTTTTATACTGGCTCGTATTGAAAACACGGACGTCCTAGTATATCCAATATTTCATATGTTTCTTCTGCTGTGTTTTATCTGTGATCATGCGATGTTCTGTGTTCTGTGACAGGTATATGATATATTATATAGACGTTGCTTATGTTTTACACCCGCGCTAGCCCTGCCTCGCTCTGGCGTTAGTTACCTAACCTAACGGTGCAGACGGGACATCGAGGCGAATGCGGATGGCATAAGTGTACGTCATATCTATCTGTGATGTTTAGGTAACTTAAAATGATGGGATATTCATTAATGAGATTAATGAAAGAAAATAAACCTAATTGATGTTGTGGAATCGAATTTCAAAATAAAACAGGTAGCTACAGTTCTTGCTTTGCATCGCGGTGTTCATTATAGAACATCCTGCACCTTATTCGATGAGGAAAGGACCGAGATCCCTTCACCGGGAGTGACTCCTTTAGCAATAACTGGCAGATGCTACAACCATCGGTTTGTCTTTGATCGCTTCTATAGTTTCCGCTTTGCACAGTGATATATATGATATATCCCGCACCTCATTCGACGAGGAAAGGGCCGACGATCCCTTCACCGGGAGTGACCCCTTTAGCAAAACTAGAAAAGCTTCAAAAACATTCCATTTAAAAACCATTTGATTCCGCAACGAGATCAAGTTCAAAGCGTTAAAGGTTTTCATAAAAACCAGCCGCAACCCTCCGTCATTTTAGGAAGTAGAGTACTTAGTATTCGTGCTGTGTTTGTTGACCATAGTCAAGGCACAGTGTACGGTAGCTAAGTGATGTCTTCCTACACCGCATATGATGCGATTAGTTAGGACAGTCGCGTGACTTTGTTGACCTTAGTTAAGGGTCATGTGGGTGGGTCTAATTAATCACGAAATGACGGGTAGAACTTGACTAGTACTTATGATTTGTTGACCATAGTTAAGGTCATAGGTGCTAGGGGTAAAAACCATTATCGGGAGTTTCAAGTGTTGGAATTTGCAATGAGATTGCATACCTTCTATGAGATAGTTGGATCCCGATACCCGCTGCGAGTAAGAGTTACTCCTGGGAGAGTTTTATACATTACAATTAGCCGATCAAGTAGGTGTCTAGAAAGGTGTTAACGAGGTTACGCCTCTGGGAAAACGAGGTTTACATTAATTAGGTTCGTGCGAAAGCACGGGGGACCTCCCTCAAAGTACCGACACTGGCCTGGCTGAAAGATTGGCGAACTTGTAGTGTGTAATTAATCCCGGCTAGTCTTTCCTTTTAGGGTTTGAAGGAAGATTTGATAAAAAGCAGTGGGAGCCATCCTGATTAGATAAAATAAAAACCAATCTATTCTTGCAAGAGCGCACGCTGAGTGTTTTCTTCTCTCTCTCTCCAGGTAGCGACCATATCACGCCTTAATCAAGATAATAATACGGATTATTGACCGAACCCGCTTGTTATACTGAGCTGGGGAACGTTGGTCCCGCTCCAACTTATAATTGTTATAAGACAGAGCAGGAAATAGGGGAATACCAGAATTCCTATGCCGCCCAAACGAAGAAAGTGCATATGATGCATCTCCTTCGGGTGTGTTCATTACAAAGAACGGTTTCTCAGTATCCTCTGCATCCTGGGTATATGATACCGGATCAGGATCCCAGATATGTAATCTGTTACATAGGGCTACAGAAAGGTAGAGAACTGAGAACGGGTGATAAGTTTCATGAAGCAGAAAACGGGGCAAGAGTTGCAGCCAAGTCTGTTGGTCACTGTCACCCTGTATTACAATACATTGATTCTGAACAAATGTTATTAGATACCGAACCTGATATACAAAATCATATCAGTCTCTTTATAAGTAAAGAAATGATAAAATTTTGTATAGTTGGATAATGTTTTGAACATTTCCTATATCAAAAGTTGATCGGTTCAGGCACGTTATCTAAAAGCGTTGATGTTCTAAATCAAACTACAGTTCTTAGTATACGGAACACACACAAGAGGAAGAGTTCAGAAATGAACGGATTCTTCTTGAGGTATTGTAGACTAGGTCAGATCAATGCGACCCGACTGGCTGAAGTTACATTTAGATGTATATTTAAATCGTTTTGAATTTACATCTTGTGCAACTCGCCAATCATGTCACAAAGATAAGATGACCATAGCTCCGTTTACTGGAAACAGAGAAAGAGTTAATGAACTCTTGGGATGATACATGTTGATGTATGTAAGGTCCCCTGTCTACACATGCCAAGACCGGTTCTTTATACTTCATTACATTCTCTGATAATCTCTCAAGATTCAGACATATGTTCCTGTTGAAACACAAGTCCGAACCTTTTGAGATATTCACAGAATATAAGTTAGAAGTAGAG
This sequence comes from Agapanthus africanus, assembly GCA_030015575.1. Classification (NCBI taxonomy): domain Eukaryota; kingdom Viridiplantae; phylum Streptophyta; class Magnoliopsida; order Asparagales; family Amaryllidaceae; genus Agapanthus; species Agapanthus africanus. The sequence goes on along the minus strand of CM057337.1, from coordinate 938,099,013 downwards.
AACCAAAACGGGTATAAGTATTATGTCCTTTGATGAGATCGAGGAGGAGAATACTTTAGCACGGAAATCCTGGATTATTCTAAAGGAGAATGAGATTCTCTCTCAGCATTACTCCTCCGTATACACCATAGCACGATGGTATATCGGGGCGGAGCAGATACACCCTATTTGATATGGTGTGCTCTATGATGAGTACTTCTGAGTTACCTTTTTCCTTTTGGGAGTTATGCGCTTGAGAAGCTGCATACCTATTGAATAGGGTTCTAATCAAATCAGTTGCCTACCGCTTCATATGTGATATGGAATGGGAAGAACCCATGTCTTAAGTTAGTTAAGATTTGGAGTTGTCCGGCCTATGTCTGAAAGCAAAATCCGGACAAGCTCGAGGCAAAGTCTGTTATGTAGAACTGGAAATGTTCCAGCTTTACAAACAACAGCAGATGATTTGGCAGAACCAAAGGATTCAGTAGATTCCAACGAACCTCAGCCTCTCCGCCGATCTAGTAGGGTTCCTCACCCACCTGAGAGATACTTCGGTTTCTCTATGACAGTGGGAGCGAGGATTGCATCATGAGATGATGACCCAACTAGTTTCGAGCTGGCCATCGAGAGTAAGACTCTGTAAGAATGGCTGGATGCTTAGTGATCTGAGATGGAATCCATGTACACCAACAAAGTATGGACTTTAGTTGCTATATCTGAAGGGTTAAATCCCCATCAAGAGCAAGTATATCTTGAGAAGATTACTTGGTGTAGATGGAAAAGTTGAGACTTTCAAAGCTAGACTTGTTAAAAGTGTGCATCATTGACCAGGTGTGGATAATGATGAAACCTTTTCAAGCAGCTATGCTTAAGTCCATCCAGATCCTACTTGCCACGGCTACAGACCATGACTACGATATCTGGTGGTTGGGTGTCATGACAGCTTTTCTAAATGTCGTTTTAGAAGAGTGCGTCTATAAGTACACAGCCAGAGGGCTTCGTAGACAGTGGGAGCAGCGGAAACGTGTGCAAGATGCTTTATAGGATAAAGCAGGCATCGCGGAGTTGGAACATCTGTTTTGATGAAGTAGTCAAAGAGTTTGACATCATCAAAATGGTAGATGAACCTTGTATAAACAAAAAGGTAGTAGGGAGTATGGTAGTGATCCTCGTAGAGTACGTGGATGACATACTCTTGATGGGGAAGGAGTTTCATATGCTACGCTCGATCAATCTCCGCTTATCACAATGATTCTCCATCAAGGATCAAAGTGATACCTACTAAATCCTGGGTTTTGGATCTATGAGATAGATCTAAATGGATTTTAGGATTCTCACTAGATGTAGTGAGATGGTATCAATCGATCCTGGGGAGAATCACTGGAAGTGTTCCAGGGTGATAAAGACGACTGAATGTCAGTCACAGGCACTGTCTTTACCCTCAGTAAAGGGACGGTATGTTGGAAGAGTTCCAAGCTCAATACCGTGGCAAACTAGACGATAAAGGCTGGTAACATCGCTATTAAAGATACTACCAAAGAGGAAGTTTGGGTGTATATTGGTTCATAAGATGAACTAGGTTCCTGCCATTGTATGACAATGGAAGTGTGGCTTTGGCCCTTGGAACCCTGGTCCCATCAGTGACCCAGACGTATTCTGAGGCAGCATCACCTGATCATGGAGATAGTTGATCTCCAGGGTGATCGAGGTAAGGAGAGTAGACTCAGAGGACAACACGGCGGATCCACTCACGAAGGCCTTTTTCCCAAAGAGAGACACTTTTATGGGATGGTTGAGTATGAGATACTACAACCACTGCTACAGATGGCCCTAGTGCAAGTGGGAGATTGTTAGTTATATGTATGCCCTAGAGGCCATTGCTGTACATAGAATGTATATTGTAGTGGATGCTGGGACATATATAGGGAGGACTTTCTTGCTCGACATGATAGTACGCTATCTGGTTGCACTTTATCTTAACATGTATACTTTCTGTCTCTCTGATTACATGTTGATAAAGCCCATAGGATGTGTACTCGACTTCCAGGACTATGATGTAGATCATACTAGTGGGGCCTGGGTAGTCCATGATACATCCTTGAAATGTTCCTAGTCGAGGGAATATCGAGACGGGGCATCGATATTCCAGAGTAGACTAGCGCATATCTTCTCGACCCATGCGATGGGCGATGGATGATCCCATATCCATTGGTGTTTGACATCGAAGATGGTATGCGGGTGCTCAGTGGAGACTGGGTACACTGAACGGACTCGCCGAGAACTCCCAGATGGTATTATACCTCACGTCAGATGGCAGTTCTCTGGTGACACTGGTACAGCTTAGTCTGTTGACCCGAGATCGTCATAGAGTCTTGTGTGACTCCCACTGTGCTTTGATTTCCACCCTACCACGGCTCTACTGAGTTGTGCAAACAGGTGGTTTTTGGGTACAGTCCCGATTCACATGGAGGCAATGAGCGATAGGAGGGGATTCGTCTCTCCCGGTATTGGGGGTTGATATTGTGCTATGCTCGACTGGCCATAACAGGAAATCCCTGGCCAGGGTTGCAGTGATATACTGGTAAGTGTTATCAGTAGTTTCACGAATGTTATGGACCTTACGTCAGCATGACTTATCGAGCTATTGGGGTCTGACATTTACCACCCCTAGGCGAGATATGCGACATATCAGACGAACAGACCGGACTATACGGTAGTGTTACTGGTCGGATTCGCAGGAGTGTGAGCGGGCTTGCTCGTCGATCTTCTGATCGCTCAATACCTGGGTGGCCGTTACGTTTGGCAGACCGCTTGCGGCTTGTGGGTGCATGATATGATCATCATCTGCTACCGGCGTATTGACGAGTCTTTAGAGTCCTACACAGAGATTTCCTGGTTCAAGCGAAACGAAATAGGAGTGCATATGAGATATGTGCGGGACCGAGAATAATGCGTGTATGTGATACCGTGTTTGATTCTCGCGATCAATGTATCGAATGGTTATATGCGATATAACCTAGTTATCGAATCAAGGATTGATTCGATAAGCCGACACATTGGATACTAGCCGGTTATATGCGATATGACCGGATCGTTAAATCAAGTGTTGATTTAATGATTTAATACATAATTATATATTTGATATATTGCTTTGCATTAACTAGTATCGGTTCACTTTAAATGGATTTTCTCACGCGGATGTGCACATTGTATATTCGATATAGTTTTGTGCACATGATTGTATCATGTTTGATGATACATTCTAGCTTGGTTTTGTGTAAAGTGTTAAACCATGGTTAATTGGTGATTAGGGTTTCTTTTTCATTTACTTAATCATTTATTTATTCCTTTTATTTATTTTGGAAAAAGGAAAGATAAAGAGATAAGAATGGTTGCTAGATTTGTTTTTATTTGAAAGCTTCTTGAAGCTTTGACCTTAGTCCACCATTCTTGTCTTTTATCTAACCCTAACCACTATCTAACCTAAGTTAAGTCTCTACACTAAACCATGGTCAATGATATGATAAGTATTGTATTTTATTTTCTATTTTAGAAAAAGTTATCATATCATCTTCTTCTTCTTCATCTTCTTCTTCCATGGATGTAGCTTGCTACTCCAATGGCAAGTGTTGAAAAAGTGTGAGAAATCCAAAACTAAAGTTTACCCACTTCCTATTTCTTCATCCTCTATCTATTGCCAAGTAGTATAGGGTGTTTCCTTCACAAGTTTTCCAAGCTTGATGAAGTTGGAGCTTGTTCTTGCGATATCTCGACGTAGATCATCTTCGGTATTGAACCGACGATCAAGCTCGCCCATTCTTCGATGATACCGATACTTGAGTTCCGGATTCATTTTGGACAGCCGAGGGGACTTCGTTGCGGAGCCGTGGAGGTGGTGGACCGGATCTACAAAGGTTGTATGTCCGTTCCCTTAGTTAAATTGTTAACTAGTTTATGTTTCGCCTAAATATCTAGCAAACGATCCGTAGTCGGGTTTGTAGGCACCCGTAAAATTTTATTTGTGCATGTTTGATCACTTGTGAAACTTAACTAGAGTGCCTAGGAACCCTACAGCACGTGCTCAGTGCAATCGCGTTTCCCTGCGAAAGTGTGGCTAGGTTAGATTTTTATCGAGAATAAAAAATAAGTTTGCTCGAGGACGAGCAAAAGATAAGTTTGGGGGTATTTGTTCATATCATAATATTGCATTCTATATTCCCCATTCTTATGCATTTTAGAATAAAAAACAGGTGCTTTTGACCCATGTCTGCTACATGTTACAGGTTACAGGTTCTTGGATCTAAAACAGTGAAAACGATGAAAAGACGACAAAAAAAGAGACTTTGACCAATAAACAGAAGACTCTTGATCAAGCCTACATCAAAGATAAAATTCACAAAGTACAAGGCAATGCAAGGTCCAAGATTACAAAGCGAACGGTTAAAAGCCCACCGCAATTATTCACTGGAGATCTGGAAGAAATAGAAAAGCCAAATTGAATAAAGATCCAAAGAAATAAAAAGCCCAAGAAGCCCAGAATTAGTTCCAAATTTTCCAGACATAAAATTTTACCAAATCTTGAAGTCTACTTTGACTAGGTCTACCTAAGAATATTTTGGTAAATGCAGACGTGCGAATCAATTGTAACCTAGGGTTTCCTATCCTCTATAAATAGGAACTCTAAATCATTGTAAAGGCTATGCCTCCCTTCATTAATAAATTTCAGCATTCTTTTGGAGAGCATCATTTTTGTAAGTTCTTTATTTTCAGCCCTAGGTTAATTTTCTATTCTTGCCTTAGATAAATTTAATTTCTTGCCCTAGTTAATCTTTTATTCTTTGCCTTAGATAAATGTATTTTTTATTCCCTCAATGAGCGAGTAGTTTCCTCGCTTGTTGAGGTTAGGAATAGGGAAGGATTTGAGAGATGAAGATCTCTCATCTCTTTTCTTTGCCAATCTATTATGAACATTAGGACTCCATGCATACTTTCATTTTCCGCTCCCGACGGCACTCTACCCTCGAGGTAGCGGTGATCCGTAATATAAAAGACCGGAGTTGTAAGTTTTCCATGGAGGTTAGGGTAAAGGTTAAGAAAGGAAGGACAAGGATCTAGAGGAAGAAGTATCTTCCCAATCATCCTAATCCCCTTTATTAAAATTTACCATAACCCCTAATATGATATCTAAATTAAGACATTGAAAAGAGGTGTAGATCTTTATTTACCAAACTTTACCTAAACCTAATCCTAGCAAGTTTCCTAATCCTAATAGAACACAACTTCGTTTTTAGATCTAATTAAAAGACCAAACACCATTTGGAATTAATTCGTAAGAGCGATTAGGAGATTCACAACATCCCTGTGGACCGACCCGTACTCACCGGCTAGCTTCATGCGACGCCGTTCTTGATTGCGGTAAATATTTTTTGATCGATAAAACCTCTCTAAATCACCCCTGACGACCTGAGTATGCATGCTTAGAGCTTGGAGAGGACCCAGTTCAGGAGTAAGACCTACCATTCGAGCTCGTAGAGATCTAGACGGCCGTACCTACAATACTTTTACCGCTTTCCATAAATCAACCTTGTATTCACACTTGGTTAGTGGTTTCTTTTCCTTTCGAACTATTGTAAACTGTGAACAATAAAAGTTGGTGTAATAAACTAGTTATGTGTTTCCTTTACTTCTATGTTGTGTTTACTGATTACCATGCAATGTTAGAAGCTGAAATATGACTACGGCGGGATTGTTCCCTGACCGTAGGAGCATGGCTGGCTTAGTCGCCTCCCGTATTCCGTATTTTGGGGAGCGGGGCGTGACACAATCACAAATGAACTGTCACGCCCCCTGCCCCAGTACGGATGGTATTGTTCAATCTGGTTGAAGCCGCACGGTTTTGTCATGCTTAACCATAGAGTTCTTCAAACTTTGGAGTGCCGGATCATCCAAAAAGCGCTTCCTTAATTGAGAGTGATATCATTACATTTATAATGCAGTTAGGTTTTCTTTCGGAATGTGCTTCAGGGACTCGATCCTATTATTCTGAAACGGTTCCACTTAGATTACAATATGTCTACAACATACCACACTGACCGTGGACAGAGCAGATTACTATGATGTCTGAAGACCGCACTGCTCTAGGGTATTACATGAACAGTTGCCGGTCCCAGATATGTGGGATGTTAACAATCACGGTTATAGTAGTCCCCCGAAATCAACATACATTACCCTTGTTAGGCTTGACGTACGTTTGATATGAGAATGCTATTGCTATACTTATTTTAGAACTACATATCTTTTTTTTCTGTATTTTTTCTTCATGTTTTTCATATGCTTCATGGTTTATTCCAGTTTATATTAAAATGTAACATTGAAAGACTTATCCAAGCCAAGCTCGTTGTCTTTTTGAATTGTCCGTTAGATCTAGAGAACGATCGTGCGGTCGCCACCGAACAAGAACCCTCGAAGGCCGAATTCTCACACTTCTCAGCTTAGCCCGGATTATAGTTTCCTTTCTTTTATCATTTCACTATTTGACTCTTGGTATTCCTTATTGTTTTTAAAGCTCGGATATTATTATCATTATTTCTTGAACTTTGTACTTCCCGTTGAACTCTTACTTTGTAATAATGATATGTTGGATTTTATTTTATTGGTATTCTTGTTATAATTATATTGCTCGCTAGACATTTGGCATAGTCGTATCAAGAAAGAGTGTTTCTTAGTAAAACAATGTCGCGGGCCTCGTCATGTCTCCGTCATAGTCTTTTGGGAAGTGGGGCATGACACTCGCCACCGGCTGGTCGGTCTCGCCGCCCATCGTCTGTCGTTCGCCGGCCGGCCGTCAGTCATCGCCAATTGTTTATCGAACATCCCGTCGCCGATAGGACGTTTGCCGTCTGCTGATCGTTAGTCATCGCCGATTGTTTATCGAACATCCCGCCGCCGATAGGACGTTTGCCGCAGACCACCGCTCGTTGGCCCGCCGCTAATCGGCCGTTCGTCACCGGTCTAGTCGCCATCCACTGGGCCTATTCCGATCTCGCCGCCGGTCGATGGTTGCATATACATATGTTACCGGAAATGCTTAAAATATACCAAGCACGTTAATGCCCGCCGGTCGATGGTTGCATATACATATGTTACCGGAAATGCTTAAAATATACCAAGCACGTTAATGCAATATTTCTTGGAATTAGATCCCCTGTCATCCCATTCTTGGAAATGCAAGGATTCCCGGTAATTTTCCATTCCATGTACCAAGCGCAACCTAATTTTAGTTCGAATAACAAGAAATATTCTTAACTTTCTAAAACCAGCATTTTGCTCCTTCATTTATAATTTATTCCAAAATGTTTTTCATTTAAATATTTAGTCTAAAAAAATCTCATTTTCATCTATTGAATATTATGATTATCTGTTAATAGTATTTCCAAAATACCTTTTTTTATCTAATTTCTTTGTTTTAAATTCTTCTAATATAGTTCCATCCCAAAAAAGCCATTTGTATTTTTGCGGCAAATTTTATTTTTCCTCTCAAATTTATTTGCTCTAAATCCATTATGAATCAAAATAAATAAATAAATAAAAATTAAAATGCAATCTATATCGACTTTTTCTCTTCTAAATATGAGATCTTTTTTGCATTTCATAAATATTGAGGATGACGAGAAGAGAGGGGTGGGGGATGGGTTTGTTTTGCAAGCGAGGGAAGAAGAAGATCTAGCTAATTAAAGAAAAAGAAAAAGAAAAAGAAAAAGGAGATATTTTAAAAATAAATATTTAAATAAAGAGCATTTTGTGAGCAAATTATAATCGAGAGGAGAAAAGTGCTCGATTTAAAAGGTTTGGGCGTTTCCCGCAATTTAGTCAAATCTAAACATGCATGTTATTCTTGATTGTACTAATGTGGTATTTTTGCACATCGCTATAAAACAGCTTGAATGGAATGCTTATGAAGATTATTTAAGTGATAAAACCGACGAAATGCGGATGAAGATTATTTTAATGGAATACCGATGCTCCTTTAAGGCAGTTTAGTGTAATTGAAATTGTTTTGTAGGTATTTCAGTGAATAACATCGATAATGAAGGGTACTTTATGCAATTTCAAAGCAAAATCACAAATAGTAAATACAGTGAGATTAGGGGGTGCTGCGTAAAATAAGGAGGAACCTGAGGGTTCAATTGTAAATTGCACTATCAAGAAACGCCCTAAAAGAAAATATCTAGCAATCGCAATGGATTTCGTAGATAAGAAGAGGTGAAGCGAAGCCGAGGCCAAAAATGGAGCGCACACTGATCGCTTCTCCCAAAATGGATCTAAAAAGCTTCAATCTTTCTTCCATCTCCATTTCGATTCTGGGTAATTTACCGCATTTAATTTCCCATCTTATTGATTGAGAAATTCTTGAAAAGTTTGATTCTTGATCAAGAGGTGCTTGTTATAATGCTTAAGTGAGGAGTGAAAGAAATTGTGTGCATCTTTCATCATAAAAACATTTGCTTTATTGTTTCCTTGTACTCTGGTTATGTTCTGTTCTGATCACAACTGATAGTTATTAAATCAAAACGTAGATATTTGTTAGATGTTGTTTTGGTTCATGAACATAGTTGTCTGTGGTTATGCTATGCTCTATTACAACTGATTTGGGCAAAGTTAGGATCATTATATTTAATAAGCAGCTATGAATTATATAGCATTTCCTGTGTTTAGACTAACATGGACTTCGAATATGGGTTGCAGACCGTTTAGACTCAAATGCTTGGTCCCAATTGTTGAAGCCTATCGTTCTTTGTATTCCTTTCTGTTCGCGAAACTTCTCATAGTGGATCAGGGCAATGAAACTTAACAGGTTTTGGCATGAATATGGTAAAAATTCATTATAACTGTTAATATATCAATAATATCAGGCAAGGCATAAGAGAGCCCAGACCCATTAGAACTGCTATTATCAGTACGTTTATCGTCATGTTAGTCTAGATTTACCCCCAACAAGAGCTGCTAACTTCTCTATGACCGTTTTTACTAAGAGAGGATATAACGATGACATTTTCATGAGAGCATTAAATATTATCTTGTAGAGTTGTAAGGGCGCTGTGATTAGTGCCATCGAAGGCACTGTGAAAACTGTTTTGCTCGATCATTATCTTATTCTTACCTATCTTGCGAATTTTTTTTCTTGTGAAGTGCGATTTCTATTTTTCTACAATTGAAACATGTTACATGAATTGCAGACTTGCGGTGTAACTGTGTAAGACATATTTGAAATGAGGATGCTTTTGCTGTATTGTTTTACTATTAATAATATCTTAGCTCGTTGTTTTTGAAGATAGCAGATCTTCCTGTTCCAATGTTCAAAATTCCAAACATTCACAGTATTTGCATCGACACAAACAAAAGGCCTGTCTTATCTCATCTGCTTTACCTGAAACGGCTGCATCAATTGTGGTTACTGCAGTGGCAGTTGGTGCAGCGGCAACACTTCTTGCTAGAAGAATGAAATCATCTGATACCTTAGAGGTGCATTCTTAAATCAATGATTAGAAGAAATTAAACAGGTAATACTTTTTATGCCTATTTTGTCCTGACTGACCATTTATCACACAGAGCTTAACGAAAACTTGCGAAGACTGTGAAGGTTCCGGTATCTGTGCAGAATGTAAAGGAGAAGGTTTTGTGCTGAAGAAATTGTCAGAGGAAAGCGCAGACAAGGCAAGACTGCTTGCAAAGAACATGGCAACTCGATACACAGCAGGGTATTTTAAGATTTGTTTGGTACCTTTCTAAAACATAATAAGTTTTTAAGCTAATTTACATTTTTGGTCTTCAGGCTTCCAAAGAAGTGGAGTTATTGTTCCAAGTGTTCTTCATCTCGTTCTTGTCGGACTTGTGGAGGGACTGGACGTGTGGAGGGACTGGGCGAGTAAGCTGGTAGGCCTCTTCAGTCTTGCATATGAATAACATGGTTCAGCCATAGTTTTCTAGTCCTTTAAGTTGTATTTTTAGAGAGTATTGTCTATAGGTTCCTAAAATGGGATTGTAACTTCCCTTCCCAATAAAAGAAGTAATATAAAAATATAATAATAATAATAATAAAGAAATAAAACAATCTGTGTTATATATTTTATTTGAAGTATATTTTGCTCCTAAGCATTAAGGTACTTGGGACCGTGCACACAAATAAGTAGTAATAAAATCGAAAAAGATTACAAAAAACCCAAATATTCGTCTTCTTTTATCGCTAAGAGGCCATACCAGATGTGGATCATGGTGTGTAATATTGTGCGTGACATATTCAAGAAATCTAAATTTGAAGAAGACTGCCTGTTTAGCACTACATGAATGCTGGCGTTGTGATCCTCCTCCTCTAAGCATTTCCTGACATAAAAATGAGTCTTTTGTGAGATCTTACGATCAATTCCAAAACTCTCATGATAAGTGCCAAAATTTCTGACTGAACTATATCGAGAAGGTGGATTGCCACAATCTTAACTGATCATACGACGTCCTCCATATTTCCTAAACTAGGGTAAAAAATTGGAGGTAAGGTCATAGAGTTTCTTGTATGAATGGTATTGGATAAACAAACCATTTCTTGTTGCATGAAGCTTCTTTCAAATATTTTGTGGATCTAAAATTTGTAATTTCTCCCATGAAACAACACCTTTTAAAATATGATTGAACTACTCATACAACAGACAGGATCAATTTAGTTTTGTTGTCTCCTTCGTATACCAAGCTTTCGCAATATCTTTTCAGAAGTTTATTGTAATGATGCCAATTTTACCACCTACATCTATGGTCTTGGTAATTGAAGTTTTTATCCAAGAGTAATCTTTGGCTTCAATATCAGAATTGTAAGGGCATATAACAGAATCACACATCTTTTGTGCATTCACTCATTTAGTACTAAGTTCCATTATGATCCTCTTGGGAAGAAATTAACATTCCAAGTTTTACTTTATTTATTTTCCGGAAAAGCCTTCTAAGTTCAACTTAAAGTTAGGTTGTGGGTTCATATTCATTATCTTAGCCTTGCTTTCAAAATACAATACAGAAAGTGACTCTGGGTAGGAATTAGTTATTTTACTAGCTTATGACCACATAGCATGAGCGATGCACATAAAAGAAGTTTAACATTTCATATTATATCAGAAAAAGTACACTTATTTTTTCTTATAAAATGGTCAATATAGAAAAAGATGTATAAAACTTTGTTTTTATGAGTGTTTATGACATGCATTCATACAGTCGAGTGTGTGTGTGTGTGTGAAACTTTTGTTTCAAAAAACCTCCAAAACGTTGGAATTCTGAAAAACAACCCCCAAAGAATGTGACATTTATTGGGAATTAAAGAAAAAGAACAAGGATTAAGATAAAATAGAAATGAAGACTATGTAAGGTACCCCAAATGTAATTTATAAGAATATAGGTCAATTATAAATAAGAAAGGTTTAGGGTGTTATGTATAAACTTTAGGATTTCAAGGCACTTCGTTTATAACTTTATATTCTTGTCTTTTCTTTCTCCAAGGCGAGAGAGATGATGTGAACACTTAGGAATGAAGGAAAACTGAAAGAAATTTATTTTTGTTTATTTTGTATTTTTAATTTTTCTTTAAAAAAAAAGGAGAAGTTGGCCCCTCTAGAGTTCTAGACTATGTTAGCAGAGATGAAGGAACCAAATCCACTTCTACTTTCCAGTTTAAAGTTGCATACACTTCAGCATCACTGTATGGTTTTGCTAAATTTCTGTTTATTTGGTTTGGCTCTAATATTTCAACTTCGAAGTCGTCATGTTTTTATATGCGTATAGGTACTGTATAGCAACCAACATTTGTTACTCCTTGTTTGATTCTACATCATTACATAGTTTTTGTAGCATAAGATTGAAATTAAACGTTAACCTTTTCTTTTTTATTCATTTAGATACTATCTAGCTACCACAATTTGTGGATTCCTATTCTGCTATCCCTGTAGATATTTATCATTCTAAATTTTCACTGAATCAAGTTTTAAGAATTCTTTTCATACTGCATCTGTAATACAGTTAGTTGACAGTCTGCTAACGGTTTGTACTTTGTAGATCAAGCTTGAATTTCAGTCGCAAATGATAAATTCAGTTGCATTTGGTGGGTGATGCATATCAATCGCTCGTTCCTCCAGAGTTTCCATCATGATATCTTGACCTTTCACTAAAAATTGAGGATAAATTTCAAGCACCAGAATATTTAAAGTCTCTTGCACTTCTACATTCCACGTGGATGATGGTTATTTAAGCACATCACCCTCCTGTTGTAAGCTCCTTTGCACTTACTTTTCATCGTTTATCTTTTGTAATTATCGATGTTTCAATATTTAATGATGAACTAGACCCCTTGTTACCTAGCTTGTTAAATTAGAAGTTGTCTATTTTTATCATTACTTCTATTTACTTTCCTTTTATTATTTTTTAAATGCTCTCACTAGAATCATTATTAATTAAATTAGAGTTACCATGGGTATTTATGATAGAGCATGCAGTGGTTATTTTTATCAATGTGTTTATAAGGACCTAATGACATGCCTAGTAAATTCATCCTAAATAAAAAGAAAAATTGGAAGTGTATGCTCTTTGCTTGCGTGAGGCAATGAAATAATGTATCTTTCAATCATTTCAAAGATGAAATATGAGAGAAGCTTAACTGAGACTTCATCTGTAATTCAACAAATTGTACTGTGGTGATCACCAGTCCAAATTGACTACTAGATGATACTACTGCTACAAGTGTGAATATACCAATTGATTATTTTAATTTGTGGTAACATCAGATGAGGAGTTTAGAGAATATAGAACCTGGTAATATTTAGCGATTTAAGATCATGAAAAAGGTTTTCTGTAAGATGTTAAATGTGAGTAATGTGGAGATTAGTGCGATGATTTTATCTATTGGGAAAAACTACATTTATTGTCAAAGAATTAGGTTTGGTAAATGTAAGGATAAATGGATACATTCTATGGGCTGGATGGAGACACTTGGTTCTAAGCTATGCACTTTGGATATGATGGAAGGCCTACAGCCGCTGCAGATATAACTTAGGCTACTATTGGACCGGTAAAGGGGATGCTATCAAGACAATACACTGATCTAGAGCAAGTCGAAAATACGGCGAGTAGATTTTCCCTTGTTTTGCTTAGAGAACCCAAAAAAAGGGTTAGTGGCAAGCATGAGTGGCCCATCTGGTCGCAGCCCAGGTCAAAGTGCCATAATACTAGTCGTAATGCGCAATTTAGGTTTAGTTCTGTGGGCCGGAAAGTTTGCTTTATATGATCATTATCTTAGAAAATCCTTATGTATTGAAGATAATTTAAAAAGCCAGAGGGCTTATCTTTGTCGCTCGGAACAGATTAAGGCTTATCTGGCTTTGGAACTAAAGTTTAGATAATGGAATTTTGTAGAGTTATCTAATCTTAATTCCAAATTTTTAAGACTATGGCCCATATGGATTTTCTTTTGAAGTTCTGATAACTGGAGCCATCTTAAGCTAAAAGTCGGGATAATCCGAGTTATTTAAACACCTATCCAATTTTTTTTATAACTCAAAAAAATATCGAGTAAACACCCTTTTTCGAGTTTAGATAGCTCCAAAACAACCTTTTTGAAGTTTAGACTACTCCAAAGCTAAACGACACACCAAAATTAATTTTAAAGTCAAAGGTAGGGACCTTGCTTAGGAAGGATGGACACTTCTATTTGCTTGCCGTGTTCGTGTCGGACACGTACTGGACACTTCACCGGACACACTTGGGCCGCGTCTGCCCATATTGGACGTGCCTGACACTTCTAAATACTATAGGGGCTAAATCTCTTTTATGACGGACTACTAGAAACAGTAAATGTCCACATTTAGATAGTGTACAGAGTTGAAATCTCTTTTATCACGAAGTACAACTAGAAAAAGTAAATATCTATATTAATGAAAATGACGGCGTCGGGTATATGAAATCGGCTCCAATTAAAAATGGTAAATATGGTGTTTGTTTACACTTTTATGTGTTTTACTTTTAGTTTTATATATGTATTTGTTTATGCTAAAAAAAAACCGTACGGTTTAGGATTAAGTTACAACCTTTGTTTTGTTTCATTATGCTTTTAAGGTTGTATTAATACATATTGCTTCTTATAGTTGACAATATTTTGTTTAATATATATAATTAAATATATAGATTAATAATATAGCCGTATCCCCTTGTCCTCCTTTTTACAAACTTACCGTGTCCATGTCCGAGCCCGTGTCAGTATTCGTGTATGTGTCCGTGCTTTATAGGGCCTTACAAACTAGAGTTCACATACCTTTGCTTGAAAAAGCAACTCTGGTACTATAACTCTGGTATCCCAACCCAAAGCCAAACAGGCTCTTTCTCCTTTGCAGGTTATTACTTTAGGTCTTGAGGACAAAAAGCAAATTCAACTTTAGGTCCTGAGGACAAAACGCAAATTCAATAAGCCTCGTAAAGTCGAAAAAAGATGTTCCCAGCCTTAAGATGAGTCACAGCTTCAATGTAATCCATACCATTTTCAAGACGAATGAGTTGCGATTCAGGGCAAACAATAATTTCGTTTATTGTATTATTTACTCAATTGACTTTCCCATGCAAGTTGCGATTACTATCGAAAAGCAATAATACCTAATACTTTAATTTCTAACTCTAAATGTGATCTGGATAATGCCTTATCAGAGTTCCCTTATAATAAGAGAAGAAAGAATGATATTGATCCAAAATCATCAAAAACTTGAATCTTTCAAAAGGAGCCTGTTCCTATCACCGTCCTGGGTTATTATATGCTATAATACATCCTAACTCTTCGCTTATTTAGGTCAAAGATCCTTAAATAATACCAAAAAAGCTCAGCAAAGCTTTCTAAAAATGCCAAAGGGCACAAGAAAGCCTATTAAATAGATTTGAGTCCCCATCCTATGAGCGAGCGAAGCACCATCGAATTGTTGAGTTTGAAAGTGTAAAAGTTATTTTTAAAGTAGAGTGGAGGAGTTAGAGGAGTGATGACCTTTTTACACATAGGTTTTTAATGATAAGCGGGTTCCAACAATAAGACTCAAACCTTGTTGATGTTTGATCTATCTTATATCTTATACCCATGTGTTTCTTTTGTTGTTTCCAATGTAGGACTATCTTTAAAGTCTCATCATTTGGTTTTTACTTTCCAACAGAAAGGATGTCAGAAGCCAGCATTATTGGTGGTTAAGTACTTTGGATGGCTCTTGTTATTAGAATTATTATACAGATCATGGCAATATGACTCTTGATTAGCTATAATTGTTTAAACATAGGCATGTAAGAAGGGGCCAGATTTTACTTCGAGCTGTACACACTTCATTTCAGCAGCATGACATGTAGCTGATTGCAGCGTTAGTATTCTTTTTTTTCCTTTCATCGACATGTTGATTGATCAATCACGCATGATTAGACTATAATCCTTGTTTCTTCCATTGATTTCATAAATTACTGAGATGTAGCAATTGACAGGACTCATATCTTGTTATTATTGTTATTGTTATATTATATTAAAATACAATTGAATCTTGATTCTTATCATGTTTTTTCTTTTCAAACTGGCCCGTAAGCCTAATTCATGCACACAACACATCCACGTACAAATCACAAGCACACACCAAGGGACCCATGAATTTACCTGAAAGCGTTAAATTGTGCCTGCTTCCCCTCCTTGTATCACACTCCGCACTCTCCTAGAAAGGGAAGTGCCATACCAACTGAGCTATTGCTCTATTAACTTACAATCTGTCAGATCTAGAGCATATGGTACAAGACTCTGATTCTTATTGTTATCATATTAGTCGAGGTCAAGCATTATTCTAATCCTATAGTTAAAGTGTCTAGGTGCAGATCAAACCATTCATCAGGTCCCTTTAGGACAAATGAACGGCAGATCATGCGTCCATGTCAGCATGCCTCGTATAACCCTGAAGCAATCTGATCCTTGGAATCATCCATGGGGTCCTCCATAGGCCACTCTTAGTGATGCGGCGGCAGGATTCCTGAATCCGAATACTTTACCATATAAACAAAAGGCCATTAGTGTTTATTTAACAACTAAACTATATTTAATCTCAACTTATCCCAGTCTCAACTTTGGCTAATCTTGTATAAATACCACTCTTTCAATTCTCTAAGCTATCCATCATCCTTCAGTTAATCTAAATATATCTTCTGATAAACTAGTAGTACTTCCATGGATCCCATGAATATGGAATCCCAGGTTAAGGATGCCGACACTGCCAAGTTTGACCTTCCGGTGGATTCGGAGCACAAGGCCAAAACGATAAAGCTGCTGTCGCTTGCCAACCCACACATGCGGACGTTCCACCTGTCGTGGGCGTCCTTCTTCACATGCTTCGTCTCGACGTTCGCTGCGGCTCCGATGATCCCCATCATCCGCGATAATCTCGGCCTGACCAAGGCCGACATCGGCAACGCAGGGGTGGCCTCTGTCTCCGGCAGCATCTTCTCCCGTCTCGCCATGGGTGCTGCCTGCGACCTCCTTGGCCCCCGCTACGCCTGCGCCTTCCTCGTCATGCTCATCGCCCCCTCTGTCTTCTGCATGTCCCTGGTGTCCTCCGCCGCAGGATACATTGCTGTCCGCTTCATGATCGGCTTCTCCCTGGCTACCTTCGTCAGCTGCCAGTACTGGATGAGCACCATGTTCAACTCCAAGATCATCGGCCTCGCCAACGGGACTGCCGCCGGCTGGGGGAACATGGGGGGCGGGGCCACCCAGCTCCTGATGCCCTTGGTCTACGATCTGATACGCAAGACCGGCGCCACCCCCTTCACTGCCTGGAGGATCGCCTTCTTCGTCCCTGGATGCATGCACCTGGTCATGGGACTTTTAGTCCTCACCATGGGCCAGGACCTGCCTGACGGCAACCTAGGAAGCCTCCAGAAGACAGGAGGCGTGAGCAAGGACAAGTTCTCTAGAGTCCTTTGGCACGCCGCCACCAACTACAGGACGTGGATCTTCGTCCTCCTCTACGGGTACTGCATGGGCGTCGAGCTCACCACCGACAACGTGATCCATGAGTACTACTACGACCACTTCGACCTTGACCTCAAGACGTCCGGGTTCATCGCCGCCTCGTTTGGGATGGCCAACATCATCGCCAGGCCGTTTGGTGGGTTCGTCTCCGACTTCAGCACCCGCCGCTTCGGGATGCGTGCCCGCCTATGGAACGTGTGGATCCTGCAGACCCTGGGCGGCGCTTTCTGTGCCTGGCTAGGGCAGGCCAAATCCCTTCCGGTGTCCATCTTCGCGATGGTGTGCTTCTCAGTCTGTGCTCAGGCCGCTTGTGGAGCTATATTCGGCGTGATCCCCTTCGTCTCCCGTCGGTCTTTAGGAATCGTGTCAGGAATGACCGGAGCCGGTGGCAACTTCGGCGCTGGGCTGACGCAGCTGCTCTTCTTCACGAGTTCGAAGTATTCGGCGGGGACGGGGCTGACGCTGATGGGGATCATGATCATGGCATGCACGTTGCCAGTGGCTCTGGTGCATTTCCCGCAGTGGGGGAGCATGCTGCTGCCGGCGTCGAAGGGGGCAACTGAGGAGAGCTACTACGAGAGGGAGTGGAGCGAGGAGGAGAGGGAGAAGGGGTTGCATCAGGCTAGCATGAAGTTTGCGGAGAACAGCAAGTCAGAGAGGGGGTCGAGGCATGTGCCGATAGCTTCAGCTCCAACGCCGCCCAGTGCAACGCCCGTGCATGTTTAGTTGCTTAATTGCTTGAGGATTACTTCAGTTCCTTGCTGAAGAATGAAGCTGGCAGGCCATCGCATACACATATCTAAAGCTTGAATTATACATAAGCTTCTTACAGTTGTTCCTACAAGGTTAATTTCTATGTTCCAGCAACTTATATAGTGGTCTCCAGTGCATTTCACCGTGAGCTGAGCTTTTTATCTTTAATGACAAGAGAAGAAAAGGATGTGGGCGTGGGGGGGCGTTGAGGGGAGCTGGGTGTGTGTGTGTGTGAAACGATCTTTCTGTTTACTTGCTTGATTATGGAAATAAATTGAGGTGGGAATCTGAAACAAAAGAAGTTGCAGAACAGTATAGTTTGGACTCAAGTGAAAAAGAGAGCTGTGTTAGACATGATAAGTGTATGTGTGTAACATATCCTGAGAAATAGAAAGTTCATCTACACTTGGTTATGTGGGACGATCGTAATTTTATATTGATTTGAGATGCAGTCATACATGAATAAGTTTGGTGCTCATGTCATTTTTTCTTTTTAAAAAAAAAAAAAAATGATGAATCTTGATTCTAGGTGACTTCCTTGGGGTATATAACAAGTTTTGATTCCCATGACATTTAGGTGGCAGATCCAGCAAAAGCTGAAAGAAACACATTCCCTGTTTCCAATGACTTAGGAGGAAGCTGTTTCTACTCAATAATAATAATTATTATTATTATTATTACTTATTTATTCATTTGTCTTGAGCAAAGTCCAAATTCCAAAGTAGCTATCGACATATCTAAATATTTTGAAACCGTCTGCACTTTTAATTGGTAGGAGTTTCACGAGTTGAAAAATAGGTTGCATATGAAGATCATACCTTTTTAACACCAACAGTTTTTCTGTGGACTCTTGTATATCTAGATCAGGTAGGCAAATATTGATCTGGATTGGCTCGGGCTTTGAAAGAGGTAATACAATACATGCTCCAAAAATTCAGGTCTACCGAAGCATAAATTCTGCAATCTTTACTCGGAATCGGTCCGAGTCGGTTTGATCCCGGCTGATCCGAGTTGAATCAAGCATATGTCGGGAGAGAGAAATCCGGAGTTCACATTAATTCTTTATAGAATAAAACTGGCATACACAGAATAAAAACTTTTTAAAAAATTAATTTAATGTTATATGATATATTAAACTTAAAAAAGTAGTTTAAAATGATAAATTTATTTAAAAATATGCAAAAAAAGATATTCCTATCTGAGACAGCAGCCGATATCAATCACCGAATCAAATATTAGTCATATCGGCTGATATATTGACTGATGTATCATATCGGGGTCTCTCACGATACGATAACACCGGTAAATTTTCGCCGATATGGTGATATATCGGCCATATATGGCATATGAGACACCTAGCCAATACGATTCCAATATCCGATGAAATTATCAATCTACAAAATGACTTTGATATCAATACCGGGTTCTTAAACCTTGGTTGACAATGTTAAAATTTTAAATATCCGAAGTGTTGGTCTTTTTATCAGAATACATGGCTTTCGATATGGTTCAGTTCCATCCAAAAGTGTGATGCCCATATACATCTTATCCAAAAGTGTGATGCCCATATACATCTTATAGGGTAAATTGTCGGCTAAATTGCACATAAATACCCAAGATTTCACCGATTTCACAGATAAATATCTATGTTTTTATGAGTTGCATGTAAATACTTATTTTTGGCCCAAGCATTTAAAAAAAATTGAAGTACCAGCAATGGCAAAATAATCGTTATACCATCTTCATATTTCACACGTAGGCAGTTAAGTGCAACGGAGTAAAAATTGGGTATTTATCTGCTACTCATAAAAACTTAGGTATTTATCTGTCAAAACGGTGAAATCTCGGGTTTTTAAATGCAATTTAGCCTAAATTGTCAAGAAACCTGGCCCATCGTGTCCTTGTCAAAAACCCTCAACAACTTTTTTCATGTCAGCAAACCACTGGCCCATTAAATTAAATGAAAAAACGCTGCTGTATTTTTATGCTCTAGTATTTTCATATGTACCAAAATTGTACTCATGTGCGCATTTAATAAAACAACTGTAAAGTTGAGCTGTCAGAAGTAATAAAAGACCAGTCCTGGTTCCATACCTACAAAGTTAACTGATCCAAGACCCCATTTCCCTCCTAAATCCTATATAGCATCCTTCATTGGTCCTATTATTCTTCATTTGGTCTCAATTACTCTCCTTTCTTTTATTTGCGCTTCTTCTTCATTTGATAAAGTATCAAAGTAGCTAGCTATTTTCTCGGCTCCCTTCTCATTAGGGTAGCAAGCAAGCCCTCTCTTCTACTTCCTCATCAACACACCATAAAACAGAGCACTTTATATATTGAGTATGTGATAAAATGTTGAAGAACATGCAGAGCATTGAGAAAATGAATTATGGCATGTTAATATTGTCCAAAGCCTTGTAATAGTCTACTTTCTGGTTGTATGTCTAGACAAATGATGTAATAGATGTATGATTACTATAATTTTATGATATGACTTTCATACAATATCTATGATGTATCAGGTCTTAAAAGTATTGAGACATGCAACATTTTAATGATATGACTTTCATACAATACCTATGAGTCATAAATATATGTTCACTTTCATGCAATATATATGCAATTACCTTTAATATATGTTTACTTACATACAATAAATAACTGTACAGTTACCTTTCAAATCTGTTCACTTTCATGCAATATCTATGTAGTTACTTAAAATATTTGTTCACTTTCATGCAATATCTATGTGGTTACCTTTTATATCTGTTCACTTTCATGCAATATCCATTCAGATATATGAAATATCTATTCATTTTCATGCAATATCTATGCTGTTACATTTCATATATGTTGACTTTCATGCAATATCTATGCAGTTATCTGTTCATGTTCATGCAATATCTATGCAGTTACATTTCATATATGTTGACTTTCATGCAATATCTATGCATTCATCTGAAATATCTATTCACTTTCGAGCAATATCTATGCATTCATCTGAAATATCTGTTCAGTTTCATGCAATATCTATGCGTTATCTTACATATTTGTTTACTTGTCTGCAATATTCATTCAATCACCTGAAATATCCGTTTACTTTCCTGCAATATTTATGCAGTAGTTAACTTACATATATGTTCACTTTCATGCAATATGTATGCAGTTTCCTTGAATATCTATTATTTTCCTGCAATATCTCTGTGGTTATCTTACATATCTGTTTCATTTTCTACAATATGTGTGCTGTTACATGTTGTGGAAAATATATGACATATATACCAATATACTAATGTAGCTTCAGCTTCCAACTAACTTACCAAAGATACAAACAAAATCCATCCATAAACCACACAATCCAATTCAATCCAATTTCAAAAGAACAAACCTAGTGCACAAGAAAATTGCCTTGACCGCAATCATCAATACATGAACATGATACCAATCTCTTTCACAACTATTTAAACAATCAAATTATATTTATCCAAATATACACATTCAATTAATATACATATTAGTTAAACACTAAAACTCTACAAAGAGATCTATCCAAAAAGATTAAAAATACTAATCATATGAATCATTTCACTAGTCAATAAAAAATTATGCACCCATTGAAGTACTGAACTTGCAAATACCGCTCTTCAACTTATATATTCAACTCAAATCGTCTATGGTTCTCTTCAACATATATGACCTATATATGAGCAAGAAGTGATTGATCAAATAGGTGTAAAGATAAAGTATTTCATACAAAATTACCTTAAGAGCAACCAAATAAAAAGAAAAAAATATCCCATTTTTCTTTCAAAGTCATATCTAAAGTGACCTTCCACTTTACATAGCTGCAGAACTTGCAGAATTCACAACATATTATTAGTGTTATTGTTAGTTAGGGTACAGTTGAATCTTGATTCTTATCATGTTATTAGTGTAGATGTTGTTACATACATGGTCTTTTGAATGAATGCACAAGACACTCATGATTCTTATTGGCATTATATATTAGAAGAAGTTGAGCATTTAATTATTCTAATCCTATAGTTAAAATGGCTTTCCGTAGGAGCAGAGCAGATCGAAATATCAAACCATATTCAGCAGATCCCTCTAGGACGGATGGAGACGGCAGATTATGCGTCCGTGTCAGCACGCCTCGTATACCAAACACTGAAGCAATCTGATCCCTGGAATCATCCATGGGGTTCTCCATAGGGTCACCCTTAATCCGTGATGCGGCGCCAGGATTCCTGAATCCCAATAGTTAAACCATAATAAGCAGAAGGCCATTAGGATTTATTTTAACAATTAATCCTATCCCGGTGTCAACTTCAACTAATCTTGTATAAATAAATACCACCCTTCAATTCTCTAAAGCTATCCATCATCCAACATTCAATCTAAATATATATCCATAGTCACAAATTCGTCGTTCGGGAATAATTCGGCGAGGTCGAAAATTCGGATTCGGAGAACTATTCGGAAAAAATCGGCAGGTATTCGGGAAAGATTCGGTAAGTGTTCGGGAAATGTTCGGGAAGGATTTCGAGCAATAAATTAATATATGAGACACTAGGTTTTGATTTTGTGAATTATTTGCTGTTTTTTGAATTATTCGCTGTTTTTTCACATAATTCGGGAATAATTCGCGAATAATTCGGGAATAATTCGCGAATTATTCGGCCAGTTCGGCAATGGCGATTTATTCGGAGATTAATTCGTTTGATCAAAAATTCGCGAATTATTCGCGAATTCGGCGAATAGTTCGCGAATTATGTGACTATGTATATATCTTCATCTTCTGATAAACTAGATATAGTAGTATCCCATGGATATGATGAATATGGAGTCCCAGGTTAAGAGATGCGGACTAGGCCAAGTTTGACCTTCCTGTGGATTCGGAGCACAAGGCGAAAACGATAAAGCTTCTGTTCGTTTGCCGACCCACACATGCGGACGTTCCACCTCTCGTGGGCGTCCTTCTTCACCTGCTTCGTCTCACCAAGGCCAACATCGGCCTCTGTCTCCGGCAGCATTTTCTCCCGTCTTGCCATGGGTGCTGCCTGCGACCTCCTCGGCCCCCGCTCATCACCCCCTCTGTCTTCTGCATGTCCCTGGTGTCCTCGGCTGCAGGATACATCGCTGTCCGCTTCATGGTCGGCTTCTCCTTGTTGGGAGGGAGAGTCGATCCACGGAACAGTGCTCGCGACAAAACCCAAATCACGCAAAAATACAATCACGCAATTAAACGACGAAAGACAATATAAATTAAAGTGCAGGAATAAGAAAATAATCAATCACAAACAAGATAGATTTGTTAACGAGTTTCACCCACCATATGGCTAGTCCCTGACCGAGCGGAATCTGCAAACGTCTACTATACTTGAATCAAGTTTGCAAACAAGAACAACCTTAGAAGATTTCTCTCAAATCTCTCTATACAAATCTCTCTTGGCCTTTGCCTCTTGTGATGATACTTGTGATGGATACAAAATGCCTCTCTCATAAGATGTGATTTTATAGCATCTAAGACAATGTCACTATCTAACAAAGTCACCACCTTTTATTGTCACCACCTAACAATGTCATGCATGTCAAAAGTAGCACATAACAAAATCACCACCTTTCATTGTCACCACCTAACAATGTTATGCATGTCAAAAGTAGCACCTAACAAATGCACCACCTATCATTGTCACCACCTAACAATATCACGCATATCAAAGTAGCACCTAACAAAGTCATCACCTAACATTATTACCACCTAACAATGCCATGCATGTCAAAAGGTGGCACCTAACCCTAGACTTTAATTTGCATCAATTTTTAACGAACTCCACCTTGATGCAAATTCATCACAATCTCGATATTGTCCCACTTGGAGTATTTTTTGGCTTGATTCTCCATACTAGTAAACTTCACACAATTCCGCTGCTGTTATCTCCTCATCAAATTTTCATGGAAAGATTCACCATTCTACAACAGAGATTCAGCTTATCTCTGTCTACAATTTTGGTGAACATATCCGCCGGATTCTTTTCCCCCGCGATCTTCTGCAGTGTCAACTCACCATCTTCTAACGCCATGCGTATGAAGTGGTACCGCACCTTGATATGCTTCGTCCGAGAATGATATGCTGTATTCTTCGCCAAATGTATTGCACTTTGGCTGTCACTCCACAAGGTATTGAAGTCTTGTTTCTTACTCAACTCTTCGAGTAACCCTTATAACCATATCATATCTTTGTTGGCTTCCGTGATCGCCACGTACTCAGCCTCCGTAGTTGACAATACTACCACTTTTTGCAGTTGTGATACCCAACTCACCGCTGTGCCCCCAACTGTAAATATGTATCCCGTTGTGCTCTTCCCAATATCTCGATCACCTGAGTAGTCCGTATCAACGTAACCTTGCACCTTTAGAGAGTCACCCTCGAAACATAAGCAGTGACTAGACGTACCCCTAAGATACCTCAAAATCCACTTCACCGCATTCCAATGCTTCTTCCCCGGGTTTTGCATATACCGACTCACAACTCCCACTGCATGTGCAATATCTGGTCTCGTACTCACCATTGCATACATTAAACTCCCCATCGCAGAAGCATAAGGCACTCTTGCCATCTCGTCTTTCTGCTCTTGAGTTGTCGGGCAAAACTCCTTCATGAGTTTGAAATGTTTTGCTAAAGGCGTACTCACCGGTTTTGACTTGTCCATGTTGAACCGCTTCAAAACCTTCTCGATATAGTCGCTTTGCGATAACCACAGCTTCCGCTGCTTCCTATCTCGAACGATCTTCATGCCCAAAATTTGTTTGGCCGCTCCCAAATCTTTCATGGAAAACTTTTCAGTCATCATCTTCTTCAGACTTTGAATTTTCTCGAAGTTCGGACCCGCTACCAACATATCATCTACTCGTTCCTATCTATTGATAGAAAGATCTTCGCCAAATACCGGACTTTGCCTTAGACTGACGGAACAAAGCTAAGAAGTAGGCTGAATGGAAAAAGGAAAGGGACAAGGGCGGTCGTCGCTTGGCGCGAAGGCTGCTGGTTCGGGGGTAGGGTAGAGTGATAGAATGATATAATCTCCATCCTTAAAAGTCTGAATATAGACACAGTGATCTGACTCACCACGCACAAATCCCGTCTCTAGCATGAATTGATCGAATTTGAGATACCACTGTCTTGGAGCTTGCTTAAGGCCGTACAAACTCTTTCGCAGTCTACACAGCATAGTTTCTTTTCCTTTCACCTCGTATCCCTATGGCTGCATCATATAGATCTTCTCTACCAAATCTCCATGAAGGAACGCGGTCTTCACATCAAGCTGCTCCAAGTGCAGATCCTCCACCGCCACAATACTAAGAATCACTCGAATTGATGTCATTTTCACCACAGGGGAAAATATCTCTTGATAGTCAATTCCTTGTTTTTGCGCATATCCCTTGACTACCAAGTGAGCCTTGTACCGCTTCACACCATCGGCCTCATCTTTTATCTTGTACACCCATCTATTCAGCAACACTTTTCGACCCTTGGGTAGCTTCACTAGGTCCCACGTACGGTTCTTCTTCAAAGAATCCATCTCCTCGTCCATAGCTCGCTCCCACTGTTTACTAGCACCGTCTTGCGTCGCCTCTTCAAGGGATTCAGGCTCTCCCGAATCCGTGTACAAAATGAAGTCGGTCACAAGTTTTTCAGGTAGCCTCCTTTCTCTCGTAGATCTCCTCAGAACTGGCACATCTGGTTGCTGAACATGATCACCATCATGTTCTTGAGTCTGATCCTGTACTGCAGGTTCCTCCATGTTTTGATCCCCACTTGTGGACACCTGATTGTTCTCTTGAGTTCCGTCTAATTCCACGAACTCACATACAACACCATCTTTAGCTTGCTTTTCTTCTCTATATAAGTGCTGCTCATCAAAGACAACGTTCCGGCTTCGTATTATTTTCTTACTAGTGTAATCCCGCAGCCGATATCCGAACTCGTCTCCACCATACCCGATGAAAGCACACTTCTTAAATTTAGAGTCAAGCTTACTCCTTTCTGCCTTATCAATTATAGAATATGCGATACAGCCAAATACTTTAAGGTGCGAATAGTTGACCGGTTTAACCGACCAAATTTCTTCTGGAATGCCTCCATCAAGCACACTCGCCGGGCTTCTGTTGATCAAATATACAGCAACATCGACCGCTGCTGCCCATAAGAATTTTGGCAGATTCGCATCTAAGGTCATGCTTCGCACTCGCTCTAGGATCGTTCTGTTCATCTTTTCAGCGATACCATTTTGTTGTGGCGTCTCAGGTACCGTCTTCAACCAACGAATATCTTTTTGCGAGCAAAACTTCTCGAACTCTTGGGTGCAGTATTCCCCGCCATTATCGGACTTTAGGTGTTTAACCTTCATCCCCGTTTGGTTCTTCACTTGCGCAATCTAGTGTTTGAAGATGCCAAACATATCGGACTTTTTCTTCATCGCATATACCCATGTTTTTCAACTTGTATCATCGATGAACGTCACGAAGTACCGATTTCCTCCATAAGACTCCACCGAGGCCGGACCCCACACGTCCGTATGCACCATCTCCAGTTTCTTGGTCTTTTTCGCTACACCTCCAATTTGAAATCTGAGCGCGCTTTGCTTCCCACAAACGTAGCTCTCGCAAAACCCCAACTCTACCTTTTTCAGCCCCGAAAGAACCCCCCTTAGCTTGAAGAATTTTCATGTTCTTCTCGCTGAGGTGTCCCAATCTTTTATGCCACAACGAAGTCTCCGAATCTTTCTCCGAACTTGCCGTCAATGCAACCGAGCCTTCGCCGCTCCCATTGAATGAGTACTACGAACCGCTCAGCTTGTTCCTTGCGACCACCAATGATCATTTGGAAATCTTCCATTGAGAATTCTCAAACGTTGTAGTAAACCCTTCGTTGTCTAGCTGACTTGTGGAAATCAAGCTTTTCTTCAAATCCGGAATGTGACGAGCATTCTTCAATTTTATTTGACCACCTCCCGACGGTTGCAAGATGATCGTTCTCTTTCCAACGATCTTACACGATTGACCTTTTCCCACCGTCACATGTCCAAGATCGCCCTGAACATACTCGCTAAAGTGATGTCTGCCTGAAGTGCAATGAAAAGAAGCCCCTGAATTTAGGAACCAAGTATCTGTCTTTGTGTTCTCGCTCGCCGATAGACAAAGACCTTGTTCCCCTTGTTCCTGTATAGACACTACATTCACTTTCTTTTCATCCGTCTTCTCATCTGAGCCTTTTTTCGGAAGCCTGCATTCACTTCTTCTGTGGCCCTTCTTTCCGCAATTCCAACAGGCGTCTTGGATTTTTCCTTGAGATTTACCTCGGCTTTTAGACTTACCCTTTTTCCACTTTCCACTTTCTATTGTTCTGCCACGATTCTCCACCGAAAGTGCAGAAGTTCCAGAACTCCCACTCACGGACTTTCTCCGCATCTCATTGTTTAATATGCAGCTTACCACATCATTAAACGTGAGAATCCCCGAGATAGAGTTGCTAACCGCCATCACTAGATTCTCCCAACTCTCTGGCAATGAACATAGGAACAGTAGGGCTCGAATCTCGTCTTCAAAGATGATTGAAACGGACTCAAGTTGGTTTGTCACGCTGTTGAACTCATTCAGGTGCTCTATCACCGAACCATTCTCTACCATCTTCATGTTGAAAAGTTTCTTCATCAAAAATATTTTATTTGATGTCGATGGCTTCTCATACAACTTCGCTAACGCCGTCATTAGCGCCTTAGTTATTTTCTCCTTTGAGATATTAAAGGCCAACTGCGGAGTCAACGACAATCTGATCGTCGCCAGGGTTTTCCTATCCAAAAGGTTCCATTCCGCATCGGTCATCTTCTCGAGCTTTTCTTCTAGCAACGGAAGATACAGATCCTTTTGGTATAGACAGTCTTCCAACTGCATGCACCACCAACCAAAATTATGACCATTGAATTTCTCGATTCTTATCTTATCCTCCACCATCTTTCGTCTGTATCGCAGCAAACCCGACTTCCTCCTAGATCTGAACCAACGCCTTCAAAACTACAATCTAAGAAAGTGGAGAAGAAGACACAAGCGTCGTTACCCACCGTTACCTAGATTATAGAATCGAAGAACCCTAGGTTCTCTTAACCTTGCTCTGATACCAGTTGTTGGGAGGGAGAGTCGATCCACGGAACATTGCTCGCGACAAAACCCAAATCACGCAAAAATACAATCACGTAATTAAACGACGAAAGACAATATAAATTAAAGTGCAGGAATAAGAAAACAATCAATCACAAACAAGATAGATTTGTTAACGAGATTCACCCACCGTATGGCCAGTCTCCGGCAGAGCGGAATCTGCAAACGTCTACCATACTTGAATCAAGTTTGCAAATAAAAACAACCTTAGGAGATTTCTCTCAAATCTCTCTATACAAATCTCTCTTGGCCTTTGCCTCTTGTGATGATATTTGTGATGGATACAAAATGCCTCACTCATAAGATGTACTTTTATAGCACCCAGGACAATGTCACTATCTAACAAAGTCACCATATTTCATTGTCACTATCTAACAATGTCATGCATGTCAAAAGTAGCACCTAACAAAGTCACCACCTTTCATTGTCACCACCTAACAATGTTATGCATGTCAAAAGTAGCACCTAACAAAGTCACCACCTATCATTGTCACCACCTAACAATATCATGCATGTCAAAATAGCACTTAACAAAGTCATCACCTAACATTATTACCACCTAACAATGTCATGCATGTCAAAAGGTGGCACTTAACCCTAGACTTTAATTTGCATCAATTTTCAACACTCCTCGGCTACCTTCGTTAGCTGCCAGTACTGGATGAGCACAATTTTCAACTCCAAGATCATCGGCCTAGCCAATGGGACCGCCGCCGGCTTGGGGAACATGGTTGCCGGGGCCACCCAGCTCCTGATGCCCTTGGTCTACAACCTGATACGCAAGACGGGCGCCACCCCCTTCACTGCCTGGAGGATCGCCTTCTTTGCCCGAATGCATGCACCTGGTCATGGGATTCTTGGTCCTCACCATGGGCCAGGACCTGCCTGACGGCAGCCTAGCAAGCCTCCAGGGTGTTGTGCCACGCCGCAACCAACTACATGACGTGGATCTTCGTCCTCCTTGACGGATACTGCATGGGGGTCGAGCTCACCACCCACAATGTGATCCATGAGTACTACTACGACCATTTCGACCTCGACTGCCCCAAGACATCCGGGTTCATCGCCGCCTCGTTCGGGATGGCCGACATCATCACCAGGCCGTTCGGGGGTTCGTCTCCGACCTAAGCACTCGCCACCTCGGGATGCGTGCCCGCCTGTGGAACGTGTGGATCCTGCAGACCCTGGGCAGCGCTTTCTGTGCCTGTCTAGGGCAGGCCAAGTCCCTTCCGGTGTGCATCTCGGTCTGCGCTCAGGCCGCTTGTGGGGGCCATATTCGGCGTGATCCCCTTCGCCTCCCGCCGGTCTTTAGGAATCATATCAGGAATGACCGGAGCCGGTGGCGACTTCGGCCCAGGGCTGACGCAGCTGCTGTTTTTCACGAGCTGGAAGTATTCGGCAGGCACGGGGCTGACGCTGATGGGGCTCATATTCATGGCGTGCATGCTGCAGGTGGCTCTGGTGCATTTCCCGCAGTGGGGGAGCACATGCTGCTGCCGGCATTGAAGGGGGCGACAGAGGAGAGCTACTACGAGAAGGAGTGGAGCAAGGAGGAGAGGGAGAAGGGGTTGCATCCGGCGAGCATGAAGTTTGCAGAGAACAACAGGTCGGAGAGGGGGTCCGAGGCATGTGCCGATAGCTTCCGCTCCAACGCCCCCCAACACAACGCCGGGGCATGTTTAGTTGCTTGCTTGAGTAGGATTACTTCAGTTCCTTGCTGAAGAATGATACAGGTTAATTAATTTCTATGTTCTAGCAAACCTAATATATATAAAGGTCTCTGTTTCATTTTATTGTGAGCTGAGTTTGTTTTTTCTTCTCTTCAAAGAGAAGGATATAAGATGAAGAACGATCTCTCTGTTTACTTGCTTGATTATGGCAAAAAGAAATGAAGCGAGAACTTCAAACAGAAGATGTTGCAGAACAGTATATAGTTGGGAACTTCAGCATGGGCATGTTTGCTGCATGGGCATGAAAGTAACATGGAACTACCGGAAGTAAGCTTGTTTCAATTATTTCAGTTGTTTGTTTGCAGGGAAGCAGAGCTTGGAAGTTATTTCAAGATGGTGACGTGGATCTTATACGACATGGTTGCTACCAAAATTTTTTTCTCCTCATTTTGGATGGAAAGTAATTATGAAGCACAAGGAACAAGAAAAAGAAATAATTATTTAATATTTCTCAATGTTAATTTCAATACAATAATTTATTACTATTAAAAATGTATTTTTTTGTTTGTAGGTATTTTTTTGTTTTTTTTTGCTTATGAAATAAACATAGGAAGTTGTTTCAATTTTTACTCTCATCTTTAAAAAATATACAAACAAACACTTGAATGAGATTTAAGTTTACTTTCATGACTTGTATTTTTGAAGTTGCTTCAAGATTTCTTCTGACACTTCCGTTACTTCCGGACAATCAAACGGAGCTTAAATAAAAAAAAAAAGAGAGTTGTGCTATTATTTGGGGCCGGATATTAATAGATAAATGTACGTGTGTAATAATATATTTATTTTTACCAAATAATAAGCTCATCTGCTCCTGGTTATGTGGGATGATTTTAATTTAGAATTGATTTGAGATGCATGCTGGAATATGTGAATCACTTTGATGTTCATTATTATCTTGTTTATTTATTATAGAAAATCATGATGAATTCTTGATTGTAGATGAAGTCCAAAGATATATGAGTTGTGATGCTCCTATCATTTGGGAGGCCGCTGATGGTGTTGGGTCAGATCCAGCAAAAAAACACATACCCGGCTCCGATCATCCAAAAAAAATTTTGATTTTGATTTATTAAGTCACTGTCCGGAAATTTTTCGGGAGAACATTGTCGGTACCATTTAACTCTTAAAATAAATATCTTGTACAAATATCAAGCCTCTTGACATTTAAGCATCACCAGATGCTTGCACGTGCTATGCAAGCTGTGTTTATATTCGGTAATTATGCATAAATGATAAGGATGATGCAAAGAGTAAACTTATGGATTTTTAATGGTGTCTAGACTCCTTTTTAAAAAAAAATATTAAATACAGGAATGAAAGAGGGATAAAATAGAATAGAGAATTTTTTATGCAAGAATATAAAGATTAATGGGATTATGTTAAAAACATGCCTAAACTTTTATATCAACGAAATTTTCATGCGAATTATAATTTGTAAAGATGCCTTTTGATTTTTTTTTAATATTTAGTAAAATAATGGTGGTTAAAATAGAATTGAAGGATTTAGCGGTATGCATAAATAATAATGATTAAGGGGGTTATGTGTAATTTTTTTTCTTTTCAAATTTGAAAAGTAAGCAGTGTTCTCATTTTCAAATGTGTAATTAATACCAATAAGCAATGGCTGAGTTGGTATGGACAATTTCTTTTTTGGAGAGAGTGCGGGGTTCGAATCTAAGCGGCCACAGCGGTTAAAGTGTAATTAATGTGTGTGAGAGAGGATGAGGTTGAGTTGGCAATATCTTTTATCAAGAATAAATAAAAGAAATTTATCAACTTTTTTTTTCAAGTTCTGTTTACAAAAAATGAAAAGACACCTAAACTAAACACAAGACTCTTGGGTTCCAGTCATTGGAGTTGATGCCTAAATGAACTTGTATTAGAACTTTCACTTCTTATCACTGATCTTCAATCAACGTTGTTGTGATTAATACCAATAAAATTATAAAAAATAACGATGTCGTTATTTTCCCCGCCACAAATGCACACACATACCTCACCATCACTACAACACTGCGATCACCGGTGCCACTATTGCTGCCATCATACTGTTGCTGAAATCCGACTCTTATCATTTCATTTGGATTATTTTTTGAAAAAAAATTTACATTTTGAAAAATGTTGACATTACAAGAATAATAATTCATCCATTTTTTTAATATATAAAAAAAGAAATATGAAACATGAAATCACAGTAACAGATGTAACTGGGATTGAAACATGGCAATATCAGAGTTTTGGGGTGTGATATTGAAACAACCCCTGATTGTTTTAGAAGTTATCACTCTACTTTGGTCTGACAATTGCAACAATATCAGAGTGGCGCAGCGGAAGCGTGGTGGGCCCATAACCCACAGGTCCCAGGATCGAAACCTGGCTCTGATAAGATTATTTTTTGCTTCTGATGGTTTTTTAACTCAGGTTAAATGCTTCTGCTTTAATTACTTGCAATTTTCCTAAATTGTTTTTCTGTTTCGTTCTTTGTAAAGCTTAGATCTTCAAGCAATGTTGATCTAGTTATCCCCAAAAAAAAATATTCAATTTTTATGATAAATTTGAAGAAATACAGTTTGTTCATGATATTAATTTTTTTTGGGTTACTTGAATTGGCTGAAAATCTTTTCTTGGACGCACGATGATGATTATAGATTTACTAGGATTTGATCATTTAAGATATTAGTCCTATTTTCAGTGAATATTTCTTCCAATCGAAACTGTTTAAAACCTAGGGTTTCTCGACCAAAAAGGGTGCTTATGCCCTAACTTTTGTATACATAATACAAGCTTAGTTTATATAAGCAAAGATCTGGGAAAGAAAATGGGCAGGTTCTTACATTGAAGTTGCTTATATTTTGTTGTAGTTCCTCGATTTCAATATAAGAAAGGTATGACTTTTCTTCAAAGAGAGAATGATAGGGATGTCAAAGCTCTATTAGCCTTGTATTGAGATTTGAAAATGAATTCTTTCTTTCTTTTTTTGGGTTCGAACATTTTAGCTAGGGTTAGTTTTGTGATTCTACATCTAAATTGAATTAATTATACTATTATTATTATTTTGGATTTTGTAAAAGAAAAACTAAAGTTTTTTTTGGTTTTGTGAAAGGAAAGGTAATTTGAAGGAGGGGGTATTAATATAATTATCATTATTATTTTTTAATAAAAAGGGTTGGACAAGTCTCCCACATTCCATTAAAAAGAGATCGATGAACCAGACGTTGTTCTAATACAAAGGGTACAAAGTTCAGATATCCCAAAGTATCCCGCGGCAAAACACTAGGACACAAACCAAAGAACGGCATATCTAGCTCAGAAGTAATCTCTCGCTGATACAAAAATCTGAATGATTGAATGATGTATTGCCGATATTTCACATTCTCCCGAACCATCTGTCCTCCTCTCGGTGAGTTGCATGTCCTTGGAAGGTTGAATGATTGCATGTACATCAGTCGAGCCTTTTTTTAAGCCTAGAATTCGATGTCTTCTCCAAAAGATTATGATTGATTCAATCGAAACAGTTAAGATTTTCATTGGTATCGTTAGTCGTTATATCAAATGGTATCTTGATACATTTACTTAGAAAAGGAAAAATAGGCGATGGCATGCCTGCATTGCCGGGAGAAGACCGTATTGAAAGGCCCCTGTTTGGAGGTGCTATTACAAGTTGGTTTCCTATGAGGTTCCAGGTGCGGTCCATTTCTCTGATTCATATGGATAGTATTTCGCTTTTGTAATCCAGAATTTTCTCAGCAGAACCACAAACCGACACATGAATTTTGGCTATTTTTTGGTATCAGGATGTGAGTCGAATTCGAGAAGTTCCTGATCATCAGGTTATCTACTGAGCCTTATATTTGAGCTATCAGATTTTAAACATGATGTTGAGGATAGCAGGAGGAGTGCTGTATGGTTCCTACAAGACCTTGCCAATGAACAAGATGCAGATGAAAGCTTGGTACATCTTCATTGATTGTTTTTTAGTGTTCTCTTGGTTTTTATGTGGTAAGATAACAAGTTTTCATGCTTGTATCCATCAAAATTCAAATTGTTACCCAGATTAACGAGGTAAGTAGTCGCCTTAAAACTTTACAGGATGTATGCTAGGCTTTTTAAGTTTGCCAACTGCCAAGTCAAATTATAACTTCTTGCTCAAACTCTTTGTTATTTTGCTGCCTACATCATGAAACATCTTCGAAGGTATTCTAATCATGTTCACTAGAGATGCCTAGATGGTGCAGGATGTTATTGGAGATCTTTGGAGGTAGATTAAACGTAAAGAAAACTTTTTGCTTGGAAATTTTGTTTAGACTTGTGATTATAATTAAAGCATCTTGTATCATAGTTTTGTCATTGCTATAAGAGGGTAAAGTGTATTAAGGTTCAATCTGTTATCATGAATATTCAGTTGATAATAATTTTTGACTCACAGCATGGTCCAAAGGCATGTAATAATGTTTTTCCATTCGTTTAACTTTGCAGATCAATTATCTTTGAATATTCAAAAGCTTTAGGCCTCGGCTGGCAATGGGGTCATGGTTTATGAAACCATGGTTTTGTTGGGTTTCAATGTTGAATGTCCCTTCCACTCACAAAAACTCCGAAGTTTGATGAGGCTTGAGGAATCTATTTTATGTTCTAACACGCCCCCAAGATCGAAGGCGTCGAAGGCCCTTTCGGCTGACATCTGGGCTTTTGCGTAACGGTATTTTAAATTTAAATTACTCTGCATATAATACATGTCCGGTCGAAATCGAATCTGGGTTGCCATGATACCATGTTAAATATTCCTTTCACTGCACAAAAACTCCTAACTTGGAGGGTTGAGGAACTTATTTTATGCTCTAATATTCAAAGTTAACTCCAAAAATTGTTACCGAGTTTTGTTGGGCAACCAAAATTGAGTTTCCCAAACTTCGGTTTAAAAAGGTTTTGAAGGCTTGAGGCCCCATTTTTAGGAACTCCAAAAACACTGGCCTTATGCTAGGTTTTGTGCCCTTCTCTATTTATTTCCTGTATCGAAACTCCATTTTTCTAAACACCAAATGAAACTGTGGTTTGCCCAAACGATCCTATACTTTGCAAAACCCCAATATTGTGAAACCAAGCATTGCATGCTTACAAACTGAGGTTTCATTTTAACTTAAATGAAATCATGGTTTGGGAAACTGTGTTGCCAAACTAGGCCTTACTGTTTTACATGTCTACTGAGTATTTGCTGCGCATATGCTGAACCAGGCCTATTTTACTTATGTTTCTCCTGATTTAGTGCATTCTTAGTTGTGTCATCTACAAACAAAGCCTCCGCAAACGTAATAATATGCACATCTGTTCTCATCAGTCATCACATTTTCAGATTCTTGAGCTTACATGCATAGGCCTGGTTTGCGCTATAGGTACACACCTATTATAGTTACAACAGCGATCGGCCAGATGGTAGTTTTCCTAATGCTTTCTTTCTTTGGTCTTCATCTTTCTATTGTTGTAGCTAAAGATATTATTTAATTGTTGGAGTTCATACAATACCTTTCTGCACTTTTAAATCTGGGGCATGCAGTGGTGCCATCTCGTGAAGCCATACAATGGGGAGCAAGCCTTTTGAGTGCTCTTTGATGCATGCTCGTGAACTAGCTTCATGCATAGTTTAGAAGACATTTTTATGCTTACTTAGTGTGCTGAAATTTACTCTCTGCTCTGGGTTTAAACTAGAGAAACTTGATGTTTTGCCAAGTTATATTTGATATATGGTACATGTCATGTGGATAATCGACGGGCGAAAACTAAATTGGATATTAAGTTTCAGCTGATAACACAGATACAATATATATCTTCCGTCTGTCATCTATTGGATGCAATTTTTCAGGTTCCCTGCATTTGTTTCCAACATATTGTCGAAAAGAATGTCTTTGTGGTGTTACAAAGATAAAGGAGGAATGAGATTATATGATTCTAAGAAATATCTCAATTTATTCATTTGAATTGTATGTTTTAAAATGGTGTTTTAGTTAGGGCCAAGAAATACAATTAGTGGTAGAATCACATATAATTACTATCATGTGCGCTATGAGTACTTTGGATCATATTCCAAGAGATTCATCATCATCGGTGTCACCTTTTTCCGAATCAACTGGTGTTATGAATGGAGAACTACTCAAAGCAGTACAACACGACGTGGTCAGCTGTGTAAAGTTTTCATAATCAAGTGCTGGTGAGGGAAAGATATAAAGAGGATCAACTGTCAATTTAGTTTTCTACAACCGAAAACAATGGAATATACTTTAAAAATATTATAGTCAATTCATAAACTTTGTAGTTTGCTATCATTATGCTTGCAGATGTTTTACATTTCTTGCTACCTTTCATTGTTGAAAACCAGTTTAAGATACAAAGGAATCAACATGAGAGAAGTGTTACTATTTAAAACGTGTGCTCTTTGGCTTTTTTCCTTTATAGAAAGTCTATCATATTCTATCATATTCTCCGTATCTTCGAGGCCTTTTTGTCTGAAAGAATTTTGGAGTATCCTCGGTTATCGTACATAGGATAAACTGCATGACTAGTGAGGAAAACTTCTCTATCTACAAACCGGACCTTAAGATTATCAATATGTAAACTGGACCTCAAGGATTTCTGTAATTTTTTTCCCCCACAATTTTCTTTGACAAGGACACCATCTCATATTTAGAGAAGATGTTAGGTTGAGGTTGACATCCTTTCATAAAGTTTTGAGAAATCTTTCATGCAACTGATTTTGATGGGGGAAAAGGCTTAAATGATAATAATGATGTTTCCTTGCAAGTTGTATATTCATGGTTTTATTTTAGCTGATAGTTTTCTTACATGATAATACCTAAGATGAATATATACCCAATCCCATGTTCATTTAACAGGCCACAGCACATTTTCAGCTGCTAGCTGCTTCATTTGGAATGATTGTTCAAGTGCATTTTCAGTTATTCATAGTAATATTCATTCTTCACTTCCAGTATAGGGCATTTCCAAAGGAAGGCGAGGAAGCGATACACAAAACCTAGTACGCATAAGTTCTGTCATCTTGTTTTTGGTTCTTTTGTTATTCTACATCTTTCAGAGTTATGTGCTGACAGCCTGCAAAGACTTCTTCAGGTATATTTGGCAAATTTACGTCTTAAGGAAGTTGCTACTGATGTAAGAATCTCGGTATTCAGAATTTTATAAACTGATTTGGCAATCTATTAGAGCTGTTTCTTTGGTTTTTCCAAGTGATCGGAGATATACCTGAACTGCACCTCGTTTTGCTAGCAACGTATATTTTAATGTTGAAAACCAAAGTTCCAAGTGATTGTAATTCTGAATTTTGCTTGTTCATGGTATAATACGGAAACTACTGGCTACTGCGGCTTTATAGTCACTATGCCATAGTTGAACCTTCCATTGATCGATCTAGATTAGACTAGGATTATTGTTCTCATGATCCAATGTATTATCCACGATGTCGGGTTCATGTTTTTCCGCATTAGGCGTTTAAAAAAAGTTCAACTATCATTACTGGTTGTGGATAATTGGTACTGTCCCATCCTGTGCTCTCATGGGGGAAAACATAGATACACCTAAGATCATGGGATATTCATATCCTTTGCCCTTGGCTCAAATGGTAGCAAAACTACTGGTTTTTTGACAATGGAACATCTTATACCCTTAGATTTCTGCCAAGAGTACCGAGATCACATAAACATTAGTGAATCTATATTATAGGCTGTGGTGATCAAATGTTGATCTTCTAAAATAATAGTCGAGGGTTGGTTTTCTTTGCTTTTTTTTTTTACCACAAATGTAGAAAGAACTCTCCAAACCTACTTTGTATCTAATCTATACCAGGAAAGTGTCTATAAGGGACATCTTATTTTTATAAAGAGGATAAAGAGCACAAGCGGCGTGGTAGGAAAATTTCCTACACTGGTGGCGTCCGTCTATTTTTTGGACGATCGGTCCCGACCATACTAATCTCCATGTCCTAAACTATTGACTATAACAATTTCATGTCGTTTGAATACTCTTTGCCCGTTTATTTAGCATCATAAAATGTTCTATTGCCGGAGAACTATTAATTTTGCAATTATCTGATGCGGTATCCAATTCACATGAAAATTGATGTGCACATATTTAAAAACATGGTGATAAAAAAAGCCAATATTGATGTTTGACTTTTAGATCCGCAAATGTAGGAAATTTCGTGCTGTGACACTCTATATTTCGTTTTCTCTTTTATAAATAAGGTGCCGCTTTAAAAGTTGCCTGTTCATAGGTATTTTGGATGGTCGGCACATCCGTTTTATCTTCATGGTAAAATTATACAGGCATATCAATTTTGTGTAATTTTAATAACCTTTTCCCATTGATCTTGCTCTGTAAAATGTTTTGTTTTCGGAAAACATAAATTTTGCATCCATTTGAAGCAGGGGTAAAGATTATCAAATTATATGAAAATCTGTGCACCCATGCTTTAGGCCAAAAGATCAAAATAAATGGTGTTGATCATCCAAAAAGTGTAGTTTTAAGTCGGTACCTTAGTTGTAAGAATAAGGTGTCGTTTTATAACCACTCCCCCCCCCCACACACACACACACATGCACGTGTGCGCAGATGCTATACTGATGAACTGGTGGTGTCGTGGCCATCAAAATTGATGATCCATGCTTCTCAAAAGTGGCGTAAAACTTCAAATGTTTGAAGAACCCATTTTCATGTGATTAAACTATCCAGTTATGGCATAACTTCATCCTCATTTCTGTGACTAATTGATGCATATGCAGGAAGTCCTGTTGATCTTTCCCTCATTGCTGTTTCTCAAAGTGTAGATCATAGACTTGGATTACTGATAGCGCGACATAAATTGCTCTTTCCCTCATTGCTGTTATGGCGTTTTGTAATATGTAACACTATCATATCAAATTACATTTCTGGAATCTCTTCAGCTGAGTTTATGAAAGATCTTTTCAATTCAAGCCGCTGCCTTTGTAATTGCGGTCCTTCGAGTGAAAGTGCTGATACAGTGGGAGCTGGACCAGCTGGACCTGCAGAACAATCCGGATCTCTTCCTGTATCTGAGGTTTTTTAAAATCGCCGTTACAAGCTGCAGGGTTCATGACTGGAGTCTTTTCAGTCCAGGAGCCTGAAAGTGAAAATGAAAGTGCAGGTTACAATATAGTCTTGCAGATATCCAACAGATCACAAACAGTGGTAATAGAGTTGCAACATGATATTGCAGCTCCATACTCTTAATGAATCAAGCAGCTCCTCAAATCTTTGCAACCCTACTTTGTAGCTAGAAATTAATTGTTTAAAATCAAAATCTTGTTCTCAAACCTTTTGTGTGCTTTTTATAGTTGGACATGAATTTTTCTTTGTTTTGTGTTGTATTTTTTTATATTTTAGCCTTGAAAGCAAAGCTGTTATTTTTCTTTTCCTTGTTGTTTTAAACTTCCGAGTGGAGTTGAAATGAGAAAACTGAGATGAATGACTACAAAATGAATGCACACATAACAAGTTTTCTTCCCCGATGTCCCTTGGGGAATCGAACCGGTGACCTCTTATTTCGGAAAGAAACATTATACCACGTGAGCCAAGTACGCATAAAAAGTCCGTGGTAATTTTTGTAGAGGATAAAATGAGAAGGGTTTTTTACTTGTAGCCCTTCTAAAACATAGCAAATTCCTTTCTATCCCAAAAACTTGGTATTTACTTTTTACCATCCCAAAACTAATAAGATACATCATTTTACCCATTTACGATTTCTATAAACTTTTAACGGTATAACATCAGGTTTTTCATTAAAATATCTCAATCTCTTTTCTTATTTGGAAATACACAATTTCTTCCCCAAATTGAAATTAAGGTTTAGGCTTCTACACCTTTCTCAAATCGGACATAAAATCAGGAGCATTTTCAACATTCTTCTCTAACTACGAAGAAACCGAATGCTTCTACGGTCTTACTTGCTTTCGGTGAATGGTAAACCTAAAATCTATGGAGAAAAATTAAAATTAAAGTTTACGGGATTTTTTCTGACGGAAATCATAAAGGGGGGTAAAATGATGTATCTTATTAGTTTTTGGGGGTAAAAAATAAATACCAAGTTTTGATGGGTTAGAAAGAAATTTGCTATGTTTTGAGGAGCCTACAAGTAAAAAACCCAAATGGTAATGAATAAATAGGAGTACAAGGTCTATAAATGTTTGAGGTAAGACTAACAAAGTTGTAGTTAATGAAGACTCAGAGACGAAAGAAGTCTAAACAAGGATGAAAGGAGGCTATTGAAAAGAATATGATAGTTATATTCATTAAGACAATGAACTTTTAAAACTTTTGGATAAAAATTAATTGTTGTTGAACGCTTGTTCTTCATGGTTTCTTTGTTCTTCATAGTTGAACTTCTTTATATATGAAACCTTTGTATATGAGATTATCTGACCTAAGTCTCAATGTTTGCCCCTTATATTTGTATAAGATTTCTACCTACAATACACATGACATATGGTAGAAAATTATGTTTTAGCTGTTTTGTATTAATTTTTTAGCAGTTGTTCCGAAATAATTGATAAGGTTGTTTCTTTGTTCATCCTATTACACATGTTATTTTTTCTTTGATACTCTCATTTTGGAGAGGAAAGTTACCATTAGGATTCTTTGCGCTTGAATCAGGCGCAGGGTGTTCTTGCCATCTACCAGCCGTTCGATCCGTTTCTTTACCCCCACACAATCCTGACCGTTTCTGTTTTACACTAATATGGACCGTAGGATTTCAATAGCATGGAAAAAAGGATACGAAACGCTCTACTTCCTCTACTAAATCTCTCGATGATTATGATGATAATGCCATTATGAATATTGCTACAACTTATGGCATTATTG
Source organism: Agapanthus africanus (assembly GCA_030015575.1). Lineage (NCBI taxonomy): Eukaryota > Viridiplantae > Streptophyta > Magnoliopsida > Asparagales > Amaryllidaceae > Agapanthus > Agapanthus africanus. The sequence goes on along the minus strand of CM057337.1, from coordinate 938,058,390 downwards.
TTAAGGATGCAGATACTATTAATAGTATTCGTCTATTGGATAAGAAGAGAAGTACAGAGGGTTCTTAGGCCTAAATTTGCAAAGCATTCATTTTAGGAGCCGCCGATATTTGAAATAAGTAATAGCATCTTTTCTTCTGCGTCTGTAACTTTTATATGATGTATCGAGGGTTTTAATTGTGTGATGTAGAATTTATATCTTCTGATTGCATTTGTGTAAAGATAACGGCAATGATCCATTGCTTTTTCACAAATAAAATCACAAGATATAGTTCAAATGCTTACTATTTACCTCGAGACACAATCTTGTACATAATTTACTTTATTTTAATTTATCTTACTGAGTAGTACGTCTTGCCCTGCTTTTTCCTTCCAAAAATAGCGGGGGGGAAACGGCAGCCGATCCGGATCTGAAAAGTTATACCAACTGAGATATGGTTTGTTGGTTATAAGAAATGTTTATGTATTAGAGAAACTTTCAGCTTCATGAGATACAACTTCATGAGGGCCCGTCTATTATGATGAGCTTATTATCTGACAAAAATAAAAATATATTACACACATGCATTTATCAGTTATATACCCCAAAAAATAGTCTCTCCCTCTCTCTCCCTCTCTTACTGAAGTCCCAACCATACACTGTTCTCCGCAACATCTTTCATTTCCTTTTTTTGCCCCATAATCAAGCAAGTAAACACAAAGATCATTCTTCTTCTTCTATCATCTCCTTTAAGGGGAAAAAAAAGATTAGGTCACGGTAAAAAAATGAAAGGCAACAGAGATCTCTATATAGGTTGCCGCAACATAGAAATTAAACTGTAGAGGAACAACTGTATCTAAGAAGCTATATATATGATCCAAGCATTTGATATGTGTATATGATGGCCTGCCTGCTTCATTCTTCAGCAAGGAACTGAAAGTATTAATCCTCAAGCAAGCAAGCAACTAAACATGCACCGGCGTTGTGTTGGGCGGCGTTGGAGCTGAAGATATCGGCACATGCCTCGACCCCCGCTCCGACCTGCTGTTCTCCGCAAACTTCATGCTCACCTGATGCAACCCCTTCTCCCTTTCCTCCTCGCTCCACTCCCTCTCATAGTAGCTCTCCTCCGTCCCGCCCCCCCCCCCCCCCGGACGCCGGCAGCAGCATGCTCCCCCACTGCGGGAAATGCACCAACGCCACCGGAAATGTGCACGCCATGATCATGATCCCCATCAGCGTCAGCCCCGTCCCTGCCGAATACTTGGAACTTGTGAAAAACAGCAGCTGCGTCAGCCCTGTGCCGAAGTTGCCTCCAGCTCCGGTCATTCCTGATACGATTCCTAAAGACCGACGGGAGACGAAGGGGATCACGCCGAATATGGCTCCGCAAGCCGCCTGCGCGCAAACCGAGAAGCAAACCATCGTGAAGATGGACACCGGAAGGGACTTGGCCTGCCCTAGCCAGGCACAGAAAGCGCCGCTGCAGGATCCACACGTTCCACAGGCGGGCACGCATCCCGAAGCGGCAGGTGCTGAAGTCGGAGACGAACCCCCCGAACGGCCTGGTGATGATGTTGGCCATCCCGAACGAGGTGGCGATGAACCTGGATGTTTTGAGGTCAAGGTACTCATGGATCACGTTGTCGGTGGTGAGCTCGACCCCCATGCAGTATCCGTAGAGGAGGACGAAGTTCCACGTCCTGTAGTTGGTTGCGGTGTGCCACAACACCCTGGAGAATTTGTCCTTGCTCACGTCTCCCGTCTTCTGGAGGCTTGCTAGGTTGCCGCCAGGCAGGTCCTGGCCCATGGTGAGGACCAAGAGTCCCATGACCAGGTGCATGCATCCGGGGGCGAAGAAGGCGATCCTCCAGGCAATGAAGGGGGTGGCGCCGGTCTTGCGTATCAGGTCGTAGACCAAGGGCATCAGGAGCTGGGTGGCCCCGCCGCCCATGTTCCCCCAACAGCCGGCAGTCTCGTTGGCTAGGCCGATGATCTTGGAGTTGAACATTGTGCTCATCCAGTACTGGCAGCTAACGAAGGTAGCCAAGGAGAAGCTGATCATGAAGCGGACAGCGATGTATCCTGCGGCTGAGGATACCAGGGACATGCAGAAGACAAGGGGGCGATGAGCATGACGAGGAAGGCGTAGCGGAGGCCGAGGAGGTCGCAGGCAGCACCCATGGCAAGACGGGAGAAAATGCTGCCGGAGACAGAGGCCACCCCCGCATTGCCGATGTCAGCCTTGGTCAGGCTGAGGTTGTCACGGATGATGGGGATCATCGGAGCCGCCGCGAACGTCGAGACGATGCACGTGAAGAAGGATACCCACAACAGGTGGAACGTCCGCATGTGTGGGTTGGCAAACGACAGAAGTTTTATTGTTTTGGCCTTGTGCTCCGAATCCACAGGAAGGTCAAACTTGGCCACGTCGGTGTCCTTAACCTGGGACTCCATATTCATTGGACCCATGGAATACTACTAGTTTATCGGAAGATATATGTAGATTGAATGAAGGATGATGATGGATAACTTAGAGAATTGAAGAGTGGTATTTATACAAGATTAACTGAAGTTGACACTGGGATAAGTCGAAATTATATAAAGATTAGTCATTATATTAATACTAATGGCCTTTTGTATATATGGTTAAATATCGGGATTCCTGAATCCTGGTGCCGCATCACTAAGGGTGGCCTATGGAGGACCCCATGGATGATTCCAAGGATCAGATTGCTACGAGGCTAGATGAGCCGTGCTGATGTGGACGCATGATCTGCCGTCCGTTCGTCCTAGAGGGATCTGACGAACGGTTTGATCTGAATCTAAGGAGAAGATCTAACAACTTTAGACTTAGAATAATGATCAACTTCCCCTAATAAAATGCCAATTAGATATAGATGCATAATAGCATAAAGCTTATTACTACTAATGACAGACTGGAAAGCTCTTTCTATCTAATATAACAAGATTTACATCAGGATTAATAACTTGATCAGCCCCGAAACTCGATTTCAATCTGATCATCTACAATAGTCAGGTAATTATTTTTCCCTAAAACTATTTACCTGTAATATCATGAACCCGAACAGGTATTTTCAGCGTACATGATTACATATGAAGCATTGACACAAACACGACACTGACACAGGTACAAACATGGGCACGGATCGGAGATACGGTAAATTTGTGAAAAGGAGTACATGGAAACACAGCTATATTACTTTATATGTTTGATTGTATATATTAAATAAAATATAAATTACGTACGAGAAGAAACACATTCTAGTATAATATTTAAAAGCATAATAAAAATAAAAGCAACGATATACCTTTCATCCATGACTATAAATTTTCTTGAGCACAAGCAAATACATATATAAAGTAAATAAAACATACAAGAATACAATCGACAAAAACAAAAAAATATTAACCCCTTTATAATTAAAAACCCCTTTATAATTAAAACCGATTTTCCATAGACCTAATTTCCTAGCTCTACTCCGTCATGAGAAAGATATGGATATTTATTTAAAGAATATTCTTTTATCCTTGAAGGTACCAAAGTTGTCCACACATATACACATTCTTATTTCACAACCCCTCTACGCTATGTAGAAGTGTGGGACACGTGCGTCCTCTTTGGGCGGATACGGTCCAAGCATGTTGGACGGAGCGTCCGAGAGTCTGACTGTCATATACGTATTGGGCACGAACACGGACACAGCAAGAAAAATAGGAAGCGTTTGTGCTTCCTATATGATTACTGAAGTCTGAAACTCTGCTCTAAAATTTCTATTTTTCATGTCTGAATTCCATCAGTTATCAGTCACATCTCTGTTCCTTGGATGTTATATCATTAAAACTCCACAAACATTATGGGAAGGAAAATTCAGTGACAAACGTTCAGCAACTACTGGCAAAAACAAGGGTTATATCATAATAATGTATGATAAATCAACATGTGAAAAAGAAACAGTAGGTAACAGCTAACACTACAATAAGCTTTATGTCATACAGTTGAAAATTAAGTGTGGACAGCTCCAGCTCAATCTGCCCCCTTCCTAAATATCAATGTTTCAAACACCAAAACTAATCAAGGGCCAGTTTGGCATGATCTTTCTAATTATTCTAGTGTATTAAGACATCAAATCCAGATATATAACCACTAATAATGATGCCGATGGCTTATTCTCTGTCCTCTGGCATTTTCGGAAAGCTTTCGCGGTTGATCGCTGGCCGAGCGAAGAATTATAGATGCATTATTGCATTTTATTTTTCATGGACTTTTTGAAATATTCACGTTGTCTATCAATCATGTGGGAACTATGATAAGGCCTTGTGTTGATCATATGTAACAAGCAGGGATAAAAATATTGGATAATAACTTGAATTTTCAAGAAAAAATGCCGATAATATGGAGAAAGCCAATTAAGTGGTTGATAAAATAATCTCAATGATTGTTGCTCTTATATGGATGTCAAACTGAACATTTGTTCATGATGAATACTGTATGGATTTATATTTGAAAGTCCGGCTTGGAACTGGATAAGGAGGTTTGAGCTATGGTATGTCAGAAAGTATTTGATTAAGGATTGAAATACACTGGAAATAATAATGCTCCAATATCCAAGGGAGGGGTCTTATATTCAAAAAATATATGTAATTAAAATTGAGAAGAGGATTAGGATCCAAGACCTCATTCAATAATTCATTTGTGTGGTCATTCCTTTACCAAGCAACAATACCTGACATTCAAAAGATAGGAACCAAATTTCAATATGGAACCGGGAGCATAGCTTCAGCGGTAAACATCTCCTAGCCAAAGTGGGAGGTCACTGGTTCGATTTCTAGAGGGTGGCATATAAAAAAAATGAACAAATATGAACAAGGAACTTAAGATCTTTCTCCTCGATTCAAATGGCATTCCAGCTTTTATGTTGGACCTAGAAACCATGAAGCATGAACACTTTCAAAGGATGCCCTGTTCATGTTTGACTTGCATAGCACACCACTCTTGCCCGACACGTATCGGACACGCCATAAACATGACACACATGACATATGTGTCTCGTGCGATGTAGTGTCAGTATGCTAGCATCGTAATTTGTATTTTTAAAATTCAATTATGTATTACATATTTGTTAACTTAATGTTGCTAGATTATTTTCTCACAAAAATGTTTTTAGATTAGATTTTAGTATATTGTATTAACAACTTATTTAAAAATTGTTCTTTATGATACATTTGCCTCTCTTAATGGACATAGGCCTTTCTATTTATGAACATTCTATAGACGGATCTCTTATGTTATATGTCACATAAATAGTTAAGCATTGCTTTGTGATGTTAATTTCCTGCATTTTTAGTTTTTACTTGTTAGTTTTCACAATTAAATGTAGTTTTGGTAATAGTTTGGTAGTTGATTATTTATTTGTTTTTTAACACTTCAAAATTTCTGGATTAACGAGTCTCTGTGTCCTACTCTGAGGAATTTGCCGAGTTCCTGGATTAATGTGACGTGTCGTATCCGTGTCCGTTATCTGTGTGTCTGTTCTTCAAAACCTGGAACAATGGGCTTTTTAATTGAAACTAATGATTTAAAGTCTCAAAGTGAGCACTATCTGAGTCGTATCGACGTCTACTAAGCAAAAGATCTCTCATCATCGTGTCAAAAACTTGATATACAGTTTTTTAACAGCCCAAAAACATGAATTAGCTTTCTAACAGGTAAACTAATCTGAGACGGATATACAGTTTTCGAGGCTATAACCAAGGTATTTTTTGCAAATATACGAAGAACATTTTGCAATTTATGAAAGACTTCATATGCAAAGATAGATAGATTAAGATCCACAAAATAAGATTATGCTAGCACATAAACTTCATATGCAAAGATAACTCCAACATTACCAGAAGCTATTGAAACGACATATAAGTAACCATCAACTTCAAATTACCAGAAGCATCTAAGAACTTAAAACAAGATACAAAACAGTCGGGTTTCACCTTCATTGGACCGGCTTGTAGAGAACAACAGTCACGTACTTTGCACGATAGCGGTGCGTGATCCCTAGAGCTACAACCGACTTCGAGCTCTCTTTGTTCTCTATATAGAGGTGATTCAGAGTCACGTTCTGAGGCAACGGGACGCTGTTGAAACCATCTCTACTATTATATGGAAAGCCTAGAAGTGTGTGCTGCAGATGAGGCGGCGCAAATGGAGGGGCCTTAGATTCATCAAAGTTCAGGGTGGGATTGTTGTAGCTGGAATCAGGGGACTTCGGGGCTTCAAACCCCACAACGCTCACTTCTTCCTGCATCCACAATTGTTCGTTAGATTATTAAAATAGAATGCGACTCTTAATAAATTCATGGCTAAATTGCATGATATAGTCCTCATCTAGGAAGCACGGACACTTCTACTTGAGAGCCATGTCCGTGTCCGATACGTAACAGCATTTAAAATAGGGGCTATGTGCAGGTTTTGAAAAGTTAGGGGCATGTCCTGCTATAAGATCAAATAGGAGTATTTCCTACAATTTAGCCTAAATTCATTAGGGTGAAGGAAGAACTCTTACATATTCTCCTTCATTCGGGCCGTCCATTCCGTGTACAGCTTTCAGGGTTCAACCATCAATCAATAAATGGAAATCAAGGATAGCTGCAAGCCTGAAGTAAAGGGGATAAAAGTATAAGTTCTGTAATTTTTTTTTGGGGGGGGGGGGGACAGGGCGTGTGTATTATAATTAAAAAGAAAGACCTGCAAGCTGCAACCTACAAATCATCAAGCAATGGCAAACAAAAAGCAATAGCTATAATTGTTCTCCCATTTACATTTTCAGGGGAAAAAACTTCCCTTCCCAGAGCCCACGCATCGAGGCAATGAGAAAGAGAAAGAGAAACTAAAACAAAATTATAATAAAAATGAGGTAATTTTTGTTTCTTCAATTTAACAGTCACTGATATTCGTTCTATACTTTGGTCTGAATATTGAACTAGGCTCAAAAACAGAACTGGAAAGAAGAAGAAAAAGGATAGGTTGTTAGTGAAGGTCTGCTAAAATTTCTCATGTATATTACCAATGAATTGCTGCAAGGCACTCCATGGATAAGGAATTATATTATCCTCAGGAATTTTTATGTATGTAAAATCTCCAGATGGTTATAATTTCTTTTGAAGTTTGATATGCTGGGTCACAATCAGTTGCGAAACAAAATAGAATATATGATGTTGCTATCCTTATTATTGACACACACCAAAAAATTCCACGCATCACTTTATGTGATTATACCCATGTCTAATGATATCAAAGTAAGAGTATAGCATGGTACATTATAATTTCTGGTTTCATTCTTCAATTAGTAAGAAATGCCAAAATATCATGGAGATATGAAGATTGGATAGATAAGACAAGTTACGAAAGAAAATTTGAAGATATCACCAAAAGGAAAAAAGATTCAGGACATTAAAACGACACCACTTTCTTCAGAAAATAACCAAGGGGTCATGCCACTAAACTAGTTTGCAACACTAAAAATATATGGAATTGACAATGGAAAAAGTGATGGATGTCAGCAGAGATCAAAGTATCTGTCTCATACAGCTGAGCAAAGAGAAAAAATTGACAGCAATATGGTCTTAAATTTCATGAGAATACAATACAAATGTTCATATTTTGGAAGATGATCAACCAAAACAGCTTGTCACAAATTGCAAATGAAAGAACCAAAAAGGTTTTCTTATATTTTAAGCAATCTAAGTCTACGTGGCACCAAAATTTCCCGCAAAATTTTGGACAAGGAAGAATAGTACAACATCAAAACTTTAAGTGGGAAGTAATAAATCATACAATGGAAAAAAATCACCTCAGGATTTAAGAGCTACAATGATGATTAAAATTTAATCAATTAAGAATCTACATATTGAATTATCTAACAAAACAAAAAATTATTTAGAATATAAATTATAATGCACAACCATGGACAAAAGTTCATTCCTCATATATCCAGTTTCCTAAATGGTGAAAGTAAGCATTTACTAAAAACTGTTAAGGTTTGCATAATATCTAGAGTGCGGCCTGAGAATAATAAATTTTGGACTGAATATTTCATCGAATAACTTCAGATGGTTAGCAATCCTAGATACAATGACGAATTCCTCAGATCCGATCATAAGCATAACAAAGTGATTGGTTTTAAATTTTTGGGCAATTTAATGAACTAAATAGAGAAACATTTTCAATTTCAGTTATCCACCAATCAAAACTAAAGAATATACCGAAGTAATAGAAGGCATGCAGAAAAATTCCCAATTTTCACCATGGATGAGGTAAATCTACAAGAATTAATCTGTCCGCCACAAATAATCAAATCAGGAGCAAAAACTGAAATAGATAATTCAAGAAGGGAAAAACTAAAAACACGACATGAACAAAGCAAAACAAACCCCTCCCCCCCCCCCCAAAAAAAAAAAAACACCTCCAATGAGAAAACCAAATACACACAGAAGAAAATATTGTAGCATCCACAATATAACATCAAAAAGGTACACAAAAATTAATTCTACAAATAAATGGATTCCCAATCAAGAATGGCATCATGAGAAACCTTGTATAGTTAAAGTGGGTATCCACAAATATGGATAGGAGGAAAATTGAAGAATAAAGGAGGAAGAGGAAAAAAATGGAGACATACCAGAAGAAGAGCACAATAATAATGAACTCCTTTTGCCTATAGATCTAACAAGTGATGGTAAATGGAGAAGGATGTGTGAGGAGAAGAGAAGTGAAGGGTGTTATATATGCAGAGGATAGTTTGGAAGTTAATGGAGTTCCACGTCGACATTTGACAGATTGCAGCAGGTATGAACCCGAAGCCATGCAGATTGACAACACTGATTTGTCTATATCGAGGCATGTGAAAATACCAAAATATCCTTCTACTTTGAAACAATGACGAATGACTTATTTTTAGGCCTATGGAACGAGGGTTCTAGTTAATGGTGCAACTAGAGCTACAAGTAGACTTAAACGAACATGAATGGAGGGAGTTAAAAATAATTGTTAGTTGTCAATTAGAATAAGGAGACGACCTTGAACAAAGCATAATGGAAAGAAGGAATTCATAGAGCCGGCCCCAAAAGTGTGGGGATAAAGGCTAGATATTATTGTTGGGAATGAGGGTTTTGAGTGACTTTGGCCAGCCTACTCAATACTCTAAATAGAGAAGCAAATATACAAGAGAAAAATTAGGAATCTAAAATACCACCGAAGGAGGAAATGTCATGTAAGTTTAGAGTTTTGAAGATTTGTTTTGAAATCTTTTAATTAGTTGAGTTACTATATTTATCGCTCCTTTATGATCATAGTTTACTATTATATGCACATTTGTTAGTTATGTAAGAGCTTACTATCTTCGCAAAATTAGTAGATATGGAAGGCCCTAGGAAAAAAAATTAAAATCTCAGATATTGACAATTTGACATTAGTAATTTTCTATATAGGCACATTCAAAAAAATAAAGTTAACTAAAAACGGTAAAGACAATTTCCACATTTTGGCATTCACTTTGACATTTTATGATGTTAAAATTATGTTTTAATGAAATTTTGAATATTTGAATAGCTGAATAGCTGATGTAATAGCAATAAACCAAAAAAAATCATATTGGAACTATTAAATCTAATATAAATGAATATGTAGACAACTTAATTTTCTTGATTACCTATATGTTATAAAGTTCAAGTTGGTTCGATATAATATGTTAAACGTCCACTTTGTCATTATGCATTTGCATTTGATCGTTGATTCGTTTCATCGGTGAGGATCATAATAAAGAGAAATGTATGCGCTAATTAGTAAGCTATTATATGCTCTTTTTGCATGTCATTTTTCCAATTATATATAGTAAGTATTATTCTACATTAGGTAATTTAAAATAAATAAACATCCATATAGGGGGCTTTTTGTGGTTTAATGATTTTACTATTATCTGGTATATAATTATATTTTACAGTTATTTTTGTCCTTATATTTAGTAGGGTTAATTGCATATAACACCTTTCATGTTGCCTAGTCAAGCACTTGTCACCTCTCAACTCTTTATTAGCATATAACATCCTTAGGCCAATCTCAATATGACTTAGAACTTAGAAGAGAAATTTGGCCCAATATTTAGTCTTAATATGAGAGATGATAAACTAATAATTAGTCTTAATATGACTTAGAAGTGTACATTTGACCTAACTGTTGATTAATCAAGCCATCTAAGGGCAGGGTGTGCTATTAAACCAATTGAGGGGTAATAAGAGCTAGACGAGGTATTGATGAGAGAATGCTATATGACTTATTAATATTTACACGTCTTCTAAGACATGTTTTTTAATGGCATAATATATATTAATGAGTAAGCAAGATCCATGCGTATTGTTTCAAGTCGACGAACTGCGAAAGAAAGAAGAGGTGATTATACAAGGCTAACTGAACTAAAACACCTTTAAAAGATATATACGATGGAATAGTGGCAAATGTCAGAACTTGCGGCGGCCTAACGAATGATTTTCCGATTTCAATTGGTTTACATCATGAATCTGCATTAAGTCCATTTCTGTTTACCATCGTGATGGATGAGCTTACTAGAACTATCCTAGATGAGATACCTTGGTGTATGCTATTCGCTGATGATATTGTTCTAGTAAATGAGATGAAAGCAGGGGTTAATACCAAATTGGAATTATGGAGGCAAATATTGAAATCTCGGGGTTCAGATTGAGCAGGTCCAAGAAAGCATATATGCATTGCAAATTTAGTAAACAGAGAAGTCAAAACCATATTGGTATAACATTGGAAGGGTAAGAGATATCACCGGGCGATCAGTTTAGATATCTAGGTTCCAAAAGGATGGAAAGATCGATAGTGATGTTAATCAAAGGATCCAAGCTGGTTGGTTGAAATGGAGGAGTGCAACAGGGATTTTGTGTGATCTTAATTTTCCGTTAAAATTGAAAGGGAAGTTTTACCGGAGCGCTATTCGGTCTGCCTTATTATATGGTACAGAATGCTGAGCTCCTAAGAAGCATCGTACACAGAAGATGCACGTAGCGGAGATGCGCATGCTTCGTTGGATGTGCGGTAACACTAGAAAAGATAAGGTGCGAAATGAGGATATTCGTGCAAAAGTTGGTGTAGCACATGTGGAGGAGAAGATGCGGGAAAATCGGCTAAGATAGTTTGGTCATACGCGACACAGACCTATGAAAGCACCGGTTCGACGAATAAATACTCTCGATATGGGCAATGGCAAAAGGGCAAAAGGAAGACCGAAGAAAACATGGATGGAGATGATACGAAACGATTGTTGGGGTCGAAAATTGCACCCCGGTTGACCAAATCAAAGTCAAGATCAACCCCAAGCCAGGTGGGCCCAAGCCCAGATCAAGTGGGCTCATGCCCGAATCGAGCCCGAACATGAAGCGGCCGGCCTCTCCCATGCCGAAATAAAAAATCATGTAATAAATAATTTTTATGTAATTTTTTATGCATGAATGTAAGCAAAATGGGCATAAAACCAAATTTTTGTGAAGCCCATGGCTTATGTGCAAAAAGAAATAGCACATGAGGCATGGGATGGGCAAAATGCCATTTTGTAAAGCCCAAGGGGCCATGTATAAATGTGTAAGTCTATATAAGGCAACATGATGATGAATAAAATATACACTCTTCATCTCTCAAACTCTAGGGTTTGTGCTTCCACTCTCTCCTTCCAAGTTCTTCCTCTTTCTTTTCATTTTCCAATTAAATCAAGAGCTTGGCTCTTCTTTTTTTTAAAAACTAAATAAAGTTCTACCATAAACTCACCTCCCAAGACTCCATCAAGAGAAGAAAAAGGTTCTTTTTTTATCATCCAAGATCTAGATCTTGGAGTTTTAAGAGAACCCATTTTGGATTTCTTCTCAAAAGAGAAAGGAGAAAATATTTTGGAGTTTAACTCCACAAATAAAATTATTTTGGAGTTTAACTCCACTACAGAAATTCTTTTGGAGTTTAACTCCACAGTAAAATCTTTTTTTTGGAGTTTTAACTCCACATCAAATCTTTTTAGGAGTTTAACTCCATATAAAATTCTTTCGGAGTTTAACTCCACATTTAAAATTCTTTTGGAGATCAACTCCGCAATAATTTTTTTTCCGGAGTTCAACTCCATTTAAATTCGTTTGGAGTTTAACTCCACAAACAAAAATTCTTTTGGAATTTAACTCCACAATAAAAATCTTTTTTTGGAGTTGAACTCCATTTAAAACTCTTTTTGGAGTTTAACTCCACAAAAAAAAATTTGGGGAAGTTCAGCTCCATATTAAAAAAAAATTGGAGCCCTTTTTGCTCCATCACATGCTAGCACGTGAGGGGGAGGGCTCCCATTTAATGGGAGACCTTTTGGCCCCGTCACAAGCTAGGGGTCACATGCTAGCATGTGATGCCCCCCTCATATGCTAGCATGTGAGGGGCATGTGAGGGGGCTATCACATGCTTAGCATGTGATGCCCTCCTCACATGCTATGCTAGCATGTGAGAGGTCACATGCTAAGCATGTGATGGCCCCCCTCACGTGGGTCACATGCTAGCATGTGAGGGGAGGCTCCCATTTAATGGGAGCCCAAACTTCCCCCCTTTTTCTTTCTTCTTCGTTCTTTATTTTAATCTTTTTTTATTTTAAAAATAAATAAATATTAAATAAATAAAAAATTATAAATAATATTTTAAAATAAAAAATAATAATAAATTAAAATAAAAAAAAGTTTCCTCTAAATATTTATTTACTTATTTATTTTTGTTTTTTTATATAGAAAAATATATATATATGTATATCTTTTTCTTAACAAATGGAATAAAGCAAAAAAAAAACACCCCAAGGCATCGCATTGAGTTCGCATGTCCAGTTTGACCCTTCAATCGGAGATTCTCTCGCTCCAAAGCTGAGGGGTAATTAACGGCAGCTTAGTCCGCGGCTGCCGGAGATTCGGATTCTCACAATCAATAAACCCAGCCTACCCTAGGCAGGGGGAATCTGTACTGCATCTGACCAGCGCGCGCGTATTCCCATCTCAATGGGGATGACGAAAAACACCCTACAGATTCTGGCACGCCCGGTGGGACCATCTCTCCTCCCATATTTCGAGTTAAAATTTCATGCAAACTCAATCAATATACATATCGATTGCCTGTACTGAAATCATGCTTTTTTGTGCAGGGGTTAACAATTTTCAATTGCCATCTTCGAACGCAAGTCGGTATTTGAACGACTTTCCTTGGCCCCAGCTGGGGGCAAGGCCATCGACACCGACAAAGTAATAAGGCATCTCGGGCAAGCTCCAGCAGTACCCCTAACAACTGCTCAATCGGGTATCTTCTCTAAGCTCCCCGTCAGTTGACCATCATGTCAATAAACTGGGAATAATCGACCTCTACGTCGTTAAACTGGGGATGTAAAAATGTGTAAATAAAAAAAAATAAAAATAAATAAATAAAAGATAAAAATAAATAAATAAAAAGTCGAAATAATGGGGCAACTTGCAATAAAAATCAGCGAGTAAAAATAAAGATGAAAATAAAACCGAAACGATGGGGCAACCGCGAGTAAAAGCCGAAATGATAGGGCAATCGCGACCTTCGCGATAAGAAAAGCTGAAATGATAAAGCAACCGCGGTAAAAAAAACGGCGAATGATGAGTTGCTCCTGGTACCATATTCCAGTGCAGCGATGCAGACGCCGACCAAAATCCAAATCCCCAAATGGCGAATGATGAGTCGCTTCTGGTACCATATTCTAGTGCAGCGATGCAGACGCCAACCAAATCCAAATTTTCAAATCCCTGGATGTCCCAATGGCGAATGATGAGTCGCTCCTGGTACCATATTCTAGTGCAGCGATGCAGACGCCAACCAAAATCCAATCTTCCAAAATTCTCCCAGCCCTACGGCTGGTCTCCAAGTTGACTGCCGTATACAATCCACGGGCTCAAATAATTCTCATCACGCCCATGCTCCACCGCAACCACCAGTTACGCGGATGGTCTCCGCCTTTGGAATTATGGTCCATTGGAAAGACCTACTCATGTGTCCTCACGATACATGAGGAGAACATACCTTCGTGGGATCCTTACGACTCACAAAGGAAAAACACACTTGGGGGTCCTCACGACTCCTAAGGAGAAAATGCACATACGGGACCTTTACGACTCGTAGGGAGAAAATGCTTTTATGAGACCCTTACGGCCCATAAAATTGAAAAGCCTTAGGTGATAGGGATCTAAACATGTCTCCTAAGCCATCGCTTCCCAATAAGGAAAAGCAAATGATGAGTTGCTCCTGGCATTATTCCAGTGCAGCAATGCAGATGCCGACCAAAAACCCAAATCCCAAGTTTTCCCAACAGTTAATGATGAGTCGCTCCTGGTACCATATTCCAGTACAGCGATGCAGACGCCAACAAAGTCCCGAAATTCTTCCGGCCCTACGGTCTGGATAATACATCCAGCAAAACCGTATACAATCCACGGGCGTAAAACGATCCCAATCTCTCTCAAGTCCTACCGGCGAGACCACATTCAAAGTCCCACCAGCGATGAAGATTCCCAAAAAAGAAAGAAAAAAGGGTATGTTCACAAGCAAAATGGGCACGGATGAAAACCCGAAAGGGCTCCGTGAGTAAAAACAGTAAGACTGCCGGCGAGTTTGTGAAAACCCGAAAGGGCGCAAACTTATGAAAAAGAGATGAAATGCACTCGCAAAGTCCTCTCGACTTTATGAGGAGAAAATTCCCACGTGAGATCCTTACGACTCATAAAGGAGCAACACACTTAGGAGTCCCCACGACTTCTAAAGAGAAAATACACCTACGAGATCCTTTCAACTCGTAGGGAGAAAATGCTTTTATGGGACCCTTACGGCTCATAAAATTGAAAAGTCTTAGGTGATAGGGACCTAAACCTGTCTCCTAAGCCATCACTCCCCGACGGGCAAACGCAAATGATGATTCGCTTCTGGTACCATATTCCAGTGTAAGCGGTGCTGATGCCAAACAAAAACCAAAACCCCCAAATCCACTCATGGCAAATGATGATCCGCTTCTGGTACTATATTCCAGTGTAACGATGCCGATGTCAACCTAAATCAAATCAAACCATACCAACCACCTCTGCGTCGGAATCATGCTTCGTCTCAGAGTGTACCCCGTGTCGAAATCAAGCTTCGCCTCGGTGTATCTGCTTTCCCTATCGGAATTATGCTTCGGCTCGGAATCAACCAGCGACCTCCTCGTCGGAATTAAGCTCCGCCTCCGAATCAAGTCAACCAACAAGCTCTGCGTCGGAATCATGCTTCGTCTCAGAGTGTACCCCGCGTCAAAATCAAGCTTCGCCTCGGTGTATTTGCCTTCCCTGTCGGAGTTATGCTTCGGTTCGGAATCAACCAGCGACCTTCCCTTCGGAATTAAGCTCCGCCTCGGAATCAAGTCAACCAGCAAGCTCTGCGTCGGAATCGTGCTTCGTTTCAGAGTGTACCCCGTGTCGAAATAATACTTCGCCTCGGTATATCTGCCTTCCCTGTCGGAATTATGTTTCTCTCTGGGATCACGCTCCGCTCTTCGGAATGATGCCCCGATCCCCGAAATTATGCTTCTCCTCGAAATCAACCTCTGCATCGAAATTATGCTCAGGTCAGAATGTCTGCTGCTCGTCGGAATTATGCCCCGACCTTTTGGAATCATGCTCCGCTCATCGGAATTATACTCCGATCCCTGGAATCATGCTCCGCTCTTCGGAATGATGCTCCGATCCCCGAAATTATGCTTTTCCTGGGAATCAACCTCTGCATCGAAATTATGCTCCGGTCAGAATGTCTGCTGCTCGTCGGAATTATGCCCCGACCCTTTGGAATCATGCTCTGATCCCTGAAATCATGCTCCGCTCTTTGGAATAATGCTTCGATCCTCGGAATTATGCTCCGATCCCCGAAATTATGCTTCTTCCTGGGAATCAACCTCTGCATCGAAATTATGCTCCGGTCAGAATGTATGCTGCTCGTCGGAATTATGCCCCGACCCTTTGGAATCATGCTCTGCTCATCGGAATTATACTCCGATCCCTGGAATCATGAATGTCTGCTGCTCGTCGGAATGATGCCCCGACCCTTTGGAATCATGCTCCGCTCATCGGAATCATGCTCCGCTCTTCGGAATGATGCTCCGATCCTCGGAATTATGCTCCGATCCCCGAAATTATGCTTCTTCCGGGAATCAACCTCTGCATCGAAAATTATGCTCCGGTCAGAATGTCTGCTGCTCGTCGGAAGTATGCCCCGCCCCTTTGGAATCATGCTCCGCTCATCGGAATTATGCTCTGATCCCTGGAATCATGCTCCGCTCTTCGGAATGATGCTTCGATCCTTAGAATTATGCTCCGATCCCCGAAATTATGCTTCTTCCGGGAATCAACCTCTGCATCGAAATTATGCTCCGGTCAGAATGTCTGCTGCTCGTCGGAAGTATGCCCCGACCCTTTAGAATCATGCTCCGCTCATCGAAATTATGCTCTGATCCCTGGAATCATGCTCCGCTCTTCGGAATGATGCTCCGATCCCCGGAATTATGCTCATCGGAATCATGCTCCGCTCTTCGGAATGATACTCCGATCCTCGGAATTATGCTCCGATCCCCGGAATTATGCTTCCGGGATAATGCTCCGCCCCTGAAATGATGTTTCACCTCGAAGTTCAACTTCAAGATCCATCAATTTCATGCACACAACTCATGCATGCGGTGTGCATTCATTGATGGGGGCACTTTGTTGGGGTCGAAAATTGCACCCCGGTTGACCAAGTCAAAGTCAAGGTCAACCCCAAACCAGGTGGGCCCAAGCTCAGATCAAGTGGGCTCATGCCCGAGTCGAGCCCGAACATGAAGCGGTCGGCCTCTCCCATGCCAAATAAAAAATCATGTAATAAATAATTTTGATGTAATTTTTTATGCATGAATGTAAGCAAAATGGGCATAAAGCCAAATTTTTGTAAAGCTCGTGACTATTTGAAAAAAGAAATAGCACATGAGGCATGGCATGAGCAAAATGCCATTTTGTAAAACCCAAGGGGCTATGTAAATGTGTAAGCCTATATAAGGCAACATGATGATGAATAAAATATACACTCTTCATTCTTTCAAACTCTAAAGTTTGTGCCTCCACTCTCTCCTTCCAAGTTCTTCCTCTTTCTTTTTATTTTCTAATTAAATCAAGAGCTTGGCTCTTCTTTTTTTTAAAATCTAAATAAAGTTCTACCATAAACCCACCTCTCAAGACTCCATCAAGAGAAGAAAAAGGGTCTCTTTTTTTATCATCCAATATCTAGATCTTGGAGTTTCAAAAGAACCCATTTTGGGTTTCTTCTCAAAAGAGATAGGAGAAAATTTTTGGAGTTTAACTCCACAAATAAAATTATTTTGGAGTTTAACTCCACTACAGAAATTCTTTTGGAGTTTAACTCCACAGTAAAAATCTTTTTTTTTGGAGTTTTAACTCCACATTAAATCTTTTTAGGAGTTTAACTCCATATAAAATTCTTTCGGAGTTTAACTCCATATTTTAATTTTTTTTCGGAGTTCAACTCCACAATAAAAATTCTTTCGAAGTTCAACTCCATTTAAATTCTTTTGGAGTTTAACTCCACAAACAAAAATTCTTTTGGAGTTTAACTCCACAATAAAAATCTTTTTTTGGAGTTGAACTCCATTTAAAACTCTTTTTGGAGTTTAACTCCACAAAAAAAAATTCTTTTGGAGTTCAGCTCCATGTTAAAATAAAAAATAAAAAAAAATTTGGAGCCCTTTTTGCCCATCACATGCTAGCACGTGAGGGGGAGGGCTCCCATTTAATAGGAGACCTTTTGGCCCCCCTCACATGCTAGCATGTGAGGGGTCACATACTAGCATGTGATGGCCCCCCTCACATGCTATGCCAGCATGTGAGGGGAGGCTCCCATTAAATTGGAGCCCAGGCATCCCCTTTTTTTTCTTTCTTTCTTCTTCGTTCTTCCTTCTTTTCTTTATTTTAATCTTTTTTTATTTAAAAATAAATAAATATTAAATAAATAAAAATAAATTATAAATTATATTTTAAAATTAAAAAAATAAATTAAAATAAAAAAAAGTTTTCTCTAAATATTTATTTACTTATTTATTTTTGTTTTTTTATATATAGAAAAAAATATATATCTTTTTTTAACAAATGGAATAAAGCAAAAAACACACACACAAACGCATCGCATTGAGTTCGCATATCCAGTTTGACCCGTCAATCGGAGGTTCTCTCGCTCCAAAGCCGAGGGATAATTAACGGCAGCTTAGTCCGCGGCTGCCGGAGATTCGGATCCCCACAATCAATAAACCCCAGCCTACCCTAGGCAGGGGGAACTGTACTACGCCTGACCAGCACGTGTGTATTTCCATCTCAATGGGGTGACGAAAAACACCCTACAACGATATGGTTACCAAAGGCCTCAATGAAAGTATATTGTTCGATAGGAGTGAGTGGAGGCGGAGGATTCATGTGTTGGACCCGGCGTGATTCTCATGTTGGTTCATGTAGCCTACCCCATATGCTTGGGATAAAAGGCTCAGTTGTTGTTGTGTTCAAGTTCAGTTAGGCTTATTTCTCATTCGAAGAAATAAATACAAAACATGAGCTAGAAAATTAATATTGTTTCGCCAGAGAGCCAAACATGGCTTGTTTACTTCAAACTAAAGTTCAATTTATTTACGTAATATACTATTTAATCTAGTTCAATATCCAACTACTACATATCTAAATATGCAAATATCCAGTAAAATCAAAAGAATAACCAAAATATCCAAAAACCCGTACCAAAAGTATTTTAATTTCTTTCTACTTTTACTATTTATTTGGCAATTTGATATGATGTGTTAGCAAGAGATAAACAAGCTAAACTCAAAATAAACTTGAGCTATGCTTTTTTTTAGTTTATAAGCTCGGTTCATTTGGTAATCAAATCGTTAACAAATCGAACTCGATGTAAGATAGATGATACAATCCGAACATGAACCGGCCAAGCTCAACTCAAGTTGACCTGAGCCAAAATAAGCATGTCGAGCTCTGGCTTATCGAAGTTCAACTTAGCACCCCTATTATCAAGTTCCGCCAAGTCAAATTTATGTTGGATCATCTCATGACATCATTCATGTCCATGTCAAGCAAAAATATTCTAATACAGCTTGAGACCCATCCTGTTACAAAAGTGTATAATATCTGACGCTCGGAATTGAATAAAATTTTAGACTACAAAACCTTTCCAAGGTCTTGTTTTGATACTATTAATACGTTACTAAAGATATATTGTCTACAATTATTCTATCCATGAATACTATCAAAAACAACTTAAAGTAAAAGGAGTGAGTATAACAAAAGTACTACGAAAAACAAAATTTATTCTAGTATTTTAGATTAAATTAGAACGAATACAAATGAAAGAATACGGCAATTAAACTACATTAAAGGCCGGAATATTATAAATAAGTCCTACAAATCACGCATACATAGACAAAATAAGAGTTTGTACCAAATATTAAAAGATTTACAAAACTGATATTTGTATTAGAAACCACGGTGCATAATATAAACCTGATATTTTGTATTAGTAAATTATAAAACGAAAAAGTGCAAGGAAATATGACATTTCACTCGGACCATCAGTATATCAACAATTTATGATCGACAGTTGAAACCTTTATTTCTAAATGAGAAACCAATAATAGAATAAATGTTCATATGACAGTAACAGTGTTCCATACGCCTCCTCACTGATTCATAAGGATTATTATCATTCAAGTCATATCAAACTAAACATATAAGTTAAAAAGAAGAAATGTGCAAATATATTGACACACAACAATTATATTGAAAGGAATATCTTGGGATAGTCAGAATGTTCAGACGTTGCGATCGTGCGGTGACGGCATAGACGACGGTAATGGTCTAACGATGGCGGCATGTTGTGGCTAAGTTGGTGGTAGTAGTATTGTGGCAGTGGATTCGGAAACAGTGGGCAGTAGCCTGGTTTGTAGTCTTGAAATGGTTGAGCCTGCTGAGACGCTTGGTAGTAGTTGCGGCCGTAGTATAGCAGCGGCAAGGTATGCGAAGGGGATGGGTAGTAATTGTCGCCATAGTACGAAGAATGCAGAGGCTGAAGAATCGGCTGGTAGTGACAGACTTGTTGAAAATTTTGGGGG
This sequence comes from Agapanthus africanus, assembly GCA_030015575.1. Taxonomy (NCBI): domain Eukaryota; kingdom Viridiplantae; phylum Streptophyta; class Magnoliopsida; order Asparagales; family Amaryllidaceae; genus Agapanthus; species Agapanthus africanus. The sequence goes on along the minus strand of CM057337.1, from coordinate 938,038,120 downwards.
ACCGGATGCTGAGACGGAAGAGGGTATGTGCTTCCGTAATGGTACAAGCACAAGCAAGTTGCTGCAGACGAGAGTGGCACAGGCATCTGCTTATGGAAACGGTGATGATCCATTCTGGCCGAGATATCTCTTGCTAGGGTGTGAATTCCTTGTTTGCTTTTTACATAGACTAAACAACTAATTATAAAACATGTCATATTAATATAATTATAACTTACACATCATTATTGTCTATGTCATTTGGTTACTAAATTACAATCAACTTCAGTCAGTGTTCTATACAATTAAATATATTCTAACTACAAAACCATGTTTGTGGGAATCCACTGATATTTGTCTTTCTTATTTAAAAAAAACGATTGGTATTCAATTATAGACATGAGACCTCACATGTTATGCTTCTTCCTCTTATTCTTTGTTACTCTTCTTTTGTTGTTGATTTTGGGCCTGTTTGGATGCTTGCCGCAAAAACTTAGAATCTCAAATTCTAACAATTCTAAATATATGGATTTAGTGTATTTTTTAATTTATGTTTGGTACCAATTGTTTTTTTAAAATAAGAAAGACAAATATCAAGTGAATTACCACAAATGACATATGGTGTTGTAGTTAGAATATATTTAATTGTTATAGAACACTGCCTGAAGTTGATGGTAATTTAGTAACCAAATGACATACAATAATGCGTAAGTTATAATTATATTGATATGACATGTTTTCTAATTGGTTATTTAGTCTACGTAAAAGCAAACAAGCAATTCACACTGTTGCAAGAGATATCTCGGCCAGAATAAATCATTACCGCTTTCCCGGCAGACGCCGGCGCCTATGCCACCCTCGTCTGCGTCACCTCCTCCGCCTCAGCATACTGTCCACCAAAATTTTCAACAAGTCTGGCACTACTCGCCAGCTCTCAGCCCCTACATTCTTCGTATTATGGCCACAGTTACTATACCGCCCCTTCCCACACCCTATCGTTGTTGTACTACGGCCATAGCTACTACCAGCCGTCTCAGCCACTTCACAACTACAAACCAGGCTACTGCTCACCGTTTTTGAATCCACTGTCACAACGCTGTTACCACCAACTTAGCCACAACACGCCGTTTATGTCGCCCTCGTCAGACCATTACCATCATCACCACATGATCGCAATGCCTGAACATTCCGACGATTCAGAGGTATTCCTTTCAATATTATTTTTGTGTCAACGGATTTGCACATTTCTTCCTTTTAACTTATTCAGTTTGATATGACTTTAATGATAATAATCCTTATGAATCAGTGAGGAGGCGTATAGAACATCGTTACTGTTATCTGAACGTTTATTCTATTATTGGTTCCTCATTTAGAAATAAAGGTTTCAACTGTTGATCACAAATCGTTGATATACTGATGGTCCGAGTGAAATGTCACATCTCCTTATACTTTTTCATTTTATAATTTACTAATTCAAATAGCAGGTTTATGTTATGCATTGTGGTTTCTAATACAAATATCAGTTTTGTAAAATTTTTAATTTTTTGGGATTTCCTACTTATGCTTCACCCTACAGCACACATCTCAACCATCTCATCTGATCTCTAAATCTAATGCCTCAACAGTTTATGAGGTCTGCTTGGTTCGATGTAGCTCTCAAGATGAGCTCATAAACCACAAATTAGGGAAGAAGCACAAGAAGATATTGAGGAATATCGTGTCATATGCAGCAAGAGGTGAAGGGATCTGAGGCCTTTGTTGTATCAACATCTTTTATATTTTTGCTTGTTTGATGTGTGTGATATTTTGTACAAACTCTCATTTTATCTATGCATGCGTGATTTGTAAAACTTATTTATAATATTCCGGCCTTTGACGTAGTTCAATTGGCGTAATCATTCATTTGTATTCGTTCTAATCTAAAGTATTCTACTAAGTGAAAATAAATTTTGTTTTTGATAGTATTTTGTTATACTCACTCCTAATACTTTAAGTTGTTTTCATGGGTTACTTCTTTATATTAGTTATGTAAGAGCAAATTAGGATGGTAAATAGCATATATGTTTACATCCAATTTCACAGTATGCTTCCTTGTTATTACTGGCTTCGTAGTGTATTTTATGTGCCTTCACTGAAAATTAGAGTGGCAATAACAAATTGATAGTTTTCCTTTTCTCAATCTCCACGTCTTTGCCGTTTCTTCTTCCGACTTTAATCCTAAGAGCAGTTGCCGTTTTGTCCTCTTTCATCCCTACCAACCTTGAAGGAGGAAATGCTACATCACATCTTATGGGTTCCTCGCAAGATTAAAGGGTTACGAGAAACCCAATTTTGTGAAAGGAATCGACAAGTTCTTACGCTCTTGAGAATGTATTTAAAAACGTGTGAAGGCTAAAAATGGAAGAACCTTCACCAAACACAACCCCATACCCGCATCAGTTAAAGACGTTGTGAAGCCACCGAAGTTTTTTTCCGCCGATGATGTGAACGAAACTAAGAAGAATATTCATTTTCTTTTTGGCAGACAAATTAGAATAAGATACGAGTTCAAATTCTTTTACTTTGTCAGATATAGCATCAATGACAAGTAATTCCTTTTTCTTTGATTTATATTTAGATTATGCTTATGCGTAGAATGCTATTTAATGGTGGCTTCATTTTATTATGAATTTTTCTTTTGGCTTTTGATATGTTCTTAAGAAGTTGAGAAACATTATTTTCTTCTTTCTTTTAAATTTTTTCTATTTTGCTTTCATTTCTATTTTGAATTTGCTTAGATTTAAATCTATTATAGACTTGGTTATCATTATGTTCTAATTGCTTAGGCTACAGATGTATATTCTAAGTGTCTGAGAAAATACCAATGTGAAACTTCTTTGGTATCTACACTAAGAGAAAATGAACAAAAATTTTGGTAGCCATTTTTCTATGTTCACCATTTTTTGTTATTTACTCTTTTATTGTATTAGTTTTATTTTTATGAAAATTAAAGTGGGCTTAATTAAAAAAAAGAGTTAATAAAAGATGAATTGGGTGTGAAGCAGTTACAACTTATAAAGAAGATGAACCGCCTCATTCTATTATCATTATTCTACAAAATAACTCCAAATCCACTTTTTTTTATTTTCTAACATTCTTTCCTCTTCAATCAGTACTGCATTCATTTCATACTTTTAAAAAAAGCCCATCTTTAGCGAAGAAATTTTAAGAAAGAATGAAAGTCATGCCTTCAAGGACTCTCTTAAAGGACATCATCATTCTCAAGGCTCCGCAATGATCATCGACGAATTCTTTGATCTCTCTCTATTATTTATTTTTTATATCCAAAACTTTCAATTTCACTGGATATGTAGCAAAGAGGTAAGAACATGAATTTTTGACACTTTTCCTGTATTGGGTTTCTCTAAGGATTTCATTTTATTTCCACCATCCAACGATTTAAAATCTAGATTACGCTCCTTTTCCAATTTTGGCCATACTCAAATAGCATGCCTCTTCTCCGCTCAGGTGGATGCTCACTTCATCTTCTACCTATTTACGAAAACATGATGAACTATAATTTTCATCTTTCTAGAGATTTCTCTTACCAGTTACAAATAAGTTTATTTGCTCCAATCAATATAATTGGAACCACAGCCATCAAGCTAATTTATGGTTGCTCATAAAAATATTTTTTTTTAATCTTTCAAAGAAAAAAAAACTGGAACATTGCAAGGAGAGGCGAAGAAGAATTAAGCTTATGATTGAACGAATTAGGTACTATTTCATCCTTTTGTTCCATTTTTTGTTTTCCCTTTATTATATGATTAATATTTAATCAATAGAAATTGAAATATTTGTTTTCTGCTTAATTTATTTCGATAGTAGTTTAGTATTATTATGTGTTTAGTTATTTCGGCGTTTTTTAAACCTTCCTGAAATTTCACTTGAAGCTCTCAAGCAGTCTTCTTTATTTTTTGTAGTCAGATTTCATTGTCTAGGAATGGTATTCCAAGTATTTGCGAAAATATCTATGTGAAGCTTTATGGGTTTGAAATTTAGAATTTTGAAAATTTATGAATTAGAATTATATCATGTCACGTATCATATTCATTCTATTAGCAAGTAATTAGTGTGTGGTATTGAATCGAATTAGAAGTTGTGGTATTCACTTTCAAATTTTTTTATGGAAAAGTGTATGGAAATTTAGCAAGTAAAAGTGTGTGGAAATTTATCTAAAAACTATGGTCATGGTATTAACTTTCATTTTTTTTATGTGCATGGTGTCTTTAACGTGTAGAAAGAGTTGCATCTCTCTATTTCAGTATAATAATGTTTTCATTCTACTAATCTATATTGCAAGTTTTGCCTAATACAATGTTTTAGACGAGGACTAATGATCATCAAGCAACTTCACTAGATTTTAGTTGACTCCAAGGAGTCAACTAAAAGAGTAACCAGATCGAAGAGGAATAGGCAGCTTGGACAAGCACATAGCTTAGTTCACTTGTATTCATTTATGCAATTATTTATTTCTTTTCTTAAATTGACTTCCTTTTTTTGAATTGCTAAGATATTTAGATGTACGGGCTGCAATTGTTGATCAATAAATGCTTGAATATGTAAGTCCATCTTGAATTTGGCATGAATCCTTTTTTTCTAGCTAAATTACAACAAACACACTTAACTGCTGCTTTTCACTAAACTTAGTTTTTCTTATTACACTAAAGCCAATTACAATTTGTTTTTAAGGAACTTTTCTTCTATATAGGCACCCTTAAATGGAGCGCTTTAAGGCCTTATTTTGGAGTTAGGTTATCTAAACTATAGTTCATAAAATTAGCAAAACCTAAGTCCAAAATGCCAACTTTACCTTATTTGATTATCGATTAGGAGTTGAGATAACTGCAGTTATCTTGACTCCAATCTGATCTACGTTATCTAAACTCCATTTTTGGAGTTTGGAGCTTGCAAACCACAGCTCGCATACCCCCTACCTCCACTTAAAAATAACTCACAGTTATCCTTGCTCCTTATTCAAATAGGGCCTAAAGGGGTTTGCTATGATATAAAGAACTTGTTTGTTGAAAATCAGTGATAGTAAAGAGTGTTCTTGTGTAATTAAGCCCTCTTTTGTATCTTACACTTCAAGTCTTTTTCTACCCTTTTCAGCCGTTGTAGCCACTTTGCAGCAAAAAAAATAAATGCATCGAAGCTTGTGCATGCAAAACCTACTGTAATACAGATGGTTGTATGATTTAATTGAAAATTTTCAAGGAAAGGAATTGTTATGCAATCCAGATGCATTTATCAAGGTGGTTGTTAAAATAAATAACTTGATTATGAAGTTAATTTCAGTAATTATCCTCACAAACTTAGATTTAGAGCTTTTCTTTCTTTTATTCTGTAGGGTGATAAGCGTATCGAACTTGTGAATAATAAAATTGATTGCCTAAAATAATAAAGTCCAAGGATGTGTTTGTGGGTAAAACTAGAGAACATTTGGGGCTTGATCTTAAACTTGGCTTAATGATGAGGTATGTTTATGATTGATTGAAGAGGTTTTCTTTTTTTGAAGTGTTGTGTTTAATGTGTGAAACTTTTACTCAACTAGATGTTATTTACCTACATACTGGTGATCTCAATTCTAAGAATCTATTTTAAAAAAAGTGAGCAACATAATAAATTATTGTGTTTTCACTTAACTGATATTTGAATATTCCACACTCCTTGTTATGTTGTTAAATATCTTGAAAAGAATTGGGAATAGATTGAATACAGCATGTATCAAACAAAATATGCCGCTGATTTTGTTGATCTTTATTAACTTTGATGGTTCATATTTGCAATGAGAAATTTTTTCCTGACTATTTACTGAAAGCAATTTTTTGTAATTTTTTTGCATTTTCCATCGTGTATTGCTAAATATATCTTGATCACTTGACGTTTTAATAATATCTCACCCCTTGTATCATGTCAACTGTAATTTGCTTATGAATTAGTCGGTATATGAAATGTCTAGGGCTGCAGTATATATATGGACTAAAAATATCAAATGTAAAATAATATATTGGTTAATTTGGATTTGTGAATTTGCGTGTGATGGGGATTTATTGGTAGTGGCTTGAAGGGGCTAATTCATGAACATAGGTTGATTTATACGAATTTTAGCCATTAGTTAGTGAAGTATTGACAAGAGAAAGTTGGAAAGACACATAAATAGACAAATTGTTTACATAGTATATTTTTCCAATGACGTTTAAACTTGTTATTACATTTTCTTCGTTTCTTATTTAAATTCATCATAATCAAATTAAAACTCGTATCAACATGTTTAAACCCTTTTACTTTTTTGAAATTTCAATTCTATTTATGGGAATAGATCCACAAAAGTCGGACCAATAAAGTTCAGTTTTGAGCAGGTTCTTATTGTCCGGAGTTAAAATACTCAACCATAGCATATAAGATCCTCTCTTTATTTAACTATTTTTAATCATAGCATATTTGACACCATCAAATTAATGGCAATGAATTTATTCCACGTGCGTGACACATGCAAAAAAACTAGTCAATGACTAAGCAAGATCTATGAGTACTGTGTAAATAGAATGGTAACTGAACTAAATCACCTTTAAAAGCTTTGTTCAAGTTCGGTTAGGCTTATTCATCATTAGAGGAAATAAATACAAAATATGAGCTAGAAAATTAATATTGTTTAGCCAGAGAGCCAAACTCAAGCCAAACCTGGCTTGTTTACTTCAAACTGAAGTTCAATTTATATACGTAATATACTATTTATTCTAGTTCAATATCCAACTTTCAAATAGGCAACTACTACATATCTAAATAGGAAAATATCCAGATAAATCAAAAAAATAACCAAAATATCCAAAAACTCGTACCAAAAGTATTTTCATTTCCTTCTACTTTTAGTATTTATTTAGGAATTTGATATGATGTGTTAACAAGAGACAAACAAGCTAAACTCAAAATAAACTTGAGCTATGCTTGTTTTTTAGTTTATAAGCGCGGTTCATTTAGTAATCAAATCCGTTCAACCTTCTTTGTTTGATTCCTGATACGCTATTGGCTCTCCCTCTCCGGCCGCCTGCACAATCGTAGACGCCAACCTTGGTGACCGCATAAGACAACTCATCAAGACAGCCAGGTCATCTTCTACTGGTTCTTTCGTCTCATCCGAGATTGAACCCGGATTGGCAGCGGTTGAGTTAGGCACTTTCGCTTCTTCGGTTTCCGGTTTTCTTGCTTTCAAATAATATATTTTATGCTGGCCCAAGTCTTGGGAGTCCGGAAGGATGCTTTGATCTTAAGATCACCGATTCGTAATAATTTACTTGTCTTGCCTGCGTTAGGAGAGCGAAGCAAAGGGGTTGCTGGCTGTGAACAAGAATAGGATTGATTTGAACCCGAGTCGTCGGCATGAAGAAGGATTTCACTTAGAAAAACTGGGGAAAAATCAAGAAAAGAATGGTTGGCGATCCGAAACGATTGACGAACCAAGATGATTGAGATCACAGTTGAGTTTTGTTCACAACCGTCTTCGACTATGTCACCATTTTCCCTACTGACATTGACTTTCCCTGAAGTCTGCCTTGCTGAATACGAGATGGATCCCATCTGAGAGGTTGGTTCTTTCGATTGAAGGCGAAAACCCGTGTTTTCGGCTATTTTTAGTGAAAAACATGGGTTTGAGCTCTTTGAAATGAAGATGCCGTACCCTCCATGTCTAATGAGAGCCATCCGGGCACTTGCGTCTTTGTCCTTTGTTGGGCGCATCATCTTTGACCTCTCGTTTCTGGTTCTGACTTTCGCAGTGTCCAGTCTAGCGGGAACGCACATCGCAAACGAACGTGAGCTGCTATGGGACTGCGACAAAAGCCTTTCTTGCCAGGCCACCTGAGAATGGATGAAAGAAAGTCGTGTGCATGTTCGAACGTCCCTACCGATGTTTCGATCCAGCACATTTAGACCAGTCCTAGCGGACGGGACAAAACCTTCTGACAGTTGTCTTTATCAATCGATTTCATAAGTTCTCTCCTGTTAGAGGAAGTACTCTTATTCCTAGGATCAGGGCATCAACTGCTTCATTTATAGTGCATACCCGATAGCAGTAGCAAAGGTCGGCTCCTTGCTCTTTCTCCGGAAGCTAATCCACCCCAATACCACCTGTCTAGCTGGGAAATCCCCGTGACAATTCCGGAGTAAGCACCGCTTATTTGCACTTCTTGCGCCTAGAAGTGAAATGGAAGGACAAAACGAGAAGAGAAGGATTTCATTGAGGCGAAGGACGTCTCACGGAATGGCCAGACTTAATATAACACGTGAAATTGGTTTTCACGGTGACAGAGTAGTAACCGATCTATCACTCTGGAAATTCCACTAAAGCTGCAGAGCCAGTACCGAGAGAAAGCCCTTTTTGAGTCAGTAACCGCAAGAGATTCTTTTGCAACTAAAGCAGGGCGTGGATGGCCGTATCCACCAGAAAGCGGTAATGGTTCACTTTTCAAGGTTTCAGAATTTGGGCAAATTGGTGAGTAGAGGTCTATCTAGTAGCAGCTGCACTTTACGCACGGTTTGTTTACTTCGTACTTCAATTCAAGGCTCAAGTGCATACTCCTCCAAAAGAGGAACCTCGCACTAAACTTGATGACCGAGTCACTGTCAAGGCCGCGGAGCCTTGGCCCGACCTATGGGTCCGCAATGAAATGATAGCTTTCTACTAGGTCGTCGGTACCGACGAAGGTGTAACCTAGGCAACAAAAAAGGGGCCCAATACTTCAACTAGAGGAGCGACCGACGACCCGGCAGCAGTGAGAAATTTCGTTTTTCATCCGGTGGATCGCTTGCGGTGAACATGGATATTTATTAACCGCTCCGATGTCGAGTTAGCAGTGGAGGAAGACTCGGCATTCAGGGCTTCGCAGCTGAGCGAGCATAATATTCGTACCGCAAAGAAAGCCATAAGGCGAATGTTATCAAGCCAGCGCTCGAGTACTGACCCCTCCGGGGGTCCCGGGTTGCTTATCAATATTTAAGAAAGAATAGGTTGCTAAAGAATCAGATCTTAGATAGTGCATGAATGAATCTGTATCCTGTTGAACTTTCAACTAGAGAATAGAACTGAGCTTAAACCACGCACACTCGATCTCAGAAAGATCGTAATTCGAGTTCCGACGTTCGCCTCTAACCTTGGACTTTCACTGACGCGGAAATGGCTATAACAGAGTTTCTGTTATTCGGATTATCGAGTATCTCCCGGGTTTTTTTCGAATTCGAATTCTCATCCGAACCCTTGACAGTTAGGAATCGGGCCGGAGAGGCTATGACTTTGACTACACCTTTATACTTAGCGGAAGAACCGTTCTTAGGGTAATTAAACCTGCGAGTCTTAGTGCTACATAATCCCTTAGAGTGATCATCCTTTCCCCCCGAAGAGTGGGGGCAGCCCACCCACTGAGGACGAAGTGAAACAGAGAAATTTTGGTGCCGAGGACAATCCACGAACCCACGTTCATCAAATGCTTCACTGATACGAGTCAACAAGGGATGAGCGCGACTAGTCGCTTTCGCAGCCAGAGAGGTTCAATCAGAAAAGAAAGAACCCGTGTCATCAATTTTGTTGAGGGACGGACGTGACACTAACCCCTTTCATCGATCGAAAGATGCTCTGGACCCGTCCATCAAGTTTCTCGAGTGAGGAAAGCACTGGGCATACCCAACGTTCAAACCACTCAAGAAATGTCCTTGGGGCGATCTCGTAGTTCCTACGGGGTCGATAGGACCCTCGGGGTTTGTCTTAATGTCACAGAAAAACGTGATAGACGTGCCGCGAGATACGGCTATTGAGAAATTCATTCCACTTAAAATCAATATTTTTATAGGCTTTCAATGAAAGCTACAAGCTACGTTCTACGTGACAATCAAGTCTAGACTCGTTTGGTGGCGCTCGACTCGCTTGGTAGCGCTCGCCCCTTAGTTCGTCTCGGAACCTAGCCCTGAGCTATCTTTTTCATCTCGTGCCGAACGCAACAAAAGATTAGTCCTTTCTGATTGACTCAAACTTTTTGGAAAAAAGCGGTTACCGGAAAAGGAAGAGATGCTCTGGTTTTCTTTTCCTTGGTCTTGAACTCGCTCCCCGCTCGAGACTGAATGTTGGAAACTCATCGAACCGGCTCTGCTCAAAGCTGGGAGCTCATCTCAAACAAAAGATATATAGGAGAGCCAAGGAAGACTTAGCGGAAGGAAGATTCTTCAAACACTTGCGAAGAGACTAGCTTTACGCAAGATTTTGATTCGAGTGGGGACAGCTATGATCGTGGTAGTTGCGCTGAAGTAAGCACGACGGAAATGTTGGATGCTTCTTGGGGCTTCTTTGGCGACCATGAAGTCACCGGAAATCGTTAACAAACCAAACTCGATGTAAGATAGATGATACAACCCGAACATGAATCGGCCAAGCTAAGCTCAAGTTGAGCTGAGTCAAAATAAGTGTGTCGAGCTCTGGCTTATCGAAGTTCAAATTAGCACTCCTATTATCAAGTTCCACCAAGGAAGTCTAATTTATATGTTGGAACATCTCATGACATCATCCATGTCCATGTCAAGCCAAAAAATTCCAATACAGCATGAGTCTTGTTACAAAAGTGTCTAATATCTAGTGCTTGGAACTAAATAAAATTTTAGACTGCAAAACCTTTCGAAGGTGTTATTTTGATATTATTAATACGTTACTAAAGATATTGTCTACAATTATTCTATCCATGAGTACTATAGTAAAAAAATCTATTAGTAATTGATGGATAAGCTCAAACCAATAATTAGTTTATCATAGGTCACTGGATAATTGGAAAGAATGGACATGAGTATTATCAAAGTAGTTGGATCCATGAGATGTCACTTGTAGTGTTGAGGTAAACTGACCAATCTAGCTCAATCGGGTCCTATTTTTACATATAAACATAATTGATCGAGTATGATTAAAAGGCTAAGTTGATTGGAAACTAAGGTAACGTATTTTCATTGTCATTCAACTTCGAGATTATAAGATGAGATGTTGGAGGGTTAGGTCCAATCCCCCCCCCCCCACACACACAGAGAGTAAAATGTTGAGATCAAAGGACAAATGGGATCGGCTATGAAGCAACACTCCAAGAAAGATTTGACATATATTTACTCTTAGGCACAAATAGAGCCAAGAGCAAACCAGAAAATATCCCCGCCTTCTCTTTCTTTCTAAATTATTTATTTTATTTATTTATACCGTTAGTCCATCACATTTCCACTTACATGCAAGAATTTACAAATTTTACAAAATCTGACTTCGTGTGGACCATGGTTATATAAACATATAAAATCAACATGCATAATACACCACACTCAATCTCTGAAGCTAGATACGTATGTAAAAGCAAGTTTTGGTTGCAAAACTAGAAAATATGGATTAGGAATGCATCACTAATCCAAAAAAAAATCGTCTACTCAAAATTCCAAATTTTTTGTTAGGATCGAAAGGGTAGAGATGAATTTGTATCTATACATTAAATCTCTTCTTTGGTTTGTGTTTAATTGAAGTTGGTTTTGACATATGAATTATAGAGAGAGAGAGAGAAATATTTGTTTATTTGGTTAAAAGATGATGTCGCACCAAATCCTTTCAAATTCATCCCAAAAGGGCACCAAAATCTTTCAAATTCATCCCAAAAAGGCTCCAACTTTGAAATCCATGTTTCGCAAAAAGTGAAAACCCCAAGGGTTCCAAACCCTTACAAACAAACAAGGATTTATAATTTTGGTTCACTATGTACTTGTTACAGTGTTTTGTCCCCCAATTCATCTCAAATCCGAGAGAACCCTCACAACCAAACAGCCCATTCTCCTCTAGGCCTCCTTTGCACATGGGGTTAAGGTTTCCAAAACACAGAAATTTGTAATCATGGCTCATTTAGCAACGAAAATAAGGGGCTCAAAACCCATTTTCTATACTCCAAAAGGAATGGAGTTTGGCACCGCAGTAATAAAAAATTAAAAATTAAACATCACCAAACCTTTGTGAAACCCCAATTTCACAAAACAGCATGCAAGCCATGGTTTTATTTTAACTTAAAACAAACACAGAGTTTTTGCCTACCAAACCCTAATTTTCAATATTAAAGCAAAAAAAATAAAGAACACAAACACAATGTGAAACAAGGGGACACTAGAGAATACCTGAGAAAAATATTAAGAATTGAAGGAGAGGAGTATGATTTGCTGTTATTGTTGCTGCTGAAAAGAGGAGAAGATGAACCTGTAACAGGCGACATGGCGCAGACAGGATTCGCAGGTGATGAAGGGACTCTCTCTCCGTCTCCTTTTGGATTTTCGACAGATTACAGCTTCAAAATGCAACGCTGCAGATTTCTGCAAAAAGGGTGAAATAAGGAAGCTTTCTTTTGTTTTTTTAGGTATGGCCGCAATTGCCCTAACATTTGAATTTAGGACTGATAGATCCAATGACCGTCAAAAATACCCGAAACCGATTACCCGACCGGTAAAAGCAACCCGGACCCGCTAAGTTTTTAATCGGGTTAACACGACGGGTCGGGTCGGGGTCATGTATCATGACCCTCTTCAATTCGTTTGACCCGAATACATTATTTCCAAATCGTTCGTTTTCTCTCTTATTCCTTATTCTCTGGGTATTTTGGGTTCTATTTTTTGAATATCTGACAATTTATTCATAAGGTCAAATTTGTAATAGTTAATTTGTATTGCTCATATATAAAACAAAAAAAAGTAACGAATCAACTTAAGTCGGGTCTGGTAACCCGATTATGACCCGACCCAAATATTAAATGGGCAGGATATGGGTTTTAAAAATCTAACCCGATTATTAAATGGGTCGGGTCAACCCGATCCCGACTTTGGTTGAGTCAACAATGACCTGACCCGACCCGTTTTACATCATCGCCTGAATCATTGTTTTTTTAATTGTTATTATATTATTATTTAAATATTTTTGGAGAAAAGCCCTACGAAACTCTTAGCTTGACTAAAAACAAAACGTAACCATGCCTATCACACACAACTAATGGTGTTAAATATAACTGTTATGCCTATCACACACAACTAATGGTGTTAAATATAACTGTTAACCGTTACTCGGTTAGGAGGTATAAAATGGCACACCTACCTTTTAAAACTTTACATTTTATAAAATCTGTAAGTTTATGGCTTGACAAGGATTTTAGGTCATGAATGAGAGGGAGGGGGCGGGGCGGGGGGGGGGGGGGGGTGGAGCCTTTTCTATGAAACTGCTTTGGAGTGGAGTTGAGATGGTGAAATTCAAACAAAGATTCCGGATGAGGCGGTAACTATCCCGCTCAAGTTAACTAAAGCCGATCATAAGCTAAATTAACTTGACAAGGAGGTCTAATTTGGCAAGCTTTTTATCACAATAGGAACATCTCGGAAATTTTTTCCAAATAGCAAACATATTTGTGTGGGGTGGGTGGGGAATATCAAATAAACCCTACTTCACAAAAACATCATATTCAAATTTACACAACTAGAACTTGTTACTAATTTTTTTTTCCCTTCATGCTTTTTCCTGCGTCTTGGATTTCTCTCCCCCTTGTACTTTACTAGGGGCTCAGTTTGCCCCCAACCATTTTCATAACCAAATTTAAAATTTTACATTGCTCTTGATGATTCTAAATCTAAGATCATGCATAAAATCTTCAAAATACGCCTGGTACAAACTAGATTGAAATGGTTGATCAGTCATGCACAAATAAATGATGCATACTTCCAAACCTATAACTGGATTGATGCCAGTATTACATCCCAAAAGATTAAATATTTCAATTGGCTTCTCCTTCATAATTCGCTTCATTTTCAATTTACAACGCAAATTGGGATCCCTAGTAATGATCATAGTTGATTAGAAATTAGAAAGAAAAATTATTTACTCATGAAGGAATTAATCATAAATGAACAGTGACTATCATTCATAAGTTTCAGCCATTTACACACACTATAACTTAAAGCCTTGAACAACAATTGAAAGTTGAGAAAGGGGATCGAGGATATCGAGCTTTCCCTTGTTTTATCACTAACAATAGATTAAACCCCCACTCTGTGAAATTATCCTCAAGAAAATGAGAGTGCTGCTATGTGTAATTCTCTTTAAGAAAACAAACAAGTCCAATAACATGTATGTTGTAAGCTGCAAGAGGCGAACTCCCCCAATGCTTGTTTTAGAACTGCCACCACCTTTTCTTCGTATTTTTCGAGGTTGCTTGATCTAGATTTTAAGAAAGGAAGAATGCATATTTGCTAGCTTGAGAGAGGAATAAATACAAGGAAAGGGATCAGATAATTTACCTCCTTCAGGGTAAATGGAGTTGTAGTGAACCTCAGCCCAAAAGCTCAAGAAAATTACTGCAGTTTGCAAAATAAGTAAAATGCCGGTTATAAAATTATGCAACTTAATAATTAATTATTAGGACAACAGGAAGCATACCTCGCTCGGACCTCTGCTTAATAGGAAGGATCTCAATGTAGCATGTATCCTTGAAAGATGTAACAACAAATATTTTGACACCATACTGCACAATTTGTAAACATGAAGAGTATTACAAGATCCGTACTTCTTGAGCATGCCACATAATTTCGTTTTTGGTATATTTCTATTTTCGGAAAGAGTGTTCAAAATTTTAGAAAGTTAAAATGAGAAAGGAAAATGTATAGACAACAGAGGAAATTTATGGAAATAAAGAACACGATGTGATTATCAAATCAGACAAACGCATCAATCGGCTTGTTAGGGCTATATTAACGAAGTTAGGCCTGGAAATCTTTTATGAAAAGATATTTATAAAATAAAAAAAAAGACTGATGTATGGAGAATAATCACTTCAGCGTCTATTGACAAGAATAAAGATGATATACAAAATTTGTATAATTGACCATGGAGCCAAGCTTAAGAACTACAAAATGGAATTTTGGAAGAGTAATTAATTCAACAAAGACTAATAGGAAAAAGTATGTATGCAAATCCATCATCTTTTTTTTGGGTTGCCAGTTAGGTTGACAATTAAAGTTTTTATCTACATAGACAATTCATTAAAAAGGCTGAATATAAGAAAAATGATCTACAAATGATTTTCAATGATTTACGGGGAAAATGATATGGCTCTAAGAAGAAATGTGATTGATTTTGGGAAAAAAGGAAAGTGTTTAGTAGATGAATTGATGTGATTAAGGGTATTAGGTACGATGGGGTTAGTAGGGTAGCATATTTCATGTTGAACTTAGCAAGTATATTCCAAATAAGGAATAATAGTGCATGTTGTTTAAAGTTATACTCTTTTAGCTGAAGAGTCTATAGAGGATAATTTTCTGAGTATAGAGGTGGAAGAAGCTTAAAATCCAATTAATTTAGAATTAGCGAAACGAAAACAAATTGTACTGAATTTAATTTAAAAGAAAAACCTGAAATGAAATCAACGTATTATGCAGAGTGATAATTAAACAAACCTTGATCATTTTAATTATACTCGTATTTTCATAATGGGGGTGTGACCGAGAAAGTTGGTAGTTAACTTAAGTATTATTCCCTCATAAATTTCCAAAACCTTGGAGGAAAGGTTCTATAAGATGGCTAAAGACCAGGTATACTTTACGGGTGTTGGCCAGTCAGAATATTGGGTAACATGTCAAAAAATGATAGCAAAAATATTTTTAATCATAATAAAAAGTTGAAAACTTACGAAAAATAAACATAGCTGGAATAAGAAGGATGAGAAGGATGAGAGTCAAAATACTAAAAATAAGGGCAAAAAACGAGTCCATCCATAAGAAGTTAGAGTTGCTTCCCCTAAGCATGTGGGAGACCGATGAGTGCTCTAGGTCGAAGGAAATTTATGATCATTAGCTAATAGAGTAACAAGGACTCAATGTATGTTTAAACAAACATGGATGGGATAGTCAAAAGTGATCTGCTAGTTGTTAATTTCTTCGATGGTATTACTCCTAATAGAGCTAAAAGAATGATTCATGTGACCACCCCAAAATATATATAGGAATTAATGCTTTGTTGTATAGACCTAAACCATAATGTTGCGGTAAAGTCACTCAAAGAACTTAGTTCCACAATTTGAACCAAAACCAAATCATTCACTTGTGATCCACAACTGAAGGACTCACACTATCCAAGCTGGGGCATGCGGAAATCTGCGAAAATAAGTTCCACTAAAAAAATTATGGAAATAGTTTGAAGTACAAGATTCATGCAAATTGACCCGAATGGCCAGCTACATCAGGTGCGATGGCATCTTTTGCCATATTTAAGTTAGAAAGGGAAAAAAAGAAGGAAATGTAATATTGAGAAGAAAAAATCTTAACATACAGAGTCTGCTGCAGCCTGTAAGGTAACATGATCGCCCCATTCCCCACTCCTGTTTCATAGTGATACAAATAGCAAAATGTTAAACGCATCAATACGAACCATGATAACTCCAGTTTATGTTACAGTACAAATGAAGGAGACCTTACTTTGACAGCTTTCTCAAATAGTCACTGTAGGCCATGGGAACGTATCCCTCATAGTGTTCCGGGTGAGATTTAAGCTGAGAACAATGGCAAGAGACAGTAGCATTGAATTTTTTTTTGAAAATGGAAAACATACCAACTTGAGAATGGAACTATAAGTTATTTAGAAAAATACTTATTATAATTAATATAAGATAGATCAGGAAGACTGAAATCACTAGATACAGTATTGAAACAAACCTGATCGATGACTTGTTGTCTCACAAACTTGTGGTGCTCAGGAGAACGGTAAAATTGATCAGATAGAGCTCGGAACTGAACAAGACGCAGGAAATTAGTAAATCTTCGATGAACAAGTTAGAAAAAAGAATAAAATTGTCAACTTAGATAATGCAACGGTTGGAGTACTCCACGGTTTACAACTTTGATGTAGAACCAAAGAGGAGGTGCATCAAGTGATTAAGTTTGACATATTGCCTCAAGTCAAGGAATTGTGACTGTGTTTCTTTCTTTTCTTTTCTTTTTACCTTTCCTTTTTTTTTTTGGTATCAATGTCAATTTAGTGCTAATCTTACCCTTAAGACCCTGAGGATTGAATTGGTTAGGTCTTGATAATTTGACCTCTTACCTTATCTGGGTGCTCAAGGCGGTTTTAACCCCCAATTAGCGGGTCCTATGAATATATGCTTTCAATTTTAATTAATTATTCAATTCAATTCTTTAAGTACATCTCTATTTCTATCTTGGATTCCTGTGTATATATGTGAACTTTGTAAAATTAGGTGGTTCTTTTTTTGAGGAAAAATTAGATGTCTCATTAAATTGTTATTCTTGCAGATGGGCTAATGATATCTAAACATTTTAAAATAATACACAACTAATAAGATTCTAGTATTCTTTCCTCAAAAAAGAGAAAAAAAGATTCTAATATTAAAAAAATCAACTACGATGTATTGTAATTTTCAATCATTTATAACAACTTGACATTGTCAAAGCAGCATAAAAAACAAACTACTTGAAATAAGAAAAAGCTATGATGTAACGAACCTGACAATTACCATCTCCTTGAACCTTAAGCTCGACGAGATCATATAACTGCAACCTATAAGATGTATGAAAAATCTCAAAAATCATAATTATGGAAAGCAGCACACAAATCCAAATTGATAATACAAACAAACATTTTGAGAACCGTGCATCATTTTCATAAGTTGGCACAGGAGCTTATGTATCTATACAGACACATGTCATTCTGACACGAATAAAGAGTGTCAGACATGGCAACATAGCAGAAGAATATGTCTATATATATAATAGTTTCTGTAGAGCGCGCGTGTGTGTGTTGTATTTATATCTGTAGAAAGGGACTTAATGCATAAGGTAATACTAAAGCACTTAGTGCACGAATATCTTCTGATAAAAGTAAGCAGAGCAGATTTACGTTATGCATATCTTATAGGAGAATAAGGTACATGAGCCAATAAATGGGAAAACAAATGTGCAACAAAGCTCGGCACACAGTGTGTGCAAGTACATCCTTGTGGATATAGGATCGGTATGCTTTTTAAGAATACATATATGAACTAAATGTATTCCAAAGGAACAGTGAAGAGTTCTTCACTTGTTAGAAGTAGTGCACACACAAAAACCTATTTATGGAACACGCCTCCCCCTAGTACTCCTAGTCATTTCCGTAAATATCAGAAACGACATGCATGTCAACGCTTCCTTTTAAGGTTAGAACAACAAGTGTGCAACAAAGGGAAACAAATACTCCGAGAGGAGAAATTATTTGGTATTTCAAGTATAATGTACCCAAGCAGGGGAAAGAGAAAGAGAGAAACTGTTGGCCAGTTTGTGGTACCTGCAATGCTATCTCTTTCTTTATCATGTCTGGACTCCGGACAAATGTGGTCAGAACAGGAAGTTTTTTCCTTCCCTTGAGAATAGAAGATAAACCAAAGAGGAGAAACCAAAATAGAAAAGGGAAAAAAGGAAAGAAGGAAAATGATAAGGAGGGAAGAAAGATAATTTTCCATACCTTATCAGCAGATATGGCTGGTAGATAGAAGTTTCTTTTTCTCGGAGAAAAGAAAATAAAGGAAAGGGGAAAATAAAAGGGAGAAAGAAAAGGAATATAAAGGAAACAAGCAAGAAACACAAAGAGGGAAAGAAAAATTTTGTAGCTTGATCGGGCAGATTTCCTAACAAATATATAAGCTATCTAGTGCTGAACAAAGAAACCGCTTAGGTGCTTAAGCGGTGAACACTGACCACTTTGTCTATGCCCACTTAAGCGGCCTGCTGTAGTTACCATTCTACTTGCATAGCTTCACTCCTTTTTATTTCTTCAAAGAGGTTTACTTTAAAGAACATTTAGGAAGTTCATTTATTTAGCATCGATCTATATTATTTGACACCGCATATTATAAAATATTATAATAAAGAGTATATATGGAATATTGTTGGTGTCAGATCGTGGCCTAATTGATCAAATTGAAGTAGCTCTCTCCTCGGTTAGTCCTAGTCCAACTTGTTTCTCTCTCCTTACCAGTTAACCCAATCCGTCTTCTACTTACAGCCGATGAATTGAAAACGCCTACAATGCCAGTGATTGCGGAGACGCCGACTAACAAACAATAATTATAATTCTTTTTTTTGTCCAGTGTTTCCTTTTTTGTTCTCCTCATTCTTTCTATCAATTTTCTTTATATTGTTTCTCTGTTCTTTTAATAGAAACTCTGGCAATATAGTACTATATTGCTCGCTGTTATGAGTTTTAATACCTTTGAAGATACCCACTAATCATCTTAAAACTGAAATAAACATAAAGTTAAAAATTAGTCACACTTAATGACTATTACAAAATCAACAAAAACAAAAACAAAGAGATTGATGGATTCGAAGGATGACCATTGAGGAGCCACTTTAATGATCAAGTCAACGATCCACTACTTCACGCTTTTAAAGCATTGAAGCTATCAATAGCACCTATTTTGGCCATCTTGGTAAAATCCTATTACCAATGAGTATATAGAATAAGCTCTTAAAAATTATAAGTGGCCTATTCTTTTGACTTGACCTATAAGGTAGAAATGAAAGTAGCCCTATTACAACATTTATACCTTAACCTTATAAATTCTTGTTATATTACAATAGCAATTCACAGACAGCAGATAATATTGATAGGTTAATTATATTATTCCTTTTAAGCTGCTATTATTGGTTCGGCTTCACATGCACAGACAAGCATGCAAACAGCATCTCATGTCTTCATATTTAAATTCCACGCTACCATTTCAACATGATTTACATTATCAATGTTACTAGAACAACCTGTATTTATGCCACCCAATTTTTTTGCCAACTAACAACATTTGTAAATTACAACAGACTACATTTGCCGCAAACACAACTAGCAAACAAAAAAGAGCATAAGAGCTAGGTCAGGTGACAAACATGGAAGCCTTTTCCATCTAGCAAGTGAATGTTCAAGTATAAGCATCACCAGGCATCTACAGGAAAAAATGGTGGCAATGGCCTTACCAATTACCTAATGCATTATGGCTAACATAACGTCTTTGTCAATTTTTTCCATGTGCATTAAGTATGAATTATCCTTATAACTCTTCTGCAGCATTATAACCACAACAACGACAAGAAGCCTTTATCCCAAATTTTTTGGGATTGGTTACATGAATCCCTCTCTTCCATTCTTCTCTATTACTGACCATCTCCTCGACTAAATTGAGGGCTTATCTTTTTCTTTTTTTTTTAATCACCTCCATCCATGTTATTGTAGGGCTACCTCTAAGTCCTCATTGTATCATTAACTACGATATTGTCACTTCTCCTAACTGGCATATTTATTGGCCTTCATTGCAGATGTCCAAATCATCTTAGTCATCACGATCGCGCATTTTATCCTTTATGAGAGATACCCTATAATTCTTATGGATACACTCATTTCTTTTCTATCTTCTAAATTATTTCCACTCATCCATTTCAACATTCTCATTTTAAGTAGTACTAGAAAATATTTGCAGTTTTGCTCAGACCTCCGGCAAAGCCTGATAAATTCATCTTTTTTTTATAGTATGAGCATCATATGCTAGGATCCTGTATCATTCTTAATTTCCTATTACAGTTGGAATTAGTTAATTACATTTTCATATCCAGAATTATTATTTCCTTTTGTTTTGATACTAAGTAAAAAGATGAAATCTACTATTTTTGGGGAGAGAAAATGATGGTGATGTATTTTCTTCTTTTGCTTTAAAATGCAATTTGTTCTCATTGTAAAATCTTACTGAAGATTGGGTCGAGTCCCAGAACTGAAGCCTTTGATGGACTCCATTGAGTGCACTAACCTTTACGAAGGCAATTTCCAGGTCGGGCAGGCGAACAAGAGGTGGATTTTCCTATATTTAATTCAGATTTCTTTTTCTCATCGTCTGTAGCATAACACTTATCTTCTTAACTAATGCTGAATAGAAAGTTACATGAAATAATTATTAGAAGTTTCTCTTATTATAATTTGAATTGAAAGAATAAAATATATCTAATAATACAGCAATGGTTAATATTATTATTAACAATATCATTAATCGATTGGTCAAGTACGAATAACTGATGACACCAATGGGAAACAATCATACTAGGCACTTGTTTCAGCTGGATGCAATATCCAACATTCCCCTCATGTTTGCACAGGTTTCGTCAATGTAGAAGACAAGTCACAAGAAAGGAGAACTTGAGAGCGGATGTAATCCTCGATCTTCAAGAGCGCGACAAGGCATCAATTCTGCATTCATTTTAGTGGATAGGTTTTCCTAAGTTGACATACTTCATAGCATGCAACCCTCCCCCCCCCCCCCACCCCAACAAAAAAAATTCATAGCATGCAAGTAGACTTCAAAGGCTTGTTCTTTTGGGAGGTAGGTAGTATGCATGAGTTCTCAAAACCATAACTTCTGATCGAGATCCAAAGTCTTTCACCCATTTAAATGACTTTTGGAAGTGTTTCTACACCACCCTCAATTAAAGACTAATGGGCAAAGATGCTGAGCATCATTTGAGGTAACCTTGCGAACTTACACGAGCTCAAGAAGAATTTGCCTAAAGGCCATGGTAGTAGAGAGGCAATCCACCTTTTGCAATCATGTATTGTCATCCTTTAAAATATTACATGGATCTGGTGGCTTTGCAAACCAGCTTTCTGGTAATGAGAATCACAACAAAGAACACGACAGAACGAGTGCATACCATGCAAGATGAAGAAAAGAAGTAATTGGAGGAAGAAAAATGCATAATTCCAGTCTGCAACTGACAAATATAGAAGGGAGAAAGTGTTCCAGGAATGTGACTCGGTGATGTTGTTGTTGGTTACTATAACCAAGATTAATAAATAATACGAACTAAAGAAATTACCAATCAAAGGATGTGAGTTTCCTGAAGAACATAGGTTCATCCCTCAGAAATTGACTCCCAGTGTAAAGGGTTATGATGGTCTGCTCTCCAGGATACTTTGATTCGGCTCTCCGTGGCAGCTACTTGAACTGGAAAAAACCTCGAGCTCTGGTCATCAAGCACAATACTGCAGGGTTTGGGATAGAGCCTAATATGGAGACTGGAGAGGATGCATACACAGATAAACCCCAAATCTTTGAGGCAAGCTCCAGCATATATATAGCTCCATCCATGAATGGATTAAGAATGTAAAGAAATTTTAAAAGGAGCCTGAGGGTCTATCCTCTCTCTTATCCCAAAGTGTTTGGGGATGAGAGAGCTGAAATTTTACAGAACTTGAAGGCATAAATTTTAATATTTACAGCATTTGCATATGGAGAAGCTAGCATTCCTATCTTCACATTCAACATTCAACTTGCTGATAGATCCTCTAACTTGATTCTTCTAGTTTATTAACAGTGTTATAAAATGTGTTCTATGCGGTCGCATATGCATATGCAGCCACTTAGCGCATGAAAACGGGCATATTTTTTTATATCTGCAATAAAAAAAAGTATGCTTTGGTGCATAAAAATTGTTATGCGGCCGCATATCGCATTATGCGTCCGCATATCAACTTAAGAATAGCGTTGGGTTATGAAGCGGGTTTGGGAATTTTGTAATACTCGTATCTAAACCCAATGACTTAAAAGCAACTATAAAATCTTAAGAGGCATCATAATGAGATTGAAGACGATGATGAAGTGGAGGATAAAGGTGACGAGAAGGTGGACTCGGATAATGAATAAAAAGAACTTCCTCCTAAACATTTGATGGCACCGACGAGTGATTACTTGAATCATTGGACGATATCAAATTTAATTAAAGATCTATTTTGCTAGTCTATGATGATAATGATTTTTTTTATTTTGATTTACTACTTGTGATGATTGATGAATTTATGGTTCTCAAATTATTTTTATTTTCATTCTTAGAAATCAATTTAATGTTTTGTTATGAATTTACGATAAAATTGCATGGATTTAAGCATAGTTTAGATGCGTTCTTTTTCTTAGCATTGTATTATTATCATGATATCATTGTCTTTTTGCATATTTGAAATAAGTTGATGACTTATAGTTTATCAATATTCATAACATTGAAATTATGGACACTAATATTTTGTACCCATGTTTAGTATTTTTTCTCATTTGTTTTTCTCATTTATATATATTTGGTTATTATTAATTTAAATAATGTAATTTGCATATGCGGCACATAATTCGCTTATGCGCTATGCGGTCCTCAAGCGCATAAAATCGCACATCGCATTCCATAACAATGTTTATTAAAACCCAGTCAATTATTGATCCCTTCAAATCAGCTAACCTTTGACACATATACGACATAATATATCACATTGAGGTACAAACTAAACATGTGAGTCTTCATATAGAAATGAAAATGCTGCCATAAAGTTTCCATTCCAGATTTAGCTTAGTGGCATTTGCCATGAATCCAACTTAAGATTTAATACAATAAAAATTAGCAATATATAGACTTCCTGAAATTTCCAAATTTGATGCAAAAAATATTTTTTCTGGTCAACATGAAACAATTAAGAAAATCCTCATGAAGGTAATATGGCAGTACCTGTCCAAAAGCCTCTGATGATCTGATGTGGCTTCATCTATAGAAGGAATTTCTCCATTAATTCTCGGAACATGCTGCAGAAACCAAGCAACAGATCAGAAAAAAGACATGTTTGCTTGAATAGGAAACTCCTTGAAACTATTTTTTTTATATAAAAAAAGCAGCGATGCACAGCTGCATCAACCGCAAGAACAAAGCTTTATCCAAACTTTTCGGTTTTGATACAAGAGTCCTACATCTAAGGTCCATTTTATTTATTTAGCTAGCACGCCGATCAACTTTTTTTGCCTCCAACATGCAGGGTATTAAAGTAAACACAGAGAAGAGCAGGAGCTATTTACATGACAGCAATGTGTATTCATGTGATGCATGGATGCAAATAATAATATTTTCAGCAGTTCAAAGTAACATGATAAAGAAAACTAAGAAATTAAATTTTTTTAATAATAAACATAATGGGCATACTAGTTAACTCAAAGAGAAAGAATACAAGAAAATATCTGCAGATAAATACAAAGGTTGAAGGATCCTCGATAAAGCACATCATACATGAAAAATTGAAATCACAAGTTAGACATGGTATGAAGTATTAACTAGAAATGAACAGATCATTTCCATGATAAGTGATTTACCAATGACTCAAAGGTTTGTTTCTTCTATGCAGGTTGCTATCATTATTTCTACCATTCACATAGACAGGTTAATGCGCACAGGTAAAACTGCAATTTGGTCTCATTGGAGTGATTAACTTCAACTCGTTAATAATTTGGGTGCCTTCAAAAAAGTTTTAAAAAATACTTACAGGAATAGAGGCCATGTGATTCAATCTTTTGCCTACTTCACCATCCAGGGAAGAAGAGTTGTCATAAATCCCTAACCCTTCCCATTCATTTGATACCTCACCTTGGGTAGAACACGAACAGGACATCGCCATATCATCTACTTACAAAATGGATAACAATGATCAGTGAAGGACCAGTAACAGGAATATAACACACTTGCACAAGCATTTGCAATCATCTTTATACCAGAATAGTAACCTCCCATAGTTGAAACAAACCGATCTTGTGTAAGAACTGATGCTTGCGGATTTTCTTCGCCTGTATGTGAACGACCAGTTGCTTCTGCAACGGCAAGCAGCGAGAATTCTTCCTGAAGAGCACGTGCGATGATCTCATCATTCTGTACACAAATATTGTCTGTGCCAAAATTATCTTCTCTCAAATAGCCCCCATCATAGAAGTGGGCGTCATTTTGAGAAGTGGTTCCACCATAACCAGAATTAAGAAACGGTTCAACACGGAAAAAGTTGAGACCCCAGCGAATGATATCAGGATCTTGATCATACATTATCTCAGCTTATGATATTACCTGTTAATAAAAATATCTCGGCGGAACAGAATCTGAAAAACTGCCGGTAGAATAACAGTACTTTAATTCCTGAAGCTGTAATTAAATTCTTAAAACAATTGAGAATATACACCACTTTATTTTATAATCTTATTCCCACAGAAATATTGCCTCGAGAGTGCTAAGAAGAATGTGGCACTTAACCGTCCGCTTAAGAAAGAATTTGGCATTTGGAAGCTATAAAAAAGCTGTAATTTTCTTATTTGTTGCTAGTAACATTGTCAAGAGTGGAGGAATCTAGAGAGTATAGTTGTTATGGGAAAAGTGATGGTTCAATGTTGGTTGCAACATGTCTACAAAAAATTTCTGCACACAAGGGGGAGGTTGGTGTTATCACCTGTATTTCTCTTCACAAAAGAAAAGGCAAGAAGAAGAAATAAATCAATTTGGAAAGATAGTGGTATAAAAATGTAAATTGTCATGGAATCCATTTTGATTCATCTTCAAGTTTCTCAACTAATCTAATAGCTACAAAATGTAGAAAGATGCATCATTCGTATAATGTACACAATACAAATTGAGGGGGGTTTAGATGGAGATCAGAACAAGAAAAGGGAGTATAAAACTGTTAGGAAATGAAGAAGCTACTGTGTTTTCCTCAAATCGATAATAAAGCTAAGCACCATAAAACCATGTGCATATAGAGAGAAAATTTTAAAAGGGTAAATCACTCTAAAATACACTTGACATTCGTTGTTTTTCATTAAACTACCTGAAAGCTTTTTATTACAGTAAATTACCTTTATCTATGGTTTTCAAGGAATTTTTCCCCCGCTAAAAATCCTCAAAGGTAGCACTTAGGATATTTTACCATAATTAAAAAAAATCAGGCAGTTCAGTGAGAAACCACGATAGTTAAACATATTTTAGTGTCATTCACCCAATCTAAAAATATCAGTTATTAAGTTTTTATCCCAATCGCACGTCTATGCAGAGAAAACAAAACTCTACGGACAGAGTAATAGATTAGTTAAGGCATCTGATCAGAAATGTGTGCAGACATGTGACCAAAACGGGTGAAGATCATGTAGAATTCTCATTTGACATTTGTACATAGAAGCTGATTATCAACCATTCATGGCGCGATACACTTGAAAGAAAAATCAGATTCCATATCTTAGGATATTTTTTCTTGAGTGAATTTCATAAAGAAACTTTCAAGGTTTTTGAGATAGCACTTTAAAAATTTCCTAAACCCCGACTTGAAGGGTATTTCTATAAGGATGTTTTCCCCAAAATTGTTGTATTTAGTTCGTTTTGAGCTATTCAATGCAGGTACAAGACCATTTAGGGGTTAGTTAATCCCCTTGTGCCTTAAAAGAGTTAAGGAAACTAACATTTTTCATACAATATCATTAGTTCAAGGGAGGTTCATGACATTAAAATTCAATGGTGCAATCTCAAAAATCTTAAAAGTTCCATAGGATTTATATAAAATTTACCCTTTTTTCTCTTACCAAACCTTAACCGTGGTGAATAACCATCTTCTACCTACAAATGTCCGATGGGATTTCTTCAGGATCCTTTCCCATATGCAACAAGCACCAATCTAGATTTTAGGCAAGATATATGGAAGATGCTTAATTTGACAAAGAAATTAAAAGCTTAGGTCTTTATCGAATCAAAGAAAAATTAAGTTGTAAATCTTCGTTTACACAATCTTCTTTCATCTATAGATATATAGGTTTTAGATTAATCTGAGTTTCGTTTACACAAACGATACTGATTCCTCGAGTTACAAACCCATACAGCAAATTGGGAAGAAGGCAACAACAACCAAAAAAAACCGAAAAAGTAGAAGCTTTTTTCCCCTAATTTCACAACATCGCTGATAACAATAACACAAACAAACATAAGAAATTATTATTTTGTATCGATCGATTGAAGAACTTACTTGGGATTTAGGAAACTCTTGTTGCTAGCTTGATAGCAAAAATAAGATGGAAAAAAAAGGAGAGCATTTTGGAGACGCAAACAGAGGAGATTTGAAGATTGAATCTCTCTCTCTCTCTCTCACACACACACAAGGACGACGTGACGAGATAGAATGAGGTCCAATTTAAGCGGCGCCGCTACGTTGCCTTCTTCTTTCTTTTAAAATTTACACCCCTCGTCCCATTACACTGACATGTGGGGACCCCATGATTATTTGGGGTTGGTGTGATTAAGGAATTCTTCTCATCCAATGGCTTGCCTCCTCTTCGTCCTATCTGCGCCGTTGGTCTGTGTTACTGAGACACGTGTATGGTCGAGATTCTATGGGAGGCGGGGTGGGAAATGGCCCCCTTGCGTGCTTCAGGTGTGGGCCCCACCCCCACACTGTTTTCATTTTTGGGATCTGAATTCTATTATTGGTCCAGTTGTCTCCTTCTCATTTTTCGTTTAAGAAAAGGTCGAAAATAGTTATGAATTTATAGCATTCTCAAGTTTCAAGGAAAACTGGCATGAGACAGAATAAATATAAGAAAATTAAAACGCATGTATAAATATTAAAAATTGGAAGGCTATATAGTTTACATTTTTTTTTACTTCTTTTGAGAAGAGAGGGAGAGAGAATTACGTGGAAAAATAAATAAATTTTCACTCCTTTTCTCCTTTTTTTCTTTTGGGAATAAAGAGATGGGACATGCGATGGTCCTCACATTTTTCCTCGGGTTTTTTTTTGAAATAATATGTATTTAAAATTATATTATAAAAATAGGGGGGGGGGGGGGGGGGGGAATTTTTAATTCGCAAAATAGGGTGGTTTGCACCCATCCCATCCCATCCCAGAATAGGGGGCGGGTTCTGGGAACCCGCCCCATTTGTTTTTTTTAAAATTATTTAAATAATTAATTATAATTATTAATTATATAATTATCATATTATTATTATTATTATTATAATTCTTAATTATATAATTATCATATTATTATTATTATAATTATAATTCTTAATTATATAATTATAATATTATTATAATTATAATTATAATTATAATTCTTAAAAATAGAATAAAAGTAAATATACGAAAAAAACATTTA
The DNA here is from genome assembly GCA_030015575.1 of Agapanthus africanus. Lineage (NCBI taxonomy): Eukaryota > Viridiplantae > Streptophyta > Magnoliopsida > Asparagales > Amaryllidaceae > Agapanthus > Agapanthus africanus. The sequence goes on along the minus strand of CM057337.1, from coordinate 938,010,074 downwards.
AATTAAATAATAAAATTTCACTATATCAATGTTTTTTACAGAATGAATCCGTCAAAATTTACAATGCCAAAAAATCCTATCTATTTGTAAAATGTTAATGCTATATCGACGGTCAAATTTATAATAACAAAATGAATCCGTCAAATTTATAATACAAAAAAATCTGAGTGCACTTGTCACGATCCTGAAGGTCCCGCCCTTGATGCATATCCTGGACATCTGGTGCTATAATGGCCTGGTTGTTTGCATAGGCTACATCTGGATTGCCTTTGCTGAGGATCAGCATCCATTGTCATTCGATCTCGACGCACCTTAGGTCTTCCGGGTCTTATATTTTTTTCCGGCGGTAATACAGTAGGTGTTTGTCTGTTGGCAGTATAATAGTGCCAATAGTGACTGTCCGGTATAGGATGAAATTTTGGATCATATGCACCTTGGTAATTAGGAACTGTATAGTAATGGGAAGCAAAATTGTAATGTGAGGTATGCATACTGCTCGCAGCAGCAATTAATGTCGTTATGCACCTCCCCGATAGGGTATTGCGACAGTTTGATAGATTGCAACATATTCCTGTCCCGCCGTCTTCGCCTATGACAGTAGAGGGAGACATGCTAGGAGAAAATACGGAGCGTGATTGGAGGGAGCATCATCATCAGTATTTGCTGAGATGGGAGGATAGGCAGCATAGTATTGCCTTACAGCAAATAGGTGACCACACAGCTACCGACGCTACCAAAGTATATCTACAGTGGTATAAGCGTGTCACCATAAGATATCTTTCTGCTCCTCCCAAAAACTTCCCAAACATCTCGCGGTACGAGCCTAGAGGCCACATGGAACGAGATTTGGTAAGCCGCCCTCTTTATATCATATTACTTTTTAACATCCGGCGGTATGAGTCAATACTTATTTCTTATTTCTAATGTAACGACAAGCTCGTGGGTTGCATCTCGTACAAACAATGGTGCAGGAACCATACTCGACTGATGCTGGTCCGGCATCTCAGGCTCGATTTTCAAATGTCGACCAATTTATTGGTGATGTATATGGTTCATATGGTATTTCTCAACATTTATCGCCGGCACCGGAGCCGCAGTATCAGCCGGCACCGGAGCCGCAGTATGAACCGGCACCGCAGCCGCAGCATGACCCGGCACCAGAACCGCAGCATCAAGGAAATCCAGCGCAGCAGGATCGGTGGTTTGGATCACCATACCGTCAGCAGCAACCCTGGCATACCGGACAGGCGCAACAACACCAGTCTTGGGGATCAGGTTTTGCAGAACAGCCGTCTTGGGGGTCAGGTTTTGAGCAACAACAGCACCCTTGGGGGTCAGGATTTACGCAGCCATGGGGCCAAGGTTTTGTGCAACATCAGCCGCATGAAATCGGGACAGGTTCTTCGCTACAACTGCCCAGTTGGGACACGGATTTAGCGTCATACGCAAATTTGTTGGGAAGCAGCACATATCCGACACCTGTCCCACATTCAGGTTCAGGATTTGTAGATCAACAGCCTGTCCAAGACGCTGCTGAAGACGAAACTGAAGCAGAATCCGAACCCGAAGCAGCAGAGCAGACGCCGCCGCCGCCGCCGCCATCTATCCAAGAAACAGGTGGTTCCTCCAGTCATCCCAGGAGGCATAGGCTTATGTCAAGCCTTCTCGGATTTCATAAAGGAAAAGGAAAAGGAAAAAAATAGTATTTACATTTTACAAATAGATAGGAATTTTTGGCATTGTAAATTTTGACGGATTCATTCTGTAAAAAAAAAATTTGATATAGTGAAATTTTATTATTTAATTTAAATGTTTTTTTTGTCTATTTAATTTAATTTAATTTTAAAGAATTATAATTATAATTATATCATTAATAATAATATTATAATTATATAATTAATAATTATAATTAATAATTAAATTAATTTAAAAAACAAAATGGGGCGGGTTCTGGGAACCCGCCCCCTATACTGGGGGTTGGGGGTGGGCCAGCGGGGTGGGTGAAACCACCTTATTTTGCGAATTAAAAATTCCCCCCTCCTATTTTTATAATATAATTTTAAATACATATTATTTCAAAAAAAAAACCTTTTTTCCTCATTTCAATAATTCAGATTTGCATTTATTCTTTATATACAACCTCTTAATATATAAATATATCTGGCACGTGTGAATATCCGGTTGGAAAGAGATCAATAAAAAATTATAGAAAAACTCATCGGCTGGTTTTGTATGGCTTCAATGAGCTAGAAGTATTTTTTGTGGGAAAAAAAGTTCTTGATGACGCTGCACTTTTTATTAAAAACTTTTTGCTTGTATCAAAAATAGATGTAAGAACCAATGACATAGAAGAGAAATTCTTTCATAGTCGTTCAAAGAATCGACAACCTATCAATTATTTAATGCCTGACACTGCTTGTCTTGAGAACATATTCAAAGGCCTACACACATGTAGTAATAAATTATTGGAGTTTGATACTTCTTGTACTTGTATTACAGAGTCGCAAATTTAGTGGTTTACCGATAATTAAGAGAATATTTTCTATTGCCAAATTGTTCATCAAAGAGCATCAAAATCATATGAAAACTTGTGTACGTATGTTTTAGGCTATGACAATGAAGATAGGTACAATGTCGATCATCAAGAAAGATTTTGGAGAAGTTGACATTTTATCCGAGCCAGAAAAGAAATTCTCTACCAGGCCATTGATCATGGATTAAAATAAGGGGCGTCAAATTCAATGGCATATTCCTCATTTGGTAACATCTAAATTATTAAATTAAAATTGAGCTGATTGAATCATGGTCACAATCAATGTGTATGTACCAAGGTAGCAGCATGATTTCGTCACATATTTTCAAAAATCTGACTAGGATCCAGCTTGTTAGTGACGCAGGTAGGCACATTTCGATGCTGAATTTATAAGATTCATGATTTAGATATTGTTTGATATCTCTATCAAATCCAAATGCCATTTCAAGTTAGAGCTTGATATCCAACAAACTTCTGTTTAAAATCTTTCTTGCACAGCAATCATCGTAGATGTATTTGCTTGCTGGCCTAGAATAGAAAATCAGTCCTAATTTAGATGAGAAAATCAATCCGTTGGCATTGTGGATGATGATACTCTATACTGACGACCTTCCAGATCAGGACACGTGGCAGATGACGTGTCCCAGAACTCAGAAGAGAGGGCCCACAGGGGCCGATCAGGCCACCCCTGTACCCGACCTACAAGCACAAAGTTGGCTCACCTCAGAGCCCGCTGCAAATTGGCCTCCTCGGCTTCTCAGCTCGCCTCCGAGCTACCGCAGGACCAAGATACCTCGGCCCTCTCGCTCGTTCCCGAGCTCTCCCGCCGAGACTATCTTCCTCGGTCCCTCCGACAGACCAACTCCACTACTCACAGGCGTAACCGCCGCTCCGCAAATCTCGTCATGCGCAGATTCTCCGCCAGCAACATCCCACGTTCCACGCCATCACGATCCCTATTAATGGGCGATCCGCTCTTTACGCGGGCGTGACGTCGGGAGCGTAACTGCCGGCGAGATTCTCGCGCCTGCTGCTGCATGCCACCACCGCTATATATACCCCCATCACAGAGGGGTCAAGTAAGCGATCTTTGACACTTTTATGCCGTTACTTTGCTCGGATCTCGTCGCTAACTTGAGCGTCGGAGGGTCCTTGGTGGTACCAAACCACCCCGGGACTTCTTTGCAGATACTCGGCAACAACTCCCTCACCTCACCACTTCCTCCAAAAACCCATTGAGACCCGCACGCAAAGGAAGATAATCAACTAAGTCCACCACGAGATCAACGGAAGACAACATCTGACGGAGGCCCGAAAAGGAGCTCCATCAGTTGGCGCCGTCTGTGGGAACCGAAACTCCACAAAAAAACAAAGTTGGCCTTCCGATCTCCATCCCCATGGCAAGCGATCACCCTGAAGATCCAGATACCAGCCGCCGCCTCCCCCTCACCAGAGGTGCGGGTGAACCTCCTCCGGCGACCGTCATCAACGCTCTCGCCGGCCGAATAGACCGACACCCCCTCCCTTGATGGGTCGCACAGAGGGGGCTTACCACGGCAGCTCGAGGGCCACCTCGCCCAAGGATCTAAGTCCTCACTAAGAGGCAGCTCAGCAGCTACCCTGCTCGGCTATCCCTGGCGGGTAGCTTCCCTACCGCAACGCCAGGGATCAGAAAGTCCTCCCAGAGGCAGTCGAGCGCGAGGATCCCTCGCTCGGCTATCCTTGGCGGGTAGCTTCCCTGCCGCAACGCCAGGGATCAGAAAGTCCTCCCAGAGGCAGTCGAGCCCGAGGATCCTTGGCGGGTAGCTTCTCTACAGCAATGCCAGGGATCAGAAAGTCCTCCCAGAGGCAGTCGAGCCCGAGGATCCCTCGCTCGGCTATCTCTGGTGGGTAGCTTCCCTACCGCAACGCCAGGGATCAGAAAGTCCTTCCAGAGGCAATCGAGCCCGAGGATCCCTCGCTCGGCTATCCCTGGCGGGTAGCTTCCCTACCGCAACGTTAAGGATCAGAAAGTCCTCCCAGAGGCAGTCGAGCCCGAGGATCCCTCGCTCGGCTATCCTTGGCGGGTAGCTTCCCTACCGCAACGCCAAGGATCAGAAAGTCCTCCCAGAGGCAGTCGAGCCCGAGGATCCCTCGCTCGGCTATCTCTGGCGGGTAGCTTCCCTACCGCAACGCCAGGGATCAGAAAGTCCTCCCAGAGGCAGTCGAGCCCGAGGATCTCTCGCTCGGTTATCCCTGGCGGGTAGCTTCCCTACCGCAACGCCAGGGATCAGAAAGCCCTCCCAGAGGCAGTCGAGCCCGAGGATCCCTCGCTCAGCTATCCTTCAGGACAAAAGCCCTCGCCAAGAGGCACCGGGCAGTAACCCTGCCCGGCCAAGGGTCCTTGGTAGGCTTCTTACAGCCCTATAGTTCTTTCCGCGCCAAGAACCAAAGTCCTCCCAGAGGCAGTCGGGTCCTTGCTCGGTTATCCCCGGCTGGTAGCTTCCTGCCACAACCGACAGGGATCAAAGTCCTCGCCAAGAGGCACTGGGCAGCAACCCTGCTCGGTCCCCATCCTGAAGGATCAAAAGCCCTCGCAAGAGGCAACCGAGCAGCTGCCCTACTCGGTCATCTCCGGCCGGTAGCTCCCTGCCCATGACGCCAGGGATCGAAGCCCTCGCAAGAGGCATCCGAGCGGCTACCCCACTCGGTCATCCTAGCCTGGTAGTTGCCTACCCACGACGCCAGAGATCAAAGCCCTCGTTAAGAGGCAACTGCGCAGCTTCACTGCCCGGCCATCCTTAGCAGGCTTCTCACGGCCCTTCCAGCGCTAAAGGTCAAAGCCCTCGGAAAGAGGCACCGAGCAGCTACCCTGCTCGGCCATCCTTAGCAGGCTTTCCACGTCCCCTTCGACACTGATGGTCTGAAGCCCTCATCGCGAGGCCGTCGAGTTCCTTCTGCTCGGCGCATCCCCAGCGGGCATCCTCCTGCCCATCAGACGCTGAGGATCTCAAGCCTTCACCGCGAGGCCGTCGAGTTCCTTCTGCTCGGTGCATCCCCAACGGGCATCCTCCTGCCCATCAAATGGTGAGGATCTCAAGCCCTCATCATGAGGCCGCCGAGTTCCTTCCTGCTCGGTGCATCCCCAGCGGGCATCCGACTGCCCATCAGATGCTGAGGATCTCAAGCCCTCATCGTGAGGCCGCCGAGTTTCTTCCTGCTCGGCGCATCCCCAGCGGGTATCCTCCTGCCCATCAGATGCTGAGGATCTCAAGCCCTCATCGTGAGGCCGCCGAGTTCCTTCCTGTTCGGTGCATCCCAGCGAGCATCCTCCTGCCCATCAGACGCTGATGGTCTGAAGTCCTCATCGTGAGGCCGCTGAGTTCCTTCCTGCTCGGCGCATCCCCAGCGGGCATCCTCCTGCCCATCAGACGCTGATGGTCTGAAGCTCTCATCGCGAGGCCGTCGAGTTCCTTCCTGCTCGGCGCATCCCCAGCGGGCATCCTCCTGCCCAACAGACGCTGATGGTCTGAAGCCTTCATCGCGAGGCCGCCGAGTTCCTTCCTGCTCGGCGCATCCCCAGCGGGCATCCTCCTGCCCATCAGATGCTGAGGATCTCAAGCTCTCATCGTGAGGCCGCCGAGTTCCTTCCTGCTCGGCGCATCCTAGCGGACATCCTCCTGCCCATCAGACGCTGATGGTCTGAAGCCCTCATCGCGAGGCCACCGAGTTCCTTCCTGCTCGGTGCATCCCCAGCGGGCGTCCTCCTGCCCATCAAACGCTAAGGATCTGAAGCCCTCTTCGTGAGGCCGCCGAGCCCCTTCCTACTCGGCGCATCCCGGCGGGTAGCTTCCTACCCAACAAAGACAAGGATCAAAGTCCTTCCAGACTCGACTATCTCTGGCCGGTAGCTTCCCTACTCGCAACGCCAGGGGTCAAGACCCTCGCCAAGATCAACCGAGCAGCTTCCCTACTCGGTCATCCCCAGCAGGCATCCTCCTGCCCAACAGACGCTGCGGGTTTGTAGCCCTCATAACGAGGCCACTGAGCCTATCACATGCAGCGGATCCGAAGCCCCAACAAGAGACATCAGGTCTATCCAAGTCTGAGTAATCCCCCGTCGACTTCGGGGCCATGGAGATGCCTCTTTCTCAGCAGCGCTTGGCACACTCGGCAAGTGATCGAAATCAACTCGACGACCGATCGCTCTACATGTCACGCCCACACCGGGCTGCGCCCCATCAGTCCACAGGTCTGCACACATCACGTCGGCCAACCAACGCTTGACACGCAGACAGTCGCTTCAGTGACAGGATGCACAAACCGGCGCACTTTCCTTAAATGTAAAGATTTCGCCCTGATTCGCTGGCAGAAAAGACAGCTGACAGCCCGGGGACGCGTCCTGACGAAATCTTATGAGGGAGCTCTCCCCGGGTGGCTCGGCAGTCCACTCTTGGCCTGACCTGCCAGCTGGTCGGGACAAGAGTGGGGGGGCTAATGATGATGCTCTATATTGATGACCTTCCAGATCAGGACACGTGGCAGATGACGTGTCCCAGAACTCAGAAGAGAGGGCCCACAGGGGCCGATCAGGCCACCCCTGTACCCGACCTACAAGCACAAAGCTGGCTCACCTTAGGGCCCCCTGCAAATTGGCCTCCTCGGCTTCTCAGCTCGCTTCCGAGCTACCGCAAGACCAAGATACCTCGGCCCTCTCGCTCGTTCCCGAGCTCTCCCGCCGAGACCATCTTCCTCGGTCCCTCCGACCGACCAACTCCACCACTCACAGGCGTAACCGCCGCTCCGCAAATCTCGTCATGCGCAGATTCTCCGCCAGCAACATCCCACGTTCCACGCTATCACGATCCCCATTAATGGGCGATCCGCTCTTTACGCGGGGGTGACGTAGGGAGCGTAACTGTCGGCGAGATTCTCGCGCCTGTTGCTGCATGCCACCACCGCTATATAAACCCCCATCACAGAGGGGTCAAGTAAGCGATCTTGGACACTTTTATGCCGTTACTCTGCTCGGATCTCGTCATTAACTTGAGCGTCGGAGGGTCCTTGGTGGTACCAAACCACCCCGGGACTTCTTTGCAGGTACTCGGCAACAACTCCCTCACCTCACCACTTCCTCCAAAAACCCATTGAGACCCGCACGCGAAGGAAGATAATCAACTAAGTCCACCGCGAGATCAACGGAAGACAACATCTGACGGAGGCCCGAAAAGGAGCTCCATCAGTGGCCAAATGTTTTTTTCTTTCACTGTCTATCATAAATGAGAAGCATGGTGTTAGATAGCCGATGTAAAACATAATAGATATGGACCGAATCATAAATATTTTTGTTGGGACGTCTCCATCGTGATGCGTTGTGACATGATGTTAGATGATCAATAACAATCTGTCTAGCACTCTAGTGGTTTAGAATCAGAACTGAACATGTCAGTTCAATTAGAAAACAAGTTTGCAAATAGTGTAAACCTGAAGTTTTTGCAGTAACAACAGTAAATACGAATTTTTAACCAAAATAATATTATATAATAAAATATTTTCCAAACTAATACTAGACCAAACCTATTTCACAAAATAGACCTCCGTACTGCCACATAGGAACATGCCTCACGCGACAGTTGGATGGAGAAGGAAAACGCTACTGACAGTAGCGTTTTCTTTTATATGAAAACGCTACTGTCAATAGCGTTTTCAAACGGACATATTCAACCACCACAAGAAGTGTCGGGTTGGGACCGGGGGATTTATGCCAATTGAAAATGCTACTGCCAGTAGCGTTTTCAATACAAGTAAAACGCCACTGTTAGTAGCGTTTTCCTTGGAACTACCCACAACCTGAGACCAAATATCCCTTAGCAACTGACATCCATAAAATATATAATCAGATTTATAATTAATACAATTTTTTTGATGCCAAATGGCCGCAATGGTTTCATGCAAATACTTATATAGCCACGTTTTGAAAATAAAACGGACAGCGTCTCCTTTGCACATATAAAATCTATCCACAAATACATAATAATCTGTACCATATAACATTACACGCCACACTCGGTGGTAAATAAATATCACCTCGAAGGGTGGAATCACAAAAGTAATACCAAAATAGAGATCACACCTCGAAGGGTGGATACCATCACAACATCAACGCTGATATTACTACATGAACGATACAAGGCCTCGATACAATATAATACTACAAAATACATAATCAAATGAAAACGGGATAAAATATCTTCTTCTTCTTCGGGCGTGGTCGCAACATCTGTGAAGGTCATGCGATATCAATTTGAGTCAACTGCGACATAGATGGTTGCGAAGGTCGAGGCTCACCGGGCTCATCCGGTGCATGCGAAGGTAAAAACTCATAGGGCTCCTCCTATGCATGCGAAGGTCCAATCCGACCGGTCTCCTCCTATGCATGCGAAGGTGCAGTATGTTCGGTCTCCTCCTGTATACATGAAGGTCTAGCCTGATCTGACTGTCGTGGTAAGCTGCTGCGTCTACGCACAGGAGAAGGGGAACTGCAACCATCGCCTCTAATCTGGTGGTCTCTCCTGCCTCAGTCACAATGCAGTGGCACTCCCTGAGGGGAATCTGTGCGAACTCCCTCACTCCAGCCACGACATCGCTCGCTAGAGTCTGGATAAAGAGACGTATAAGTGTCCATGCATGTGATACCTGAAAAAAATCAGGAAACATTTTAGTGCAACGATAATATGAATCGTACCATATGAAAATTACATAATAGGACTACAAAGTAAAATAACATATCATCCTAATTGTAGAAGGAACTCGAGATTGGTACATAGGTCGAGTGGTCGAGGGAGCAGCATCGTCGACTCTAGAAAGTCGTATATGGTCGGGCAAGACAACATACAAACGAGTGATCGAGCGATACCAACTCATGTACTCCTCGCGACAGGCTGCATCGTACGGTGGGGTGTCTCGAATAACGTGAGTAGCCCGCTCTACGTCCCACCGGTGTACATGATCACGATGCACCACTCTTCATTCCTCAGTAGCTCTGCCTCGCCCATCGATCCTGTGTAGAGCATGCTTATATACTTTCTCATGAGGGATGGCCTGGTGCAGGTTGAACTGTCGCATCACTATGTCCAGATAATAATCCTCGACGATAGTGAAGTGGATGAGTGGAGTCGTGGTCAACCATATCTCATGATGAACTGAGCACAGTGGTGGTAAGGATGTAACTACATCCCCTTTGTAAGGACGCCATGATACGACCTCGTCCCGGAGTGTGTTCAGCCCATCCCTGTAGTAATCGAGGTATTGGAATGGGATCTCCGTCCATATGTGTGCACCTGCCCAATATACCCCGAGTGGGGACCTTCGCTCCGCAGGAACAGTCTGTGCCCATCTATCTGTGACCTGTGTAATACCATATCGTCCGAGATGTAATCTCTCCCAAGCCCAAAGCTGTAAGAACACAAAACATCCAGTCATCTGTGTTCCACCCAGCGACGCTTGACACGACCCACGATATAAGCAAGCAAGAACCGCGCTGCCCTAGTTGTATGCTCCTGCACCCGTAGCAGTCATATGTGTAAGTAAAGGTAAATACCGGAGCGATACGATGTCGCTGGCGGAGGACAGGAATACGAGACCCCCAAAGAGAAGCAGAATATAAGCTCTCGCATAACACTCGATCTGATGCTCTGATGAATCCCGGGTGATAGTGTCGAGAAACTGCGCACGCAACCAGGTGAACCGTACGCATGAACCCTGAATCACACCATCTGCTGGCACGACACCTAAATACTCCGCAATCAAGGCCGACCAATCATGTCGTACCGTACCAGTCACTGCTCTGCCTTCAATTGGGAGTCCTAGTGTCATGCTGACATCCTGCAGTGTAGGCGTGATCTCACCAGCCGGTAGATGGAAAGTATGTGTCTCTGGCCTCCAGCACTTTATCAACGCCGTCAGGAAGGCATGGTTTAGATGAATACTCCCAATGAGACTAACACCATATAAGCTGACCTTTACTAACAACGGGCTGATCTATCATGGGCAGGTACTCATGCGAACGGAAAGTAATGTCTGAAACTACCGTACTTTCCCAAACAGCTTCTGATCTATGCTGCTGTTGTAGCGTCGAAAGTGTCCGATAAGTAGAGCCCATGTGCATCCCATGTGACCTACTATACACCTGCTCTGTGGGCCGATCCCTATCATGACCACGATCATGAATCGGAGCTCCATGACCACTTACAGGGGCTCCACCAACATCAGGAGGTCCACAACCACCATGACCGCCTTGAACACCAGCAGTTCCACCAACAGGAGTTCCAGCATCACGCATCCATGGAGGCATCAGTGCGACAGACCTGAAAAACAACGTCAACGATTATCAATATTTTCATGGAAAATTTATAATGAACATGTAAAACAAACATCAACGAATAGCATTCTATATGGGTTAACAGTATATGGGTTAACAATATAAAGCAATATCTACAAATATGATTCTATAAGTGGTTATAGTATAAAGAAGTATAATTGACTAAGGAATTCAATATAAATGCATGTTTCACCGCGTTTTGGGCAACGACACATGTTTTTCCCCTCCTGATGACAAATATTGCATCGTGCACCCGATGTCTGTCCTGCATCGCATTCATGTTATTGCGAATTCGTGACGACTTCGGCCTACCTTTCTTATTCCTTCACGAAGACTCGTCGGGGATAATAAGTGGACCCTGATAAGGAATCTAGTAATCTTTGTCGGGAATTGGAAAGAAACTGGATGCCCAGGTGGATGCCAAGTAATTTGATGAATAGTGTACATCGACGTAGGCATGATAATCCAATGCTCGTGATACGCAAGCAGCCATAACACGTAAGCAAAGAAGGTGGTAAAGTTGCATTTTCCCACATTAACACATTGGCTGGTTAGTAAGGTTAACAATCTGCATTCTGCCACCTCTGACTCGGCCACCTACTTTCCGCGTTCCAGTCTTAACTGAAAATAATCACGGTTGATCATGAAACATTATCACCTCATGACAGTTTGCTTTGGCTCGCTGGTTGTCTAAGATTGCTTGAACTCTTGGAGGCAACATTTGTCCATCATCAACGTACTGTTGAGCCATGCACCTTATCTCGGTGAAATTGGTATTTAACTGGTAGAATGTAAACTGCACAATTGCCGTAACCGGCAAACTACGAACCCCCTTCAATACGGAGTTGAATATCTCTGATAAATTTGTTGTCATCATGCCATATCGTCTGCCTTCATCGAATGCAAGGGCCTACTTTTCACGAGGTTCTTTGTCAAGCCAACCAACTATTTCTTGGTTTACATCTCTAATCTTTTTAACTCCCCTTTTCAAATTTTCTTATTTGATTCTCTCTAGCAACGGCCTTCGGTTTACGCATCATCTGCATATTACCAAACTTTGTGTAAAAGTTCGCTGCATAGTATCGCATACAGATTCGCTGGTATACAAGTGGCTCAGTCCATCCGAGATGTGGATCCTTCATCGTGTTTAACATCTTAGTGTGACGATCAAATATGACACAAAGTCCTTTACGGTTTGTTACGAATACCCGTATACAGCTCATAAACCAACTCCAACTGTCCGTGTTATCTGATTCAACTATGGCAAATGCGAACCGAAATAACTGATCATTTGCATCTGGAACGACTACAATCAACAACATGACTTTATATTTCCCATATAAAAACATCCCATCGATGTTAATGACCGACCGACAGAATTTTAAACCCTCGATGCTAGAACCGAATGCCCAAAACACCCTTCCATACTGTTCCTTTCCCTACTCAGCAGTTGTAACAACTCCAATTTTAATGTACAGAAAATTATTTAAAATTTAATGTACAAATGTAGTATTTTCAATCCTGTGTAAGTGCACGGCAGCGCCCCGGCCGTCTGAACGAGGCCAAAATGCGGAAACAAAATCTTTTCTTTAAACAGAAACCGGCGCTACCATGGACTATAAACCCGGATCGGACCATTAACCTACTACTAGCTAACTAGAGAAAGGGTAGAGAGCTATACCGAGCGATCCGTGTCCTTCAGTCTTCGGCCTCCGTTCCGATCTCCTCGCGGAAAGGGCACCACATCGCCGGGTCTTTTTACGGGCTCCCACCTCTGGACCGAGGCAACTCGGGCACGAAGTTGGCGAGCCGACGTGTCCAAGAATGCTGTAGGCTAAGTGTAGAACTCTATGTCTCAAAGGGTTATTTTAAGTTGCCATTTGATGTGGAGGAAAAATGAACTTTTTGGAGATGGCTAAGGAATTTGTTGCAAGCAAAATGAGACCAATATTTTTTCCACCACAAAATCAATCCACCCCTTGCCAAAAAAATGTGGCCGGCCCCTTGTGATGGAGAGAAGGGGGGAGGTCAAAAAAAAATCCAAGAGAGAATAATGAGTGATGATGAGAAAAGAATGATCACAACAAAGTCTCCTCCTCATCAACCATCTCATCACAAAAGTCAAGCAATGATGAACAAAGAAGTCAAATGATGGTTGAACCATCATGAAGCAACAACTTACAAAAACCACCCTCTACTGTGCTAATTTGCACATTTGCAAATAACCCCCTCCCATCAATTTTCAGCCAAGAAAAGAAACAAAGGAAAATGGCTGAAACGGAAAGCAAACTGGCAACTTCAAAAAATCGATCCCGTAATAAATTACAGGAAAACCCCGCGACTGTATATACATACCCGTATTTGTATTCCGACCGAATACAAATGCAATGAGACAAAATCTACACTGTATAATACTAGGATCCGGCTTAAACCAAAGCCCGCTAGTATTATCCGTCCAATCATGATCCGTGCAATACCGCATGTATATGATTGAACCTTGCCATATATCCATACGGCCTTTACAGCGTTTCGCCCGAAACTTGAGAAACTGTCTGTGGGGGACTCTAAAGACTCGTCAATATTTTGGCTGTAGATTTAACCACTAGCACGTCAGAGGTATTAGCCGTACGTAACGGGCTACCAAGTATTGACCAAAAGGGACGTCGATGAGCGAACTCATCCTGATACCCTATTGAGCCTGTCAGTGACAATATCCGTACAGTCCGGTCCGTTCGTCTATGAGCATCGCATGGCGGGCCTAGGGGGTTGGTAAAAGTCAGACCTCCAAAAGCGGTACAAGTCGTGTCGGAGTGTAGCCCAGAACACCCTGAGATACTACTGGAATACCTACCAGTAAATCTCCTGCCTTGGCCAAGGACTTCGTGTAATGGCTCTCCTAGACACAGTGCGACCTCACCCCCAATACCGGGAGAGACGAACCCCTGCAGATCCGCTCACTGCCTCCATGTGGCTCGGGACTGTACCCAACTAAAACCTGTTTGCACGATTCCTTTGAGCCGTGGTAGGGTAGTAATCAAAGCACGGTGGGAACTCACACGAGACAAATGATGATCTCAGGTCGATGAACTAACCTGTACACATGTCACCAGGGAACTGCTATGTGACGTCTGGTATAATCCCAACTAGTAGGTTCCCGGCGAGTCCTGTCTGGTGTACTCATAACTCAATGAGCACCTGTATACATCTTAGGTGAACCAACTGACACCAATGGCTTGTGAGACCGGCTATCACCCCTCGTCGGGGTCTCGACTGTATACACTAGTCTACCCTAGAGTATCGATGCCCTGTCTCAAAAACTCCCACGACTAGGGACCTTTTAAGGATGTGCTTATAGATCCCAGCTCTCACGTATATGATCGCCATTATACTGCTGGTAGTCAAGCAAGAATCCTAAGGGCTCTATCAACGTGTAATGGCGACTTGTAAGGTCACCTAAAGTAGTACACGATGATAAAGATAAACCAGATAGCATACTATCATTTTTGAGTAAGACTGTTTTACCGGTATAGGTCCTCCTTCAATCATTGCAATCACATGCCTGCGATCCAATAATTGACTCTGAGGGCACTATATTCAACAATCTCCTACTTGCACTCAAGGCTAATTATTGCGATGTCGCATACTCACAGCCCGTGTGATACCGAACACCCAACTCCTCTACTAATCAGTCTCACAAAGCCCGTTTGCGAAATTATTGTGTTCGAGGAATATCCTTAGTGAGTAGATCCGCCCTGATATTTCTTTCTATGTCTCTCTTTATCTCAAGTTCGCGGAGAAAGACATCTCCCGAAATGAGCAATACCTATCTTAGAATATGTCTGGATATCTGATGGGACCTAGTTCATAAATGAACTCCAAATCCAAACTTCTTAGACTGTATCATCAACTGAACTTAATCAGCATCCCGTGCCACACCTCCCTCAGTATCCGCTTGGACCTCCTGTCCAAACTACTGCCCCTCGTCAGAGGGAAAAACTATAACTCTGACAGTCACTCTGTCATCCAGGTCACCTTGGAAGCCTGGAATGATAACTGTCTCCTAAAAGAGGCTGTTGTTATCATATCCCTAGAACATCCACTTATGTTCAAAAACTGCTTCCGACCGTTTCTCCAGGATTGGATTAATATCAATTTATTGCATCTACTGCAAAAATAACATCTGGTGTGGTACGTGACATCTCATGATTGACTCAATTGCCTAAGCAAGTGATCTACCAATCATGCGCATCCCTTTCCCCTTTAGTCTGTAAGATACCTTTAAAGAGGGTGAGTCCATCACCTGCAGGTACACTACCGTGCTAGGAGTCGTCCATTCTAAATACCATTAGAATGCTGTCTAAGTACCCTGATTGGGAAACTACCCAAATCTAGATCTAAAACCATAGATCTAGTAATCAGAATATCTGATGTAATATCCATGTCCTTTGTGGAGAAACCACTGTGTGACGACCAAAGTATAACCGATCGTAGTATAGGAATATCACTTCCTACTCTGTGTATGTCATCCAAATACCAGGACATCACACCCTACTACCTTCTTAACAGATCCATCCCTATTCTGATGAAGTCAAACCTATGACTGTCACATCAGGAATAGATGATCTATCTCCGCTATATCTGCTTTAGTCCATAAATAGACATAAGCTATCTGTTCACTATGCTTCCGCTGCTCCCACTGACTACGACAACCCTCTGGCAGAGTCATATACACGTACACTTCCAAAGCTAGTTTAGAATGACGCTATACTCATCCTCCTGCCGGGTCTCACAGTCTGGAACAACAGCAATGGCAAGTCTGGGTAAACAAGAACCTCCCTGTCACCGTCTTTGAGCATACTGGAGTATCTCTCGGGTGCCTGAGGTTACCCACCATATCTGCGGAGTGGCCAATGGAATGTCAAACCAGATTGAATCTTTAGGTTCTTATCAAATTTTTAGTAATCGTTTGCGGTTCTGGAATCACTTCCAGTTCTACCATACTCCCACTACTGTTTTCTGAAAAAATCCATTTTACTTAAAACTGTGGTGAGTCTAAAACAATATCACTATTGATCTTCCAGATGGTACAAAGTCAACCCTCGTCATAGCCTGGGTCAACCCACAAATAGACATTACAGAAACGTGCCTTGAGTTATCCAGAGTCTGGTTTTAAGCATAAGCCGGACAACTCCCCGTACTTTAACATCGTTAAGATATGAATTGTTCTATATCCAATATAGAAACAGAGGCACTGATTTAATTGGAACCAGATTCAAATCATGCAGCTGTCTCCAGTGCATGTCAACTAAATGGAAGAAGGCCTATCAGCGTTACTCAACTTAGGAATGCATCCAGATATGAGTAACCTGAAAGAGAAACAAGTTTCTCAAAACCATTACTATCAACTGAATACCATACACAAGTATCTACATCTTCGATCACCTTGAAGAATCCTGATACTTGCAATACCTGGTTCTCTACTTTATTCATATACCTATAACTTCTCAAAACTTGGACCTTGTGTTTCTACGAAACACTTGTCTAAAAACTAGAGAAGTCATAAGTAAACCGAATATAGTACGAGGACCAACTCCTCTGTCCTAGTGGACACTGGACAACATACAATACTCTGTATAAGTCTCCTGAGTCTAATAACTCAATCCCTGTGTGTCGTAGGTTGAAAACTGTACTTATGGTTAAGAAGAATTACACCACTGTTTAATACTCCTTAGCTAACCATCAACTGATATAGGTAAATGTCATCGACATAATTTCAAAAAGTTATATCTCACTCTATAAAAATAGACGTACAGATATATCAATTTGAAATTGGTGCAATACAACGGATATTCAAAACTAAATATTTGCCGTCCGGCAAACAACCCGGGTGATTTCCTCAAATATCACCAATTACAACGAATCCCGATATAATGAGGATGATCACCCAATTCCCAATAACTTATTCCCACTCATCATCTGTAAAACCATACGGATGTGAGAATCATACCTGGTAAATACATATCCTGGAGCAAGTATCTAATTGGGAAATCAGTTTTCTTTTAACAGTATACAGTGAAACTGAAACATTGAAATGTTTCGTAGGGTTATCTGGGTATTCCTAGTAATGCTTCTTCCATTATCCATATTCACAACAGTAACCGTATATTTCTTTGCCATCTCTCCAAATCCCTTTATATGTCTTTAGTCATTACCTTCTGTACACCATCGTTAGGCTAAATGGTTTTCTTCCTTCCCTACCGTTCGGCACCAGCCTATGGTTTGGAAGAAGACTATCCAATAAGCGTAATAGGTGTGCTGTCCTAATCCTAGGAGCACTCGCAATGCGAGAGAAGGTGAAGATAAAAGACAACCGAATAAACCTTATTCCTATTTCTCCTGAACCAGAATTCATCCCCGAACTGGAACAAGTTCCTTTCGAGTTCGTATATAACCATACGATGGAGTATCCAAATAACTGTGGATCTTCGTAGTGATACGGAGTGTCCTGGAGAAATACAAAGGTGAAGTAGGATTGGCGAAGAAATAATTGGTTTGGTCGTGAATAGCAGTCGCAGTTTACTTTGCCCTCTTACTAATCCCTTTATTTGTCTTTACATAATACCTTCTGTACACCATCGTTAGGCTAATTGGTTTTCTTCATTCCCTACCGGTAGGCACTTGCCTATGGTTTGGAAGAAGACTATCCAATAAGCATAATGGGTGTACTGTCCTAATCCTAGGAGCACTCGCAACGCGAGAGAAGGTAAAAGGAAAAGACAACTGAATAGTCCTATTCGTTCTCTCCAGAACCGGAAACCATCCTCGAATAAATTCCTTCGAGTTCGTATATAACCATACGATGGTTTTATCCAATGGAAGTGGACGTTCGTAGTAATACGGGGTGTCCTGGAGAAAAGGGTAAAAGTAGGAGTGGCAATGAGGTATGCAACTCTGACAATCCAAAAGACAGTGTTTAAGAAGGTTCGGTTAATTTTGGTCACTGAGTCATAGTCAAGGGTTGGGCCATGGTCGCTGTCAAAGAGAGAGAGAAAAGAAACACTCAGCGCGCACTCTAACCTAGATCAGGATGGTTACCAATTTGTCTAATCAGGAAACCTCCTACTGTAACCTCAAATTCTCCTCCAAACCAGAAAGAAGAATTAGTCAAGATCACCTGAGGAGTAAACCAACTCATCAGTGGGAATCGGGATCCAACTATCATCGCATGATAACGTGATGGAATCCACTCACGTTATCACACTCCAGAAGGTATGCGCATGCCTGGCAAGTTTCAGTTTCTTTAGAAACCCCTGATGTGATTTTTACCCCATGCTCTTATGACCTTGACGAAGGCCAACATATCATAAGTCACATGTCAAGTTCTACCCGTCATTATCCAGGTTAATTTGAACCCACCCGTACATACCCTTGATGAAGGCCAAAATAGTAGTACGACTGTCCCAAACCAACGTATCTATCTATGCTGTAGAAAAGTAACAAATAGCTACCATACACTATGCCTTGACAAAGGCCAACATACATAGCATGAATACTAAGTGCTACCTTTCTGAAATGACGGAGGGCTACGAATGGTTTTTGGCGAAAAACCTTTAACGTAATGAACTTGATATCGTTGAAGGAACCGGATAGCTTTTTATAAAAATATAGTGACGAAAACCTTTGCTAAAGAGGTCACTCCCGGTGAAGGAATCTCGGCTCTTTCCTCGTAGAATGAGGTGCAGAATATTCCAACTGAATACCACGATGCAAAGCAAAAGGCAATCGGCTATAGTGAAGTTATTGCCCTGACGCAAACTTCTGTCCAAGGGGTCACTCTCGGTGAAGGGATCTCGGCCCTTGCCTCGTCGACTGAGGTGCTGGATATCATAACTAAATACCACTGTGCAAAACAAAAGAGAACGTCCTTGCAATAACAGCTTTTTGAAAATTGTTCCAACAACATCAGAATAGGTTTGTTTAGCTTGCATTGATCCAAATCAACGCAGTCCCATCAATTGATCACACCACAAAAGAACGAAAATAATGATGTACGTATATGCCATCCGCATTCGCCACCGGGTCCCGTCATCACCCGTTAGGTTACTTAACTAACGACAGAGCGGGGACTGGACTAGCGCGGATGCAAAACATATACAACATCTACTAATATATATATCAATATATAATAATCGATCAAGGCGTGATAAAATGCAACATCACAGAAATGTAATAAGCATCACAGAACAATACAGATATCTGGGATCCCCGGGTTTCATAGAGCCGCTACTGAAACCCGACGTTCCCCTGGTCGTGTGGATAGCCTGTGCAATAAAATCCTAGACCCCTACGGGCGCGGCAAGTTACCCACCAAAACCTGAAGCGAGGCAGCCCGCTTCAACAACGTGAATGGACCACACAGCACTTCACGGAATCTGGTAACTTGAGCACCCCTCCTTAGGTCAATCTGTACCCCCTACGAGTGCGGCGAATAGCCCACCAATTCTAAAGTGAAGCCCCCTCTGTCTCAACGCCATAAGATGCGGGCCCGTTGCCCTCTAGAACCCGGCTACCCGTACACCCCTCCGCGGGGTAATCCTAGTACAGAAAGTAAAATATACAACGGGTACATCGACCTCAGCCCGGTCGTGTCCCAAAAGAATAATATACAAACAGGCAGTGACGGCAGTCCACATGTCGGACGCTCGTCCCGCAATATCAAATGTACATATACAACCAAACTGTACTATCATTGCTCCCAGGCTATCCACCACGATAAATCCGCAACATCACAGCACAACACAGAACATCAACGTGAATATCACGTTCGCAAATCCGTCTAAAAGAACTATAGCAGTTAGACAGGATTTACCGATCAAGTGACATTCACGGTCGCAGATATAATGTAAATACTGTGAACTAACATGTTTAAAATTTTCGATCGTCAAAAATTCCCGAAGTGGGCCCCAAGCACAACTGTAGCATCCAAAATAAATCTGGGCCCAACCAGAATATACCAAAAATCCTATTTCCATGTCAGAAAACCACTGTAGAAATTTAGTGCAGAGAGGAGATAAAGTGGCGGCGGAACCGCGGCCAGAGCATGGGTTTGGCCGCGGTTCCGCGGCTGAACAATAAATTCAGGGCACCAAATTTTCACAGAATTCTTATAAAACCCTGCACGTATTTTTACAATGTACCAAATAATTTTTTGAGCACAACAAAAATTCGATAGAAACCTGGACTTGAAAATGGGGTTTTTGGAAAATCCGTTCGATCGAACTTGTAAACACATTAGAGCAAGCTAGACTAGGTTAATGGCGTGGCTCTGATACCAATGTAAGTGCACGGCAGCGCCCCGGCCGTCTGAACGAGGCCAAAATGCGGAAACAAAATCTTTTCTTTAAACAGAAACCGGCACTACCACGGACTATAAACCCGGATCGGACCATTAACCTGCTACTAGCTAACTAGAGAAAGGGTAGAGAGCTATACCGAGCGATCCGTGTCCTTCGGTCTTCGGCCTCCGTCCCGATCTCCTCGCGGAAAGGGCACCACATCGCCGGGTCTTTTTACGGGCTCCCACCTCTGGACCGAGGCAACTCGGGCACGAAGTTGGCGAGCCGACGTGTCCAAGAATGCTGTAGGCTAAGTGTAGAACTCTATGTCTCAAAGGGTTATTTTAAGTTGCCATTTGATGTGGAGGAAAAATGAACTTTTTAGAGATGGCTAAGGAATTTGTTGCAAGCAAAATGAGACCAATATTTTTTCCACCACAAAATCAATCCACCCCTTGCCAAAAAAATGTGGCCGGCCCCTTGTGATGGAGAGAAGGGGGGAGATCAAAAAAAAATCCAAGAGAGAATAATGAGTGATGATGAGAAAAGAATGATCACAACAAAGTCTCCTCCTCATCAACCATCTCATCACAAAAGTCAAGCAATGATGAACAAAGAAGTCAAATGATGGTTGAACCATCATGAAGCAACAACTTACAAAAACCACCCTCTACTGTGCTAATTTGCACATTTGCAAATAACCCCCTCCCATCAATTTTCAGCGAAGAAAAGAAACAAAGGAAAATGGCCGAAACGGAAAGCAAACTGGCAACTTCAAAAAATCGATCCCGTAATAAATTACAGGAAAACCCCGCGACTGTATATACATACCCGCATTTGTATTCCGACCGAATACAAATGCAATGAGACAAAATCTACACTGTATAATACTAGGATCCGGCTTAAACCAAAGCCCGCTAGTATTATCCGTCCAATCATGATCCGTGCAATACCGCACGTATATGATCGAACCCTGCCATATATCCATACGGCCTCTACAGCGTTTCGCTCGAAACTTGAGAAACTGTATGTGGGGGACTCTAAAGACTCGTCAATATTTTGGCTGTGGATTTAACCACTAGCACGTCAGAGGTATTAGCCGTACGTAACGGGCTACCTAGTATTGACCAAAAGGGACGTCGATGAGCGAACTCATCCCGACACCCTACTGAGCCTGTCAGTGACAATATCCATACAGTCCGGTCCGTTCGTCTATGAGCATCGCATGGCGGGCCTAGGGGGTTGGTAAAAGTCAGACCCCCAAAAGCGGTACAAGTCGTGTCAGAGTGTAGCCCAGAACATCCTGAGATACTACTGGAATACCTACCAGTAAATCTCCTGCCTTGGCCAAGGACTTCGTGTAATGGCTCTCCTAGACACAGCGCGACCTCACCCCAATACCGGGAGAGACGAACCCCTGCAGATCCGCTCACTGCCTCCATGTGGCTCGGGACTGTACCCAACTAAAACCTGTTTGCACGACTCCTTTGAGCCGTGGTAGGATAGTAATCAAAGCACAGTGGGAACTCACATGAGACAAATGACGATCTCAGGTCGATAAACTAACCTGTACACATGTCACCACGGAACTGCTATCTGACGTCTGGTATAATCCCAACTAGCAGGTTCCCGGCGAGTCCTGTCCGGTGTACTTATAACCCAATGAGCACCTGTATACATCTTAGGTGAACCAACTGACACCAATGGCTTATGAGACCGGCCATCGCCCCTCTTCGGGGTCTCGACTGTATACACTAGTCTACTCTGGAGTATCGATGCCCTGTCTCGAAAACTCCCACGACTAGGGACCTTTTAAGGATGTGCTTATAGATCCCAGCTCCCACGTATATGATCGCTATCATACTGCTGGTAGTCAAGCAAGAATCCTAAGGGCTTTATCAACGTGTAATAGCGACTTGTAAGGTCACCTAAAGCAGTACACGATGATAAAGATAAACCAGATAGCATACTATCGTTTTGAGTAAGACTGTTCTACCGGTATAGGTCCTCCCTCAATCATTGCAATCACGTGCCTGCGTTCCAATAATTGACTCTGAGGGCACTATATCCAACATCCTGTGTACACTATAAGTATTTGAATTGCTTTTAAACAGTAAGAAAGCACTTGTAGCTCATTGGTAAAGCCTTGCACTGCTGTGACGTAGCCCCTGTAATCGAATCCCCCCATCCACATTATCATTTTGTTGATTTTTCCTTTTAATATTTTAGAAGCCCAAAGTTTTATACGTGCACTATACATAAAATGAAGAGTAACAGATTAAATAAACATATGCAATAGGTTAGTCGAAGCGACGGGGACACGTGGCAAAGATCTCACCACCTCTCATCGGATCTCGACCGGCGAGATTGCCTCCATGACCGGCACCGCCGGGCCCCCCGTAGGAGATGGTCCCTAATTTTCTCCCCTGGCACCTCTTCTTCTACCCCACTAACCCCATATTGTTTGTTTACTCTGCAATTATCTAGAGAGTGTAATTTCACTCTTTAATTCTAATTTTAATGCATTCTTTAACCCTCAAACCCGTAATTTTCCCTATAAATACCACACCATATTTCACTCCTCCTCACTTAGAATTTCATTACAAAAACTCTATAAAATTTCAAAATCCCAAGTTGTGCAAGTGGAGTTAACAAAGGGCAAGATTCCGGCGATATTCCAAGAAGAATCCGGCGACGAAACGACGCCCCGACGATTTCAAAGTCTTCCTCTACCTCCCCTCTATCTTTGTATACAGTAATTCCCCTCTTCCCTTCTCAATCTCTAGTCTAAAACTTTCATTTTTTCAAAACCCCTCGAAAGCGGAGTTAATCCGACTTCCGATTCGTTTTTCTTTAAAGATTCCATTTTTCTTAAACAATAAAATACCATATTCTCATATAATGTTTAAAAAATATAAATAAATACATTAGAACAAGTTTCATCTCAAAATAATTCATGTTGCAACTTCTATTTCACTTTTACAGTAAAATACCATCATTTTACATACAACTTGTAAATATTCAATTTAACCATATTACCTTTAGATAACTCACGAGGTAATGACCTACCTCATCACAACACACATCTTTAACATAGCATGATGAATTTTGGGATTCTATATTATGGGAAAATACGCTTTTACGAATAAATACCTTAAACAATTAATAACCGTTTTCTTTAAAAAAAAGTGTTATCTAATTCCTTATAATTGTGCCTCTACAACCCATTTTAGGGAACCCCGATCTGGATGGTGAGGGTTATTGCACATCCTCAGGCCTGGTAGAGCGAGATGCAGACCTCCGCAAGGAGAATTCGATCTCGGTGGAATTTTTAATGCAATTTTTAAGAAAATGAGATTTCTACAAAATAAATAAACTTTATTTTTATTATATATATATATATATATATATATATAACTATTATCAAAAGATCTATTTTAAATATATTATACAAATATTCCATGTTTTCTAAATCAAAAGAATCACCATTTCATGAAACTACCATGACAATTCAATACAATGTCAATATTACACTAAAATACCATATACAATGAAAACTAGGTTCTGCTCACTAGAAAATTTCACTTTTATAAAATATATATCTATGAAAACCCTAAAGACGATAATTAAATACTTGAGATGTATTTTGAAATTATATCAAAACTATTTTTACATAAAACCCCCTCAAATTATATCAATTTACAATAAGGACTCTAGTAAATATAGGTTTAAGCGGGACCGGTTCTCTTGAGTTTTAGGGAGCCAGAGAATATGGGTGCTTGCCTATCTAAGGTAGACAACCTTTAAAAAGGTGTTATCAACACGGTAATTGTCTTGAAAAAAGACACAAATCCTGCCGTCCATGTGCAGCAGTTACTGATAACATCAAAACTGATTCAGGACTTCAATTTCTTTTCAAAGTGTCTGACTCAGACAGAGTCTCAATCTAATCAATCTGACATGAATATGATTCATGTATAAACTACAATACAACATGAATCCATGAATACCAGAATTCAATCTATATCAATCTATTTTAACTGAACCGAACCATGGATATACTCTGTTTACATGACTATCTATTTATATCCATTCTGTTTATTGATATCATGGTTTCGGCAAGTCATCCATTTATATAACAAAACAATACAATCAATACAAAAGATATTGCGGGGTTTTTTAAGGGGTAGACTGGTACGGAATGTGTTAGAAGTGGAACGAGACTGTCAGTTTAATACACCTAATCTGAATATCCATTGCCGTTGTACCGTGGCTGAACGGTTCCTTGTGCTCCGTATACCTTAGTCTCCGGATAGTGGGACTCCTCTCGTATACACCAGCATATTCTATACCAACCTACAAATAACTGCGTTATCATTATAATCAAACATTACTAGTCGTACTCTCTTTCTGTCTATTCTATCTCTACCTATCTTTCCTTTCGGATAGTGAGACTTACCGAGCGATTGTTCGCTGACGACATTCATTTTCTTCTTTCTTTGGAATGTTGTCAGGTGGATTGGACTCACTGGAGATCGAGCCCAGTACTGAAAACTTGGAGCAGTTAGCTTTTGACCCTGAGCTTTAGATACTTGTATATATTTTTCATTTCAGTTCATGCCATTGTTTAGGCATTGCTTTCTATTCATGTATTTATATTTCAATTGTACTTGTAAAGAAATGTTAATAAATAAAAGTTGTTGTTCATTTTTACTTTTGTCTCTTGTATATATTTTACTTTATATTGCTTAAATATGCTTAGCATGTTTACTTTGGAGTAAATACGTCGCGTGACCCGTCGCGTCTCCTCCCCGTACACCGGGAAGCGGGGCGTGACAGCAGTTGCAGTCACCCACTGAACAACAGTATTAGGGTTAGCGGCATGCAATGTGTCATGACCCGAAGGTACGGAATGTGACTGGTGCTTAGATTTACGAAACGTCTCAAGGCGTAACGTAACCTAAGTCAGCCAAAACCCAGAAAATATAAACCATTTACAAATAGAGTGAAGGATAAACCATTCATAAAAAGAGATGTAAAATAAATTGAAGTTTCATTAAAGCGTCTTAAAACCTTAAGATTTTTCCGAAAATTTCGGTAGAGTCTCCTTTGTAAATACTGACCCCCAAACGGGTACAACAAGAATATATAAACCTGTAATGAATAATGGCATCCCCAAGCGGGAGCTAGCTCTTCGCCAAAGGCGGACTCACAACCACATGCAATATATATAACATCAAGCAAATGGGCATAAAGAAACACAAAAGTAAGAAAGCAAAATGTCGGCTCAAGTGAGCTCGACCCCAGAGAAGCAACATATACACAAATCTCACGGTCTCATCATTAGGTCGCATATACAATAGAAGAAGTGGTAGATAGAGAATACTAGACACAATAATAGTACAAAATGGAGACAAAAGTGTCCTCGCAACCCACCCACGAGCAATGTCGCGAGTCTGAGCAAAATAACCAAGAAAAGCACGCCCGCCGCTACAATGCTGACGGGTCCGACCTGCAAAATACTGTGGCACAACGAGGGTGAGTTGCCAACTTGCGAGTAGTAAGTAACATCTAATAAGGCTATCGTAAGAATGTACGCAAATGCGTCTCAGCCTACATATCTCGACATGATGCGATGCACTAATATGCATGCACAGGATTGCATAATTAATCATGAAATCTCTATATGTTAGATACGAGAAAATCAGTGTTCTATCTTGAAAACTTCTGTAAAATAGCTGAGGTATCATCAATGAAATCATCAGAAAACTGTGTCAAGCAATCGACACAAAATACGGATATACATATGTCTCAATGTCTCAATATCACAATATATCAATGTCTCAATATCTTGATGTCTTAATATGTCAATATCTCAATATCTCGGACTCCGTCAGTCTGGATCGGTCCATATCATCAAATCTCACGACTACGGTCGGTATCTTTCGAATATCCGCCGCGCCAGATATCACCGGTAGGTAGTCCGTGCCCCTGCCAGGCTCATCGTCATCCCCACGAAAACTATCTCGCCCCGGGGTACCATACCGGGCCCACCAAGTACCCGAGACGGTTCCTCCACTCCTCGAATCGGGTCTCGAAAATCAACAGAAATCAGGAAACTTATGGTGGACGACACATACTTCATGAGAAAACCGCAATTTGTATATTTTTAAAAAAAGAATAAAAAGTTATAAATTCTTGCGGCTTTCCCCAAAAACCAGAAATCTCATAAGTACTGAATCCTCAAGAAGAAATCACAAAGTGTAAGCATATCAATGATGATGGATGTCTATAATATGATATCATGTACTATGCAACGTACGAACCAAAAACTATTTATGAGGTATGGTGCTATGATGTAAGCATATGAGACTAACCATCTTATATATATCAATCTCGATGAATGAATATACAACTACACAATTACATATCATATATGATGCAA
This sequence comes from Agapanthus africanus, assembly GCA_030015575.1. Taxonomy (NCBI): domain Eukaryota; kingdom Viridiplantae; phylum Streptophyta; class Magnoliopsida; order Asparagales; family Amaryllidaceae; genus Agapanthus; species Agapanthus africanus. Next base: position 937,983,402 of record CM057337.1, on the reverse strand, counting down.
ATGCATGGATACCAGTTCTAAGAAAATTCTATAGTGTTCGTGACATAGCAGTTACCAATGGCGTGTGTGTTCGCATGAATAGTGCACGTGTAGTATGAACCAATGATAACGGTGCAAGTGTCCTATAAGATGATGTCACATATTAGCATATGTATGAGATGGTACGATGCAATGATGTTGTTTACCATCGAAAACAGAGACGGAACCGCGTAGGCCGTCTTGCCTGAATTTGGGGGCAGATGCTATTTGGTTTTATCCGTCCACCTCTCCGAAGATGCCAAGTTGATTTATGGCACCGTATATCGGAGGTTTAGACAGATGCGGCCGTTGTAGCAGATTTCGTCAGATTCCCCCTCGTTTGAGGGGTTTTTGATTGTGGGGACGCTCTTCCCTGCAAGCGCAAGCCCCTGCAGTTAATTACGCCACCGCATCGCGGTAACCACTTTCTCCTTCTCCAGATGGTCACTTCGTATCGTGTGTGTTTGTTTTATTTTTGGTCGCCCATGAATTGTATACGGAGACTAATTTATGTTGTCGTCCGTAGGGCGTGGATTAGTCCAAATCCGTATTTTCTTAGATTTGGGTTTGGGTCGGGTTTAAGGATCATTTGTCTTGTTTTAGACTAAGATCAACTCAAACATTTGTTGAGGATACGTTAGTCTAATTTTAGACTAAGATATACTCAACAGGATCATTTAGATCCAACAAAAGAGTATTTGGACTCTATTGTTTTAGTTTAGGGACATTGCGGTCCATAAGTTTAAGGACATCATAGTCCATGGAGTTTAAGGACATCATAGTCCATTGTTTAAGGACAACATAATCTGTAAAGGTTAAAGACATCATAGTCTATGAGTTTAAGGACCCCACAGTCCGTGGTAGTTTAGAGACACATAGTCTGTAAAGTTTAAGGACATCATAGTCCATGAGTTTAAGGAACCCACAGTCCATGAAATGTCTGGTTGTCAGGACCCGTCACCTCTCTGAAGACGTTGAAGGATTACAACGACAAATATCAGAGGAGTGAAGAGATGTACCCTTAAACCAATATTGGTTGGGAGATCCGTAGTCCAATTGGGGACTAAGATCAAAGATTTATGAGCATATGAGCTCAATTAATCTGAATTAGAGATCTGTGGCCAACTTGGGCTCGACCCATTCAGTTAAAATGTTGGACATTTAATTAGGCTCGGTCCTTTTTCATTTAATAATGCTGAGCATTGGTTAGGGTTCTGAAAATTGTTTTTGTCTTTTATTGAGTGCTGAGCACTCATTATAGCTTTGGGGCTTTTATTTAAAGAACACGTTGTGTTCTCTCAGCGCACACGTGAGGAGCACGTGGCACGCTTGGCGCTGAGCGCCAGTCAATGAGCGCAGAGCGCTTCTGTTAAGTAGCGCACACGTGAGGAGCACGTGGCGCGTTTGGTGCTGAGCGCTAGTCAATGAGCGCAGAGCGCTTCTTGTGAAATAGCGCACACGTGAGGAGCACGTGGCGCGCTGGCGCTGTACGCCAGACTTGGAGCGCTGATGTGCTTCTTTAAATTTGGAGCGCTAAGGCTCTGCAGCGCTGTGCACTAGATTTGGAGCGCCGAAGCGCTTCGTTTAATTGGAGCACCAGGGCTCTTTTTAGACAACTCTGCTCTCTGAGAATTAAATTCTCTCTTATAAGAGACTTTGTCTCATGGATCTAAGAACAAAGTTCCTATTTTTTAGGAGATATTTCAATCTCTTATATTTTTGGTGAAAGGCCTTGCCTTTATGGATCTGTGATCCTAAGAGAATTGAATTATTCTCCCTATTTTTTATAATGAGATGTTATGATCTCTTCGTGAAAGACATCTTCCTTATAGATCTATGATCTAGCATAAGAACTAAGTTCTTTTTCTGATGAGATGCTTTGATCTCTTTATTTTACCTTGAAGAAATTCTTCTTCTACCGAGAGCTTGCTCTTCTTTTTGAACTTTCTCAAAGTTTGTGGAGGGGGGTTCCTCTCTATTTGGAAAGAGAGATCATTGGTTGTTGGGACCCACCACCTCTCCGACGACGCTGAGGGATTACAGAGCCATATATTAAAGGTGTGGAGGGATGTACCCTTTGAACCATATCCCACTTATCAGGAGGAAGAATATGTTGAAGCTTAAATTCCTAACTGCTGAAAAATGCCTCTTTGCGTTCGCACACGTACGTCGCACGTGGCTGGCGCACGTGCGTCGCACGTGGCGCTTGCACATCATGGGGGGCAGCTAAGGCCCTAACATGGAGAACTAAGCTCCTTTGAGAATTGAATTCTCCCACGTGCGTTGCACGTGTTTGGCTCACATGCGTTGCACATGGCGCGCATGTGGCGGGCGCACGTGCATTGCACGTGGCGCACATGGCGCTTGCGCATATGCGCATTATGGGAGGGAGCAAGCTCCTATGGAGAACTAATCTCTTTTGAGAATTGAATTCTCTCACGTGCATTGCACGTGTTTGGCTCACGTGCGTTGCACGTGGCGCGCATGTGGTGGACGTACGTGCATTGCACGTGGCGCACATGGCGCTTGCGCATTATGGGGGGGGGGGAGCAAGCTCCTCTGGAGAACTAATCTCTTTTGAGAATTGAGTTCTCTATCTTTTCTAAGAGGTATCTCCTCTTATTTATATAGGAGTGGTAGAGAAGAGATCTCTCTTTTTCTCGATATGAGACTAAAAATGCATCCCCCATGTAGTAGAGCATTACTTTAGATTACACGTGCGTAGCACATTTGCTCATAACTTTTGATCCCGGATGAATTATGAGACCCATAATATATCAAATCGAAGGTTTTTTCGAGTCACTTTCGATACCATCAGAATTTAACTGTTTCTCATTCGGTAATTTGTCAAAATACAGCCCGGAAAATACTGGTTCGCATTTTCTTCCTTAGATTACACGTGCATAACACATTTGCTCATAACTTTTGATCCCGGATGAATTATGAGGCCCATAATATATCAAATCGAAGGTTTTTTCGAGACGCTTTCGATACTGTTAGGATTTAGCTATTTTTGATTCAAGAGTTTATGAAAATACAATCCGGAAAATACTGGTTTGCATTTCCTTAAGCGTATCGTTGCCATTTGATACCATAGGCTCTTTTGCGCAGAAATCTTTGGCGGGAACAAATGCCTCCCACTACTTTGAACACGTAAGTATGTACATGGGTGAAGTAGTATAGAGTTATGCATGACCATAGAATTGAGAGCCCAGGAGACAAGTTTAGGGTCCTTGTAGCCTAAGACTTTTTCATCTTCATGAGCCGTAAGGGTCTCAAGAAGATTTTTTCTCCTTACAAGTCGAGAGGATCTCATAGGTGCATATTCTCCCTAGAAATCGTGAGGATTTCTAAGTGTTCATCGCCTCTGTGAGTCGTAAGAATCTCACTCGGGTATTTTTACTTACGAATCGTGAGGACCCGTAAGTAGCTTCTTTATTTCAGTGGTATGTAATTTTGGCAAATGTGGCCCGTAGATAGTCCATCTTGACCTCCTTGTAAGGCATCGATGGCTTAGGAAACAGGTTTGGATTTGCCGCCTAAGACTTTTCAAATTTATGAGCCGTGAGGGTCTCATAAAGATTTTTCTCCCAACGAGTCGAGAGGATCCCGTAGGTGTATTTTCTCCTTAGGAATCGTGAGGATTCCTAAGTGTGTTTTTTCTTGAGAGTCGTAAGGATCTCACAAGAGAACTTTCTCCCTTACAAGCCGAGAGGACTCGTAAGTGTTTGTTTCCCTCCTTGTCGATGTTCGACTTCGGGGAGTGTGGTCCATAGATAGTCCATCTTAACTTCCTTGTAGAGCAGTGATGGCATAGGAGACAGGGTTAGGATATGCCACCTAAGACTTTTCAATTTTATGAGCTGTGAGGGTCTCATATAGACTTTTCTCCCTGCGAGTCGTGAGGATCTCGTGGGTGCATTTTCTCCTTAGGAGTTGTGAGGATCCCTAAGTGTGCTTTCTCTTGAGAGTTGTAAGGATTTCACAATAGAATCTTCCCCCTTACAAGTTGAGAGGACTTGTAAGTGGTTGACCTACTCCTGAGTCAAAGCATTGCTTCGACGGGGAGGTCGAGGGTTGACTTTGGCCGTTTTCCACGGTGTCAGGATTGACTTTAGCCTTGTTCTACGGGGTCGGGGGTTGACTTTGGCCGTTTTCCACGGGTTAGGATTGACTTTGTCCATGTTCTACGGGGTCGGGGGTTGACTTTGGCCGTTTTCCATGGGGTCAGGATTGATTTTAGGTTGTCTGTGCACCGCCGAGCCATGGAACTAGGAACTTTGCCGCGGCTCCGAGATAGTCTCTAGGCTTTCTGTGAACCTTCGAGATTTGGAACTAGAGACTTTGCCATAGCTCCGAGGTTGATTATCGCGTCTGAATCCTGCTGGAATGAGGAGGAACGCTGTTGTGGGTCTCCAGGCTGTAGATGTGGCCGTCGAGACTTGAAACTAGGGACTCTGTCGTAGCTCCGAGATTGATTGTCACGTCCAAATCCTGCTGGAATGAGGAGGAACGCTGTTGTGGGTCTCCAGGCAGTAGATGTGGCCGTCGAGACTTGGAACTAGGGACTCTGCCATAGCTTCGTTTTGCTGACGTTGCGTCTGCTTCTGGTTGGAATGAGAAGGAACACCATTGTTGATCTCTAGGTTGTAGATGTTGCCATCGAGACTTGGCTCTCTTTTTGATGGAGCCTGGTGGGATGATATGGTTCCCTTTTTGTTTGTGTCTCTGGATTGTATACAGGGATCGATGTGATCTTACCTGTAGAGCAAAAGTTTCATTTTATATGTATTATATTACTTTTTTTGTTTTCTTTCCGCGATGCTCTATCATTTCAGCTTTTCATATCGCGAAAGTCGCGATTGCCCAATCATTTCGGCTATTTTTCGCGATGCCCAATCATTTCGGCTATTTTTTTCTTTTACTCGCTGCTTTTTATTGCGGGTTGCCCGATCATTTCGGCTATTTTGTATGCATATATTTTACTTGCAGATTTTGTCGCAAGTTGCCCTACCATTTCGGCTATTTCATATGCATTTATGGCTCGCTGACTTTTGCCGCGAGTATGAGACTTGGGATCTGATACCGATTTAGGCATTAGCATCGCTACAACTAAGATATTGTCAGGAGAGAATCATCATTTGCCTTCATCGGTTTGAATAAAGGTAGCTTAGTAAACAGGGTTAAGATCCCGTCGACCAAGGCTTTTGACTTCATGAGCCGTAAGGGTCTCATAAAGGTGTTTCTCCCTACGAATCGTGAGGATCTCGTAGGTGCTGTTTCTCCTTAGGAATCGTGAGGATTTCTAAGTGTATGTTCTCTTATAAGTCATAAGGATCTTGCAAGAGTGTTTTCTCCTTATAAATCGAGAGGACCTACACGTGTTTGTTCATCGAATGAGGGCATTCCTCATCGTTGGTGGGACTCGGGAAGGAAATGATTATTTGCGTCTGTGGATTGTATACAAGGGTTAGTATTAAACCGCTTGTAGGGCAGTCTGGGAAAGGTAATGGCTTAATAACAGGTTCAGATCCCTATAACTTAAGACTATTGAATCTTATGAGCCGTGAGGGTCTCATAAGAGGTTTCTCCTTACGAATCGTGAGGATCTCGTAAGTGTAATTTCTCCTTAGGAATCGTGGGGATCCCTAAGTGTATCGCTCCTTTGTGAGTCGTAAGGATCTCACGCAGGTAGTTTTCTCCTTACAAGGTCGAAAGGGCCTTACAAGTGTCTTTTAACGAGATTGCGCCCTTTCGGGTTTTCACAAACTCGCCGATAGCCCTGCTGTTGACGTTCGATTTTTTTTTACGAGTCTGCGCCCCTTCGGGTTTTCATAAACATCGCCGATAGCCTTGCTGTTTTTACTCATGGAGCCCTTTCGGGTTTTCATCCGTACCCATCTTGCTTATGGACGTAACGTTTTTTAGCGTCAGCCCAAGGATGCTGAAGGTTTGTGGTAGTTTAAAGACGTTTCGGTCAGTAGTTAGTTTTAGGACATTTCGGTCCATAGCAAGTTTTAGGACATTACGGTCCATCGCACGTTTTCGAGACGGGGTTTCGTCGGATACTACTTATAGAGTTTGGGCTTAGGAAGTGTCACGCCCCGCTTCCCAGAGTGCGCTAAGATCGGCACGTGACAGAGCCAACCATGCTACCTGTGGCTAGAAAACATCCCTCCGCAGTCACATTACGGCTGTCTATAGATATCAAGAACAGGAAAAATAAAAGAAACTATCTAGTACATATCCATGAGCCAGAAATAATGAGTCAAGAAATAATATGTGGAAGCAATAAATTCAAGTAACAATAACAATCTGGAAAGTACGTCCTATAATTCGGGCTCACATCAGGAATGAAAATACGAAATAAAACTAAACTAACTAGCTACTAACATGATCTTCACTGCTCGGTCTGTTGGTCAAAATACTCCTGAACTGCCTGCGAATGAGATAGAGGATCTGGGCCAGGCAAAACCCAGACGTCAGTGCGTCATGATATCAACCAATAATAAATGAACAGGATACATGAGGTATGCAGGCATGAATCATAAACAGTAACATGAATGTAATAAGTAAACCCGGATATAGAACAGTGAAGTGTATCAATATATGTGACGTGCGGTGATTAATCTAAACTGTGCTACTGGGTTATCTATTCTAAAGTTTGTTTGAAATCAATTAATGTAATCCTCTGTGCAACTCAAAGGATATGTCCCGTTACCCCCCGGGACCACGGATCAGGAATATGTGAACCAAGAGTGGTTCTGTCCCGTTACCCCCGGGACTACGGATCAAGAATATGTAAGAGTCATGAATGGCTCTGTCCCGTTACCTCCCGGGACCACGGATCAAGTAATACCCTTTTAAATTACACTTTAGTTTACACTTTTGATTTCCCCATACCCCCAAGGTTATGTGTTCAAGTCAGGTATTGATAAATCTTGAGCTAATGCCAACACAGGATCAAGCAGGTACATGTTTGTCTAAATAGACAACAGGATATGTCCGTAGGGACAACAGGTCAAGATTGTCGGCATTAGTAACAAAATCAGGTATCAAATCAAGCAGTGGCATATCAGGTCATGTCTGATAGTGCACAGATATCAATCGGATGCTCAAAATAAAAAAGTAGCAAGTACGGGTGCACAAATAAAAGCATGGATGCACAAATATTTATCAGGGGCTACATCATAACTATGTAGGATGCACAATATCAAATATGGGGTACTAATATATTAATAATATGAGTTAATGTAATATGAGGTGTAACTAGGTATACAGAATTAATGGTATGGATACACAAATAAATATGGATGCATAACTAACTATTAGGGATTGCAACTATTGCTCCATTACTAAGTAGAATGCACATTATCTAGCATGGGGTGTCACTATAACAATAATATGTAACAATGTGATCTGGTATGTGAATAGATATAAGATTAATGGTATGGATGCACAATTATCGATTAGGGTTATATTTACAGTTCCAAGACTAAATGGGATGCACATTATCTAGCATGGGGTGTCACTACAATAATAACATGAATTAATACGATCTATAGATGCAGTTATATATATGTGGATACAAACGGGTATCCGAAAACAGTAAAACTGTAAAATGGATGCATAACTAAACAATATGTACTACTATTATTCAAATGGGTGCAGTATATTGTAGTATATCATGTAGCAAGATTAACTTGCCTCGATAGATCACAATACGGATACGCACGGCACGTCCGACGTTGGTAAAACGTCACAACGCACGCACGGCACGCGGGACGGGTTCAAGCAAGGCAAGAGGGTGATCACGCGAGCAAGGGTCGTTCACTGGATCTTCTGGAACGGCAGCGTCGTCGCAACTCCGGCGATCGCTGGTGAAAGCAAGAATCAAGAAAAAGAAAAAGAAAAAGAAAAGAAAAAGAAGAAGAGGAAGAAGAAGAGAAGAAGGGGTTTGTGTTCACTGGGGTTGGTGCTGGGGTCAAGGAGACGAGATGGTGGTGTTGGGGTCACCGGCGGTGAGGTGCCGGCGAGGGTGCAGGGTGCAGGCTGGGCTCTGTTGGTGTGGGGTTTTTAAGAAAGAAGAAGAAAAGGAAAGAAGGAGTAGAAGGGAATGAAGAGGAGGAGGAGAGAAGAAGTTGCTGGTGATGATGAGGTGATCGGCGGCGATGGAGGTGCAGGTGAGGCGATGGGTTAGGGTTGGTTGCAGGGTTCTCGGGGTGAGGGAAGGAGAGGAGAGGGAGAAGAGATGATGACGGGGAGTAGGAGATGATGATGGGGCTCGGGTTGAGTCGAGGGATGAGAGGCACGGGAGTTAGGGTTAGGTTTTTTGAGGAGGCAGAGGAGCTTCGATGGTTTCTCATGGGGTGCTCGGGGTTAAATAAATGAGAAGAAGAAGAAAAAGTAGAAGGGAGGTGATCGTAGCGCGCGGGCGGTGACCACATTCGAGGAGTGAACAGTGAATGCGAGAGGAGAGAGAGAGGTGCGAGAGAAGAGAGAAAGGAAGAGAGAGAGAGAGTGAGTGAGCCGCGGAAGAGAGAGAGAGAGATAGAGAGGCAGAGAGAGGAGAGAGAAAAGAGAGAGAGAAAGAAAAAGAAAAGAGAGGGTGTCAGTGAGTGTGAGAGAGTGATAGGGTGTTAGTTGTTAGGAAATTAGTTTAGATTTAAATTTAAAAAGATATGTGTAGTTATTTAAATTTTAATTCGTATCAGTTTATTAAAAAAATAATATTATACTAATAAAATTTGATATTCTGGTAAGTACAAACATAGTCCAAAACATGCCCGAGTCGGGTCTAAAAATTCAGTTTCAAAATACGAAAAATATATGTATCGAATAAAATTAAAATTGGATATCCAGGTAACGAAAAATGCATACTCCCAAGAACGGATGCACGTACCTGCGCGTAGCCGTCCAAACAAGTTTGTTTCACTGAACGAGACGAGAACAAGATGCGCGGATGCTACCACAGGGTTAGGGGTATCAAGCAGGCCATGCAATGTATTTTTAAAATATTTTATGTGACTTTAAATGTTATATATAAAAATGTAGATACCAGATATAATGCGAGTATGTAATGTATAAATTAAAATGAAAGTGCACGAGTCTACGTAACAAGTCAGGGTAGATCGTAAACATGAATCAAGACAGGTTTCAAGCAAGCGGGGCGGGTCGGATGCAAATACAAATGTCAAATACACTATTCGCACCCAAAACACAATAAATCAGGAAAATACCATAAAGAAATACTAGAACTAGAACTGGTATAAAAGAACTAGGGTGTTACATTATACCCAACTACAAAAAGAATTTCGTCCTTGAAATTCTCAAAACAAGAAAAGATACACAATCAAGAATCTACAAGAATAGGTGTGGAAACTTCTGTCGAATCTCGTCTTCTCGTTCCCAAGTCGATTCTCCGTGCGAGCGATTTTCCCAAAAAACAAGTACGAGAGGGATAACCTTATTCTTGAGGACCTTTTCTCTTCGATCAACAATCGACATCGGTCGTTTCTCAAAGGTCAAATCCTCTCTTACAGTCTGTCACGCCCCGCTTCCCGGTATACGGCGAAGAGGACGAGACTGGTCTGCTACGTATTTACTCTGAAGTAAATACGCTAAGCGTATCTAAGCAATATAAAAGTAAATACACAAGAGACAAGATATATAAACTGAACAACAACTTTATTTATTAACATTCTTTTGTACAATGCATGAAAAGTAAATACAACTGAAATAAAAGCGATGCCTAAACAATGGCATAACAGGAATGTAAAGTACTGAAAGGAAATGTGTACAATGTCTAGAGCTCAGGGTCTTCGCTGTACTGATCCAAGTCTTCTGCAGTTGGCTCGATCTCTGACGGTTCCAAAACACCTGATGACATTCAAAGAAGAAAGAAATAGAATGTCGTCAGCGAACAGATCGCTCGGTAAGTCCCAAAGATAAGAGGAGAAATAGAATAGACAGAGAGTAAGAGAGAGAGAGAGAGTAGTTTTTACAGTTGTATTATATTGTTATATTGTTGTATTTAGTGTTAACGCTGTTGTTTGTAGCTTGGTACAGAAGGATGCCAGTGTATACGAGAGGAGTCTCACTTGCCCCGGAGACTAAGGTATCAGGAACTCAAGGAACCGTTGGGCCACGGTACAACAGCAACGGAATACAGGTTAGGTGTCTTAATCTTACCGTCTCGTGCCACTTTTAACACCTTCCGTACCAATCTACCCCTTAAACCCCGTAATGTTTTGATTGTATTGTTTGTCTTGTAAATTGTATTGATTGTATAATTGGTTGACTGACCGAAACCATGATATCAGTAAACGGATGTAACCGTAGAATCATGTAAATGGAATAACTGGAGAACCATGTAAATGGAATGTATATCCATGGTTCGGTTCAGTCAAGTTGTATAGATTGATAATTGGATTCATGGATTTAGGTTGAATTGTAATATTGAAAATTGTAGATTGTACTTGAATCATATTCAAGTCAGATTATACTGAGACTCAAACTGAGTCAGACAATCAGCAAAGTAACTTGAAGTCCTGATTGTTTTTATTAATTTGTCTATCTTAGATAGGCAAGCACTCACTTCTCCGGCTCTCTGAGGCTCAAGAGATTGGTTCCGCTTAAACCTGTGTTTTCTAGGGTCCTTAGGGTAATTTATAGAACTTGAGGGGGTTTTATGTAAAAATACTTTTATATACTTTTTCAAAATACACCCCAAGCATTTATTATTCGTCTTTAGGGTTGTACTGAATGTGGATTTTATATTGTGATATTTCTAATGAAAATATCCTAAATTCAGAAATAAAGGTATTTATTTGAAATATTGATTTGTATGGAATTCATAGTATTTTAGTGTAAAATTGATTCTTGTGATTTTTAGAAAAAAAGGTGGAATATTTATATCATAACAAAATAGGTATTTTAATGATAAATATATATATATTTATACAAAAATAATTTTAATATATTTTTTTATATTCTAAAAATCTCATTTTCTTAAGATGTTGTATTTTAAATCTTTCGAGACCGAATGCTCCTTGCGGAGCTCTGAATCTCGTACTACTAAACCCGAGGATGTGCGATAATCCGCACCATCCCGAACGGGTTCCCCAAAATGGGTTGTAGCGGCGCTTTGCAAAGATTGTATAAATACTAATCCTTTAGAAAACGGTTTTATGAAGTAAGTGGTATTTATTTGTAAAGATGTCAATTTTCCGTATTCTATGTTCTAGGGTCTCCTAAATCAACTAGACTATTCCTAACTGGTCCAAAACGACAGGTTGTGAGATGTCTCAAATCGCCTCTTCATCGCCAATTGTGGTCAGGTAAGTACAAGTGAAGAAAGGAGGGATACGCTCACGAATCACCATGAGACGGGCCTTTTAAAGTTACCTTTCTCACTTGCCTAACCTAGACAACACAAAGTCAGGTTTGGATAAACGACTGATGTCCACAACTTATCCTATTTTCATAATAAGTGGTATTTATTTAAAAAGTGTATCAATACTAAATCTTTTTGAAATGGCTTTATTTAGTAAAGGGTATTTAAATGAAAATGTTCGTTTTCCCGTATTCTGAGTTCTCGAGGGTATCGTGTTAGGTTGTATATGAGTGTGTGAGGAGGTAGGTCGTTATCTCGTGATCTACTTTAAAGGTATAGCAAGTTTAACGGGGTTAAATGTAGAATTGAAATAATGTGGTATTTTAGTGAAAAATACGATAAATTGAAATAGCCATCATTTTATGTGATGAAACTTGATCAATTTGGTTGATTGGTGTTTAATAGTCAACATGAGGAAGTTTAAGTATGATTGTATTAGTGAGAAGTGGAATTTATAGGAAACCGAATCGGAAATCAGATTTGTTCCGATTCCGTTGGGTTTGTAAAACCGTATTTTTTAGGTAGAAGAGATAGATAGAAAATGAGACTTACGGTTTTAGGACACACAAGAGGGTGAGAGGGAAGTAGTGGAATCGCCGATGTGTTGCGTCGTCGCCGGTAATTCCTAAAACGATCGCCGGAAGTTCCATCGGGAATTCGTCGGAGCTTCGCCTCGAGCTCGTTTTCAAAGTGCATAAGATTCTTGGAATTTTCAGAGAGTAGGCTCAGAATTTTGGGGTGAGAGGATAGAGGGTAGGGGGTGTATTTATAGGGTTAGACTAGGGTTGGGGTAGGTAAAAGGTTAAAATGAAAAATGTGATAAAATGTATTAAAAATGTATTAAAAGTGGAGTAATTGGGGTTTTAAAAGAGATCTGCAAATGGTCTGAGGCTGAAATTTTGCAGGTGCATAGGGAATATGAAAAGACACAATTTTCATGTTGGGGTCGTCGCCGGAATCGGCCGTGACTCGGTCGGAGGACTGAGTCGGCTGAGTCAGAGCCGATTTGGCCGATTCCCGGCCGAGTTAGGCGGCCAGGATCCCCCCCGACGATTCATCTAACCTCTGGCAATGTTACATCTTTGGGTGTAGTGGGGTTTTTGTGAGATATGCACATGTAAACTCTTGGTATTCTAAAGTTTTTTAAAAAAATCAATATTAAAAATAATGTGGGGTATCGGATTTGGACTCTGGTGGCTTGGCTCAGCAGTACAAGGTATTACCAATGAGCCACAAGCTCTTTGTTGTAATTATGGAGCTAATTAATTACTTAAAGTAATAACAGTAAATGTAAATACTCCAAGTATACATTAATTTTAAAGCAAATTTTTGTACACTAAAATGGAGTTGTTATATTCTTTTAATTTGTAATTAAAAAGCAAACTAATTACTTATATCTTGTGCTCAGGCTAAAATACCCCTTTATGGATTTTGAAAAAAATATTTTGAAAAAAATCTGTATAGGAAATTTAGGGTTGTTACACAGTCAGCTCCGAATGATCCAGTACGTGTGTTTCATCTCGAACATACTTACGAAGTTGAGATACATGAAACACGTCATGAACATTCGTAAAAAATTGTGGTAACGCCAATCGATAAGCCACTTCTCCAACACGCTCCATAATCTCGAAAGGCCCCACGAATCGAGGACTAAGCTTACCTTGACTCCCAAAACGAATCACTCCTCTAGTCGGTGATATCTTCAAGAATACCAGATCACCAACAGCGAACTCTAGAGGTCTTCTCGATATGTCGGCCCAATTCTTCTGCCGATCTTGTGCTGCCTTCATATGATTCCGGATAGTATTAACTTTCTCCACGGTTTGCACGATCAAATACGGTCCCAACAATTTTCGCTCTCCAATATCGTCCCAACAAATAGGTGAGCGACACTTGCGACCATACAACGCTTCGAATGAAGCCATCTGAATAGTCGCCTGAAAACTGTTGTTGTACGAAAACTCTACTAAGTGTAGATGATCCTCCCATGAACCCTTGAAATCCAACATGCAAGCTTTTAACATATCTTCAAGAGTTTGGATCGTTCTCTCCGACTGGCCATTTGTCTGGGGATGATAAGTTGTGCTAAATTTCAATCGCGTCCCCAAACTTTCCTGTAAACTTCTACAGAAGTGTGATAAGAATCAGGTGTCACGGTCGGACACGATGCTCACAGGTATTCCATGCAATCTCACAATCTCTTGCATGTACCGTTCTGCCAACGCTTCCGTTGATTGACCAACTCGAAATGGTATGAAATGAGCTGTCTTGGTCAATCGATCAACAATCACTCAAACTGCATTATTGCCCTTTGGACTCCGCGGTAAAACTGTCACGAAACCCATGGTTATATGTTCCCACTTCCATTGAGAAATTGGAAGTGGTTGCAATAAACCAGCAACCCTTTGATGTTCAGCCTTAATTTGCTGACACACCAAGCACTTCGCCACAAAACGAGCAATCTCCCTTTTCATGCCTTCCCACCAGAAATGCTGTCTTAGATTGCGGTACATTTTTGTGCCTCCTGATGTACGGAATATGCGGAACTCTGTGCCTCCTTCAAAACTTCTTCATGAATATCTCCTTTTAGCACGCACAAACGGCTACCATACCGCAACGAACCATCTTCATGAATTAACAAGTCCGTACGAAGTCCAGCTTCAACCTGTTCTCGAAACTTCTGCAATCTTGGGTCCTGCGATTGCGCTGCTTTAATACTCTCGATCAATGACGACTGTACTTGCAGCTGCATCAACTGTCCCGAAGAATGCGGTAGTAAGATCTCCAACTCGAATCTCCGAAAATCTTTGATAAGTTCCTTCTGTGCAGTCAACATCCGAATTGCTGGCAACCGACTAAGCGCATCCGACACTACGTTAACCTTCCCCGGATGATACTTAAGATCAAGATCGTAGTCAGCCATCAGCTCCAACCATCTACGCTGCCTCATGTTAAGCTCTTTCTGTGTGAACACGTACTTCAGGTTTTTGTGATCGGTGAATACTTCAACTCTTTCGCCCAATAAGTATTGTCTCCAAATCTTCAAAGCGAAAATCACTGCTGCAAGCTCCAAATCATGAGTTGGGTAATTCTTCTCATAGATCTTCAATTGTCTCGATGCGTAAGCTATAACCTTCCCATGCTGCATTAAAACACATCCCAAACCTTTCCCAGATGCGTCGCTATGAATCACCAATCCTCCGGAACTATCTGGAACGGTCAGAATAGGAGTGGTTATCAATCTCTGCTTCAACGGCTCAAAAGCTGACGCACATTTATCCTTCCATACAAACGGTACTTCCTTGCGCGTAAGCTTGGTCAAGGCTCAGCCAAATGGGCGAAATTCTCCACGAATGTTCTGTAATATCTGGCAAGTCCAAGAAAACTTCTGATCTCTGCTACGTTCTTCGAAATCGGCCAATCTTGAACTGCTGCAATCTTCTCGGGATCAACGGTGATTCCTTCTCCAGATACGACATGCCCTAAAAACTTCATTTCTTCAAGCCAAAACTCGCACTTGCTCATCTTTGCATACAATCTTTCTTGCCTCAATGTCTGCAGCGCGATCTTCAAGTGTTCCGCATGCTCTTCAATGCTCCTCGAGTAGACCAGAATATCATCGATGAACACCACTATAAACTGGTCCAAGAACGGTGAAAAGATTCGGTTCATCAAATCCATAAATATCTGTAACAACTCCATTTTTAATGTACAAAGAATTGATTTAAATTCAATGTATACTTGGAGTATTTATTGCGGCTGATATCTCTTTAAGTATTTATTTCACTCCATAATTACAAGAAAGAGCTTGTAGCTTATTGGTAATACCTTGCACTGCTGAACCAAGCCACCGGAGTTCAAATCCCATGCCCCACATTATTTTTGTATTTATTTTGTTTTAATTTCTTTTGGAAGTCAACAGTCAAAAGGCCATAACTCACAAAATTTGTACTGGAAAAATAGAAGTAAATATACCATTAAATACCCCAGGAAAACCCCCGGCCCGTGAGACCATGACTCGGCGCCGCCGGCCGGCGAACCGGCCGACTCGGTCCGGCGCCACCGGACGGCCGAGTCGTCAACAGAGAAAAGTTGGCTCTGGACTTGGTCAACCCTCCTGCACACTTTATATCCCTGGATCGGTTATCAAATGCACAATAAATCCCTTTTACTCCTAGGTTTAATGAGTTTTAATGAATTTTTATATAATTTTTATATATTTTTATATTTTTTATTAAAAACCCTAACCCTAGCCTAACCCTATATAAACACCCCTACCCTCTACCCTCTCATCCTAAATCTCTAAGTCCACTCTCTCAAAATTCCAAGAGAACTTGGTACGTTAGAAAACGAGTGAAAGGCGAAGCGCTGACGAAATCGACGGCGAAATCCCGATGATCGTGCTAGGACCTCTCAACGACGATTCGACGCACCGGCAAACCAACTACCTCCCTCTCACTCTCCAGCGTTGTCCAAACCCGTAAGTCCCCCTTTTCTATCCTTCTTTTCTTTCATTAAAATACGAACTTAAAACCCGACGGAAATCAGAACAAACGGATTTCCGATTCGGTTTTCTATCAAAACTCACTTATCACTAATTCCATAATGCTTAAACACGTTCATGTTGACTACTAATCACTTAAAAATTAATTTGAACAAGTTTTCACACATGAAATGATAGCTTTTGCAATATATCGTATTCTTTCACTTAAATACCACCATGTTTAGTTTATCATATTTAACCCTTTAACATTGCTATACCTTAAAGTAGATCACGAGGTAATGACCTACCTCCACACACACGCAAATACAACCCTAAATGATATCATCAAAACTTAGAATACGATAAAACAAGATTTTACATTAAAATACCATTTTCTTAATAAAACCTTTTTCTAAAAGTTCTAAGTTATATACAATTTTAAAACAATATCTTTTAATAGGAAATACGATAAGTCGTGGATATCGATTGTTTATCTAAACCCGATTTTGTGGTGTCTAGGCTAGGCAAGTGAGAAAATGTAACTTTAAAAGGCCCGTCTCACGATTCGTGAGCGGATCCCTCATTTTCTCATTTGTACTTACCTGGCCACAATTGGCGGTGAAGAGGCGATTTGAGGCTTCTAACGACTTGTCGTTTAGACCATTTAGAAATAGGCTAGTTGGCTCAGGAAACCCTAGAATCTAAAATACGGAAATTTACACCCTTTTGCTAATAAATACCTTATCTTTATAAAACCGTTTTCTAAATGATTAGTATTTATTAAATCTTTGCAAGGCGCCACTACAACCCATCTTTGGGGAACTCGTTAGGGATAGTACGGTTTATCGTGCACCCTCGGGCTTAGTAGTGCGAGATTCAGACCTCCGCAAGGAGCATTCGGTCTCGAAAGGTTTAAAATACGACATTTAAGAAAAATGAGATTTTTTGAAAATAAAATATTTATTAAAAATTATTCTTGTATAAACATATGTATATTTATCATTTAAACACCTATTTTATTATAAGATAAAGTTTCCACTTTTTCCTAAAAATTACAAGATTAAAAGTTATATTAAAATACCATGAATTTCAAATAAATCAATATTACAAATTAATACCATTTAATTATGTAATTAGGATATTTTCACTAGAAATAAGACAAAATAAAATCACACTCATTATAACTATAAAGACGAATAATAAATACTTGAGGTGTATCTTGAAAACTATACAAAAGTATTTTTACATAAAACCTCCTCAAGTTTTATAAATTACAATAATGACCCTAACAAATATAGAACTTTGACTTACATTTCTTTTAGTCTGACTCGGGGTTGAGTCTGATTATTTCTGACTTGAATATGATTCAAGTCAATCTATATTCTTTAATATTCCAACACAATATGAACACATGAATCCCAGAATCCAGTTAACATTCTATACAACTTGACTGAATCAAACCATGAATATACATCCATTATCCCGTTATACCATTTACCTGATTATGCAGTTATAATCTGTTTACTGATATCATGGTTTTGGTCAGTCATCCAACTTACACAATACAATACAACAATACTATTAAAATACTACGGGGTTTAAGGGGTAGATTGGTACGGAAGGTGTTAAAGGTGGCACGAGGTGGTCAGATTAAGACACCTAACCTATATTCCGTTGCTGTTGTACCGTGGCTTAACGGTTCCTTGTACATTCCGTTTGCCCTGGTCTCTAGCATATAGAGACCCCTCTCGTATACACTGGCATCCTTCTGTACCAAGCTACAAACAACAGCGTTAAAACAATATTCTACAATATTTTACAACCTCTTTAGAAAATACCTCTTATTCTGTCTTTTCTAATTCTTCATTATCTTTGGGACTTACCGAGCGACTTGTTCGCTGACGACATTCTATTTCTTTCTTCTTTGAATGTCGTCAGGTGCTTTGGACCCGGCAGAGATCGAGCCCACCGGTGAAGACTTGGAGCAGTTTCACGAAGACCCCGAGCTCTAGACATTGTACCTTGTTCTATTCAGTATTTTCATTTCTTGTTATGCCATTGTTTTTCATTTTAGTTGTATTTACTTTTCATGCATTGTACAAAAGAATGTTATTAATAAAGTTGCTGTTATTTCTATATCTCTTGTCTCTTGTGATTTACTTTTATATTGCTTAGATACGCTTAGCGTATGTACTTCTGAGTATATACGTAGCGGACCTCATCGCGCCCCCTTCGCCATACACCAAGAAGCGGGGCGTGGCAATATCGCCGGTGCATTTGTGGCTCCGAAAGGCATCACTAAATACTCGTAATGTCCATATCGAGTTCGGAACGCAGTCTTGCAAATATCTTCTGATTTAACTCGGACATGATGATATCCAGATCGCAAATCCAGCTTCGAGAATACCCTCACGCCACTAAGTTGCTCGAATAATTCACCAATGCGAGGGATCGGGTACTTGTTCTTAATAGTCACCCGGTTTAATTCTCGATAATCGATGCACATCCTCCTTGTGCCATCTTTCTTCTTTTCTAGAAGAACTGGAGCTCCCCAAGGTGAATTGCTGCTGCGAATCCAACCCTTCTCTAGCAATTCGGTAACCTGCTTCTTAACTTCTTCCAACTCCACTGGTGCCATTGGATAGTACGCATTTGAGATTGGCGCTGCACCAGGAACAAGATCGATCGCGAACTCCACATCTCGTTTTGGCGGTAAACCCGAGATGTCCTCAAATATGTCCATGAACTCTCGAACTACAGGTGGTGCTTCCTCCTTATCAACTTCCATTGATAAAAGAACACTGCTTGTCGGCCTAACCCTAAACTCGACTGGCCCGACAGAACTGCTTCCTCCTGCGAAAACAAACTCCGGATGTCCGGGAATCTGGAAAATCACTTTCTTTGCCCTACAATCAACGTGACAGTGGAAAGTGCCGAGAAAATCCATTCCCAAGACAACTTTATAACTGCCGGTATCAATCACCAAGAAATCTGCAAATAACTCCCGTCCACAGATAACAACTGAACAATCCTTACATTCTCCACTAGCTATGATCTTCCCATTCCCTGTGTGTATGTCCCAGCAACTAGACAGGGTCGTGCAAGAAATCGAGTGTGCAGCAATAAACTTGGACGACATAAAACAATGGGATGCACCAGAATCGAATAATGCTAATGCAGGAAAATCATGAACAAGTAGGATACCTGAAACAACTTCCTCTGAACCCTTGGCCTTTTCAGCCTTCAGGATAAATGCTCGAGCTTGATTGGGTCCCTGAGTCAACTACTTCTGCCCTTGAAACTGCTTCTGCGGTGGCCTTTGAACATCATCCTTCAAACGAAACTTCGACAGGCAAACACTGATAGTATGATCAGCTGATCCGCAAACCAAACAAAGTCCAAGCTTCTTCCGACAATCCTTCTGCTGATGTCCGGGTAGATGGCAAAAGTCACACATCATTCTTCCTCTCTGCTCGGGTACGACGGGCTTCTTCATCGGTACTACGCCACGTCGGTTCACCGGAATACCTCTGCATATAGGCGCTCGGTTCGGCGCAAACGCCGGCTTCCGCACTGCAACTGCCCACTGCAGCGTACCCCTAGTCTTCACCGATAAGCTCTACTGCTCTCGGGCCGCTTTAACCACTTGCGAAAAAGTGGTCAATTCCAGAGATATAATCTGCCTCTGGATTTCCACGTACAAACTGTGCATGAACCTCTTTGCCCTATCATCATCGTTGGCAACTAAAGGTCCAGTGAATCTACTAAGCCGTGTCCACTCAGCCGCATGTACATCCACGGGTACGCCGTTCTGCTTCAAACCGATAAACTTTTCTTCCATTTCCTCCCGTGCAGTCTGCGGGAAGAACTTCTCCAAGAAACTCTTCGAAAAATCTGCCCAACTGATCGGCTTGGGCAAGCGGGTCTCTTCCACAAGCCACCATTCACGGGCATAGTCTACCAATTGGATGCGTACAACATCCACTCTCTTGTCCTCTGGAATCTGTGCCGCAACGAGCAAATTCTCCGTATCAACCAGCCACTGCTTCGCTGGCAACGGCTCTTCCAGACCAGTGAAAACGGACGGACCAAGTCTCCTGAAATCCGCCACAGTACCCACACGCTCTACTGGTTTGGCCACAACATTGTTTACGGACTGCTGGACGGTCCGCAAACCTTCCTGAAAGGTTTCGGCTTGCCGCTGGTTCAGCTCGGTTTGCCGCTTCTGGTTCTCCAGCATCCCACGAATTACTCCAAGCAAAGCGGCGTTATCAACACGCCTCTGGTACGATCACAGACTTCTGTCCGCCATGATTCTGAAGCCAAAACACCAAAGAGGATTAGCAAGATGAACAAGATTTAATAAACAGGATACAAAAAGCAAGATAGTTATGGATTCAAGGATGGCAAGATAGCAATAAGGCAGGACATGCTCCTAATTACGAGTATTCTGATTCGTGTATTAGGTCCAATACCCAACTACAAAAGAATCAAACCCGATTAACCTATATCCTATGGCTCTGATACCAAACAAACCTTGTCACGCCCAACTTCCCAGAGTGCGCTAAGATCGGCACGTGACAGAGCCAACCATGCTACCTGTGGCTAGGAAACATCCCTCCACAGTCACATTACGGCTGTCTATAGATATCAAGAACAGGAAAAATAAAAGAAACTATCTAGTACATGTCCATGAGCCAGAAATAATGAGTCAAGAAATAATATGCGGAAGCAATAAATTCAAGTAACAATAACAATCTGGAAAGCGCATCCCATAATACGGGCTCACATCAAGAATGAAAATACGAAATAAAACTAAACTAAGTAGCTACTAACATGATCTTCACTGCTCGGTTTGTTGGTCAAAATACTCCTGAACTGCCTGTGAAAGAGATAGAGGATCTGGGCCATGCAGAACCCAAACGTCAGTGCGTCATGATATCAACCAATAATAAATGAACAGGATACACGAGATATGCAGGCATGAATCATAAACAGTAACATGAATGTAATAAGTAAACCCGGATATAGAACAGTGAAGTGTCTCAATATATATAACGTGCGGTGATCAATCTAAACTGTGCTACTGGGTTATCTATTCTAAAGTTTGTTTGAAATCAATTAATGTAATCCTCTGTGCAACTCAAAGGATATGTCCCGTTACCCCCCGGGACCACGGATCAGGAATATGTGAACCAAGAGTGGTTCTGTCCTGTTACCACCCGGGACCACGGATCAAGAATATGTAAGAGTCACGAATGGCTCTGTCCCGTTACCCCCCGGGACCATGGATCAAGTAATACCCTTTTAAGTTACATTTTAGTTTACACTTTTGATTTCCCCATACCCCCAAGGTTATGTGTTCAAGTCAGGTATTGATAAATCTGGAGCTAATGCCAACACAGGATCAAGCAGGTACAGGTTTGTCTAAATAGACAACAGGATATGTCCATAGGGATAACAGGTCAAGATTATCGGCATTAGTAACAAGATCAGGTATCAAATCAAGCAGTGACATATCAGGTTATGTCAGATAGTGCACAGATATCAAGCGGATGCTCAAAATAAAACGGTAGCAAGTACGGGTGCACAAATAAAAGCATGGATGCACAAATATTTATCAGGGGCTACATCATGACTATGTAGGATGCACAATATCAAGCATGGGGTACTAATGTATTAATAATATGAGTTAATGTAATATGAGTGTAACTAGGTACGCAGAATTAATGGTATGGATACACAAATAAACATGGATACATAACTAACTATTAGGGACTGCAACTATAGCTCCATTACTAAGTAGGATGCACATTATCTAGCATGGGGTGTCACTATAACAATAATATGTAACAATGTGATCTGGTATGCGAATAGATATAAGATTAATGATATGGATGCACAATTATCGATTAGGGTTATATTTACAGTTCCAAGACTAAATGCGATGCACATTATCTAGCATGGGGTGTCACTACAATAATAACATGAATTAATATGATCTATAGATGCAGTTATATATATATGGATGCAAACGGGTATCCGAAAACAGTAAAACTGTAAAATGGATACATAACTAAACAATATGTAATACTATTATTCAAATGGGTGTAGTATATTGTAGTATAGCACGTAGCAAGATTAACTTGCCTCGATGGATCACAATATGGATACGCACGGCACGTCCGACGTCGGTAAAATGTCGCAACGCACGCACGGCACGCGAGAAGGGTCCAAGTAAGGCAAGAGGGTGATCATGCGAGCAAGGGCCGTTCACTGGATCGTCTGGAACGGCAGCGTCGTCGCAACTCCGGCGATCGCTGGAGAAAGCAAGAATCAAGAAAAAGAAAAAGAAAAGAAAAAGAAGAAGAGGAGAAGGGGTTTTTGCTCACTGGGGTTGGTGCTGGGGTCAGGGAGACGAGGTGGTGGTGTCGGGGTCACCGGCGGTAAGGTGCCGGCGAGGGTGAGGTTGCAGGCTGGGCTCTGTTGGTGTGGGGGTTTTAAGAAAGAAGAAGAAAAGGAAAGAAGGAGTAGAAGAGAATGGAGAGGAGGAGGAGAGAAGAAGTTGCTGGAGATGATAAGGTGATCGGCGGCGATGGAGGTGCAGGTGAGGCGATGGGTTCAATGGGTTACGACTGGTTGCAGGGTTCTCGGGGTGAGGGAAGGAGAGGAGAGGGAGAATAGATGATGACAGGGAGCAGGAGATAAGGATGGAGGCTCGGGTTGAGTCAAGGCATGAGAGGCACGAGAGTTAGGGTTAGGGTTTTTGAGGTGGCAGAGGAGCTTCGATGGTTTCTCGTGGTGTGCTCGGTGTTAAATAAAGGAGAAGAAGAAGAAGAAAAAGTAGAAGGGAGGTGACCGTAGCGTGCGGGCGGTGACCACATTCGAGGAGTGAACGGTAAATGCGAGAGGAGAGAGAGAGAGGCGCGAGAGGAGAGAGAAAGGAAGAGAGAGAGAGAGTGTGAGCTGCGGAAGAGAGAGAGAGAGATAGAAAGGCAGAGAGAGGAGAGAGAAAAGAGAGAGAGAAAGAAAAAGAAGAGAGAGGGTGTCAGTGAGTGTGAAAGAAAGATAGGGTGTTAGTTGTTAGGAAATTAGTTTAGATTTAAATTTAAAAAGATATGTGTAGTTATTTAAATTTTAATTCGTATCAGTTTATTAAAAAAATAATATTATACTAATAAAATTTGATATTCTGGTAAATACAAATATAGTTCAAAACATACCCGGGTCGGATCTAAAAATTTAGTTTCAAAATACGAAAAATATATGTGTCGAATAAAATTAAAATTGGATATCCGGGTAACGAAAAATGCATACCCTCAAGAACGGATGCACGTACGTGCGCGTAGCCATCCAAATAAGTCCGTTTCACTGAACGGGACGAGAACAAGATGCGCAGATGCTACCATATGGTTAGATGTATCAAGCAGGCCATGCAATGTATTTTTGAAATATTTTATTTGACTTTAAATGTTATATATAAAAATGCAGATGCCAGATATAATGCGAGTATGCAATGTATAAATTAAAATGAAAGTGCACGGTTTACGTAACAAGTCAGGTTTGATCGTAAAAATGAATCAAGACAGGTTTCAAGCAAGCGGGTCGGGTCGGATGCAAATACAAATGTCAAATACACTATTCGCACCCAAAACACAATAAATTAGGAAAATACCATAAAGAAATACTAGAACTAGAACTGGTATAAATGAACTAGGGTGTTACAGGAAGATAGCGAGCGGACATAGGCGTCGTCATCTATCGTTGACCTAGGCTGTGACTCGTCAGGCGTAGTATTTTTTCAAGAACCGGCCATTTATTGGCCTGAAGGGTCTTTCGCCATGCATATTCATGAGCAAGTAAGCCCCATCTTGGTAGACCTTGTCTATGATGTACGGGCCCTCATAATTCGGCTCGAATTTTCCCCGTTTGGCACGATTGGGGATCATAAGTCACTTGACCACTAGCACGAGTTCGCCTTGGCAGAATGTTCTCGGCCTAATCAATCTCTCGTATGAGCACGTCATCTTTGCTTTGTAAGCCTCCAAGTTTTGCTGCGCCATAAGACGAGTTTCATCGAGGGCATCGAGCTCCTCAAGCCGAAGATGAGCATTCTCTTCATCTGTTAGCTCATAATGGACCGCCACTCGTAGAGAGGATAGCTCTATCTCTAAGGGAAGTATTGCTTCAATGCCGAATACCAATGCATACGCCGTTGTATTCGTGGTTGTTTTGGACGTGGTCCGATACGTCCAGAGGGCTTCATGCAGTCTCTCGTGCCAGTCCTTCTTGTTTTTGGACACCGTCTTTTTCACGATCTTCGTCAAGGTCTTGTTGAAAGGCTCAGCCAGACCGTTAGCTCAGGGATTATAGACCGAAGAGTATATCCAATCTATATTATATTGCTGCGCGAAGCGGCTGATTTTGTGACTTCTGTAGGCCGGCCCGTTATCAGAGATAATCCGTCGCGGAGTGCCGAACCCGATAGATGACGTGTGTCTTGAAGAAATGGAGGATATTCTCCGTCTTCACTTCTCTTAGTTGTACTGCTTCTTCCCACTTGGAGAAGTAATCTGTTGTCGCCAGTATGAACCGATGTCCTCTGGACGATGCTGGTTCAATGGGCCCGATTATGTCAGTTCTCCATATTTTGAACGGCCAGCTAGCCACCGTTGGATGTAGCGGATTTGGATGCTGGTGGATAAAGTCCCCGTGAATCTGGCACGAGTGGCACTGCTTCGCGTATTTGAGGCAGTCTCGGATCATTGTGGGCCAACAGTAGCCCATCCTTTTGATCTTCAGTTTCATCTTCGGCCCGGCTTAATAAGAACCGCAGAGCCCGTCGTGAGTTTCTTGGACGACTCTTCTTGCTTCTTCAGGTCCTAGGCATCTTAGCCATAGAGAATCAAATGATCTCTTATATAGAGTGTCATTGACGAAGGCGAAAGACTGAGCTCGTTTCATGAGCTGATGTCTCGAGGATGCATCTTAAGGCGTTTGACGGGATTTGAAGTAGTCTATAAAAACTTCTCTCCAGTCCTTAGCCTTTTCCAGGTCTTTTGTTTGTAGGGACATTTGCTTGGTCGCTCCCTTTTCTTCAAACGACTCCGGAGATATTTCTGCCGGTGCAAGAACCCGACGGCTTTGTACCATGATCCTTACATCATCGAGGCTTTCGTCAGCCAGTTCTTTAGCGAGTTTAGCTAACGCGTCTGCTTTGCTATTCTCCGCTCGGGGTATGCTTTCCAGGGCGTAGGAAGGGATTTGAGTCAGCAATTGTTTCACTCTCTCACCATACTTTACCAACTCTGGTTTGCACGTTTGATAGTCGCCATTTACTTGACTAACGACCAGCTGGGAGTCTCCGTATATGAGGAGGTTCTCGATTCCCATGTCGACAGCGATCTCAAGACCTGCTATCAAAGCTTCATATTTGGCCTCATTGTTCATCCTCGGCTCTGTTAAGGAAAAGGCAAAGTGCATTATCCCTCCTTGTGGAGTCACGAAGATAAGGCCTACCCCAGATTTGATTATACGGGTGTTGTGTTGTCACTTCTTCATGGAAGATGCCCCATCGAAGTAAAGTTCCCATCGGGTGTCACTCTCTCCTTTCTCCCTGTCGATTGTTTCAAACACGTGCTCGTCTGGTAATTTGCAATTTAGGGCCGAATCGGAAGGTATCGGATGCTCAGCGAGAAAGTCGGCGATGGCCTGGCCCTTCACTGCCTTGAGAGGTCGGTAAGTTATCAAAAACTCCATCAAGAGGAGGGCCCATTTAGCGAGCCGTCCCGTTAGTATGGCTCTTGACATAAAATACTTGAGAGGATCCATTTTTGATATGAGATGGAGCTCATACGCCAAAGCATAGTGTCTAAGCTTCGTTATCGCGAAGATTAACGCTAGGCAGTGTTTTTCAATGGGGGAGTAGTTGTTTTCTGCCCCCAGGAGAACTCGTCTCAAATAGTAGAGGGCTCTCTCCTTCCCTTGGTCATTTTCTTGTGCCCATAGCGCGCCTAAGGCACCTTCAAGGGCTGTTGTGTACAGGATGAGAGGCTTTCCCTTGACCGGAGCGGTCAGTACTGGCGGATTCTGCAGGTATTGCTTGATTTCGTCCAGTGCGCTTTGGCATTTGCGATCCCAAACGAAAGTAGTCCCCTTCTTCATTAGATGACTGTAGGGGTGGCACTTGCCGGAGAGATTGGGAACCGCCGGATATATGCGAGCTTTCCTTGAAGAGACCACAATTGCTTGAGAGTTCTTGGCGGAGGCATTTCCATGATCGCTTTGATCTTCGACGGGTCTATCTCGATGCCCTGATGTCCTACGATGAATCATAGGAATTTACCTGAGGAGACTCCGAACGCGCATTTGAGAGGGTTCATCTTCAAGTTGTATTTCCGAAAGCGTTGAAACACGATCTTCAGATGCTCCCAATGTTCCTCGTACGATTTGCTTTTAACCATAAGGTCGTCAATATAGTATTCGATGATTTCATGTATGAGGTCATCGAAAATCTTCGTCATGGCCCTCTGATAGGTGGCACCGGCGTTCCTCAGACCGAAAGGCATCACTTTGTAGCAGAATATGCCCAAAGGAGTCCGGAAAGCGGTATGCTTCTGGTCTTCGGGATGCATCTTTATTTGATTGTACCCTGACGAGCCATCCATGAAGGAGAAAACTTCGTGAGTGGACGTGTTGTCTATCATCAGCTCGGTAACCGGTATGGGAAAATCATCTTTCGGACAAGCTTTGTTGAGGTCCCGAAAGTCTACGCAGATGCGCACCGTCCCATTCTTCTTCATCACTGGGACGATATTAGCGATCCAGTCAGGGTATTGAACTTCTTGGATGAAGCCGGAGTCGATTAGCTTCTTGACTTCGGCGTTGAAGCTCATTTTAAGTTCGAGCCACATTCTTCTTGGTGCTTGTTTGATCGGCTTGACGTCCGGAGATATCGCCAATTTGTGCACGGCGATTTCTGGATTTAGTCCCGGCATCTCGGAGTAGTTCCATGCGAAGCAGTATTTATACTGCATGAGCACGTCTTTGAGCGTAGCCACCTTTTCTTCAAACAACTGCTCACTGACGAACGTCGGCCGTGGGTCGTTTGCCGTCTCCAAGTCGATTTTTCTGAGGTTATCTGCAGTAATATGTATCCCATCTTCCAGCTCTTTTGGCGCCGGTGAAAACTCTGAGATCACTTCGTTATCATCGTTTTCGAAGCACCAGGGGAGGTCAGCCATATCCTTGCGTACTCCTTCTCCTGACAGCGTTATCGCGTGACAGGTACGAGATCGTTTCCAAGACCGATGTTGATCTAGTTCTACTATCGCCATATACGTTGTTTTCGGTTCATGCTTCTGAGGTGGGGTTACCCTCCAACTGCTGGATAGAGCGAACCTACCTTGCTGATACTGGTCTTTTACCCAGTCTTTGAATGTGAAGCAGTCTTCGAGAGGATGCCCTATCGCTCGGTGATAGGAGTAATAATCCGGGTGAGAGACCTCGTCTGCTTGTTCGGAGTGTTTGGACTCCGGGAGGGTAATTATCTGATATTTAATGACAAGACTGAATATCTTTCTTGTCTTGTCTTGGGGAAAAGAATATACTCGACCCATCTTCTTTATAAGAGACGGATCCCGGCTGCTCAATTTTCGATCGCTAGGCTTCTTGGACCCGCTTTGCTGCTGTCGAACATTTTTCCGTTATTCAGTTTATTTTTGCCACCGCGTCGAGTCTTCTATATGACGGGCTGGCAACGAATGGCATCGTCATTTTTCGTAGCCTGCTGAAGGAGGTGCTGCATTCTGGCTTTTTCATAAATGGCCATTTCGCGGCTATGGTTATCCCGGACCTTTTGACCCGCTTCCCTTATTAGCTTATCCATCTGTTCTTCGAACGACAGACTTGACACTTTCATGGCGAGAACTCATTTTGGTTCAAGGTTAGCGTCTTCTAACAGAGCATCTCCTTCTTCATCGAAATCATGTATAACGTAGCAGCCATGGAATCGCTCCCGTTTCTTGGATTGAACATATCCAAGCCCGATCGTTTCCATTCTCCCGTTGGGCAATTTTCGCTGAGTTCCAGGGACGTTCCAGATCCTGTTATAGAACTGAGCTTGTCGAGCAGTCTGTTTGAAGGGTACGCCTTGACGCCTTAACAGCCTTTTTAATCCTTCCGTGTAGTATCTGGACAGACGGATGGGCTGGAGTCTGTCAAGTGCAGAATCGGCACCATGCCAGATTTCCTTTTCCACCTTGGTTTCCGAGGATCGATAAAAGAGGATTGCCTTTTCATCTCTTCGCCTGGGAGGGACGTAGAACGTCTGCAGTTCTTGCACACCATAGGTACCAAGTACGTCAAGCTCTTTGTAGTGCTGCCGCGGAACCATAGCGATTTGCAAGCTTTGATCTTCTCCAGTGAAGGCTCGTATTGATGGCCGAACAGAAAATACTGCATTGACCTCATCTTCAGAGTCTCTGCCAAAGACCAACATAGGGGTAGACGGTCCAGGCTTGTTGTATTGGGGTGGTCCCGAATAGACTATCTCTTCTTCCTCCTTGGTATCGCTCCCGATGACCGGAATGGCGGCGATAGCTTTTTGCTTATCCTCAGGTTTATGGCATCTTTCCGTGTCTTCAAAGTCTTGTAAGAAGTACTTTGCATCTTCGTACTTTCGGACTTCGTTTATGGAGAATGGGATCATCTCCCCTGTCACAGTGTATTCAAGCCCATCTTTGAAGTACTTCATACATTGATGCTGTGTAGAAGGGATAATGTTGTACTCGTGTAATCAAGGCCGGCCGAGCAAAGCGTTGTAGCAAGTCTTGGCATCAATGACGTGGAACTTGATATCAGTGACGAGCAGCCCAAAGCGTAACATCAGTATCACAGACCCGAGCGTCCGTGATGACCGGGAGTCGAACCCGGAGATAGTGATTTTATCCCAAGCGAGGTGTTGAACGCTCATGCAGATTTCTTTTAGCACCCTCAGATTTAGGAGATTTACGGAGGACCTATTGTCAATTAGGATCTTCCCTATCTTAATGTCATGGCAATACCCGGAGACATATAAGGGACGGTTGTGCTCATACGTTTCGAGGAGGAGATCTTCATCGCCGAAAGTGATGTCAGCTGTGTGCACTTCTTCCAGCTCGTCCTTCATCTTTTCTTCGGTAAGGAAAGCTTGGAATTGCTCGAGCTCTTGTAGTGCCTTGATCAAAAAATCTCTTGCCTATTTAGATAGTAGGAGGGCATCGAGAATGCTTAGCTGTGAGGGTATCTTCCTCAGGTGTGCCAGAACGTTGTAATCCACCTTGTTTTTCTTAGGCGGGTCCTTGGCTGCCAGCTCTTCGACGACTCGGTCATCGAGGGTGATATCCTTAGGGACCTTTTCTTTCCCCTTATCCTTTTTGTTCGATCCCTTGTTTGCGGGTCAGAGATTCTTTTTAGGTAGCGTGCGATTATGCAGCTGAATGTTCTCGCCGGTCTTCATCTCTTCTGTTTCAGAGATGGATTCCTTGAAGAAAGGGCCGAGGGCTATTTCTTCATCAGAATCACTCCCGAATGTGAGAACTTGCGATCCCCCGGAATTAACCATGTGACATTCACCGGCAGTTCTTTTATGCTCATCTGTCGTGCTTCTTTGTTCCCGACGAGTTTTGCGCTTCATCCGCTTGAAATGCTGCTGGTGAGCAATGTATCCCTGCCACCAATTTTTAAAGGCGTTGCATTCTTTAGTAGGGTGTGTGGTCCTCCGATGGTACAAGCAGTGGTTTGGATGTGCATCTAGTTCGTCGGGGAACGTATTTTCTGAAGTGTCTTCTTTGAAAGGTGGCAACTTCATCCCCATCGACAGGGCTTTAGCGAATTGCTTCCTTGTCTTAAACCTGCTTTTGCTGGCGGCAGAAGTGCTTCTATCCGGTTGGGGTACTCTATGGTTTCTCAATACCGGAGCTTCTTCAACGTGATGTCGAAGCTTGGCCCTCTCGTATATGGCCATTTCCCGCTCTCTGTCAGCTTT
Source organism: Agapanthus africanus (assembly GCA_030015575.1). NCBI lineage: Eukaryota > Viridiplantae > Streptophyta > Magnoliopsida > Asparagales > Amaryllidaceae > Agapanthus > Agapanthus africanus. The sequence goes on along the minus strand of CM057337.1, from coordinate 937,953,480 downwards.
GCTTTTCTGAAGAGTTTCGTTCAGCAGCCTGTCAATCAATTCTTCTGATGGCTCCATGGATTTTGGTTCCGGTTCTGGATCTGCCCTAGTCTCTCTGTATCAGGAGTTTCTTCACCATTTATTAACGAGTGAGAGATCATGTGGCAGCTCGCCACATAGTTCTCAGGTTCATCTGACAAGTCTTCTCCCCTATCATTGTCATCATCTCCGTCCTCAAGGATGTGGTTGAGAAACTCTTGGAGCGTGACTGGGGTTCGCTCCTTCTGGTTATATTCCTCCAGCGCGTCAATATAATTTTGTAGGTCCGTGCGCTTGTCATCAGGCTGTGCGGGCTTCTTGACCTTTTTCTTCTTCTTAGAAGACTTTGACAGCTGGGCCTGAGCGTTTTGATTATCGCTACCAATTCTTGGAGTCAGGCGCGGCTTCAGCATTCCCTCAATGATCTTGGGTTCCAGCGGACTTTTCCACCTGATTGACGGGCATGTTTGAAGATCCTTCAGCATTCTTTTCGTCTTGGCTGAAAGAGCGACCTCCCATGGAGCTTCTTCTATAAAAGAGCATGATGCTCCCGGTGTGTCCACCTTTTTAGGAGCTTGCGGCTGGGGCGGGCTTACTTTCTAATTCTCGGATAGCGTGAATTTGCCCTGTTGGTATTGGTCCTCAATCCAGCCTTTAAATACGAAGCAATTTTCGATTGGATGGCCTACTACTTGGTGATAGGGGCAATAATTAGGATTATTGGCCTCACCGGGTTGCAATGGGCGTTTTGGATCCGGCAAGGTGATGAGCCTGTTGCGCACCGCCAGCTCGAACAGTCTCCTTGTTTTATCCTGGGGAAACGAATAAGGGCGCTTCAATTTCTCATTGAAGAATCGTCGTCTATCATCTTGGCGATCAGTTGGTTTTGGACCACTGGGCTGCTGCTGAGCATTGGCGATGAAGGCCGCTTTCCCTTTCCTTTTTTCGCTTCGAGATTCCAACTTCGAAGAAGATGGTTTATGACCCATCCGATCCATTTGGGCCAGCTTGTCAATCAAGGCCTGGAAATTAGTTGGCTTGAAGAAAATCATGAAATGGGATATGGTCGCCTGCGGATCAAGAGTATCCACGAACATGCCTACCGCAAGCGCTTCTTTGATGCGCTGCTCGCACTTCGACCATAGATTCGACCACCGTATCGCGTACTGCATCCATGTTTCGCCCGGCTTCACCTTGGCGTTAATTAATGCTGTGATGGGGGTGCATTCGCTAGCGCTTTCGAACCTTTGTGTAAACAGTAACTCCATTTCTGCAAATATCTTAATGGAGTCTTTCGGGAGCTCAGAGTACCATTCAAACGCTGTCTCCGACAAGCTGCCAACAAACTGGCGAAGCAGCAGCTTATCGTCACCTTCGGTGTTGCCGCACAGAGCTCCGAATTGAGCAACATGCTGGTGTGGATTCCCCGTCCCTTTATATACATGGAATTTAGAGATCGTATATCCCGGCGGGTACTTTATTTGGTCATACCAACCCGGATAGAGTCGTCCAGTCTTAACAATTTGCCCGGCCGCTTCGCTCGCCTGATGAGCTCGTATCTGCTGAGCAATATAGTTATCCAGGGCGGCTTTGGAGATGGTCTGCTCCTTGGCTGCTGAACAAGCAGGAAAGGGGTTTGACATCTCCCCTCGGTCATCTTCGAGGATAATCGGAGGTTCTTCAGATGGAGGATCCGGCTGTAATATCATCCCGATCATGTCTTGGAATAAAAGTGCCATTCGTTTTATGTTGGTAGCTTGTTCCGCTGCCTCTTTGTCCTTCTTCTCGAGGATTCTGCGGAGGAACTCAGCATCGGTTTCTTGTTCATGACGCTGCTCTGACTACGTTTCTGGGCTTTCTTTTGGCCCAGTTAGTATGGCCATCTGTGTTAACATTTCCTGGAGCTTATGTTGTTGCTCCTAGGCCCTTGTTACGGATCTGGTGAGTGGTCGATGGCCCGTTGAGATACGGCTATCCTCTTTCCCGGATGCCATATAAACAGTGTGCACCACCATGCCCCCAGACTTGGGGCGTTTAGATTCAGTGTTCTTAAGATTCGTCGCGGACATGGAGACTTTCTCCGGCCTCCTTCTTTTGTGGGCGGTCGAAGTTGAGGGAACCGTTGCATCGGGCACCCAAATAGATGACATCTCCTGTGGTATGACAGGGTGGTCCTTCTCTTGCTGAACTTTCATCTTCTTCGGTTGGTGTGAGTAGTCTTGGTTGATCACCGAGTCTTGGACCTGTCGCCAAACTTTATGAATTTTAGAGGACAGCCGCTGAGGGGGCTGCTCTGGCTTCACCTTTGTAGCGTTCTCTATAGGTGGAGGAGATCTTTTTAGCACGGCCTTTGGAGAGTACTTGCGTACCCTCCTAAGTAGTTCAAATCTGTTTCCAGTTGGAACAGCAGCATCAATTTCCACCATCGGAGCTGGCAGAGTCAGTCCAGAAGGAGAGCTGCTCCCAGCCTTCCTTACTCGGCGCCAGTGACGATGGCGAGCATGTCGTGCTGACAGGACCGGCTTAGTTATGGGGGTGGCTTCGTCATGCCCCCTGTTCTGGTGGAGGGTTGCTTCTGGCGTTAGCCTCTTGAAAACCGACGACCGTTGAGTGGGGATGGCCAATCTATTGATGGCAGACTTTCACGCAGGGGGAGCAGTTTTGATGACTTCACCTAGAACGGGAGCTGAAATGGCCAGTCTTGCAAAGACCGACTCCTTAGCAGGGGAAGTCGCTCTGATGACTTCAGGAACAGGAATGACTATCCGCTTTGGGATGGCCGCTTCAGGTATCGTGGGCTTCTTCACGGGCCAACTTGGGAGACCCGTTGAGAGGGGCCGCGGTAGTTGTAAGCCGATCAAAGACCGACTTCTTCAGAGCTTCTTGAGACGGCATAGGGGTGTTGAAGCTCATTGGTGGGAGCATTGTTAGGTCCACGTTACCTCTCCTGGTACTTTCGGGCTTGCGGAAACGGTAAAACAAAAATTTTTCTGGACTTGGTAACATGGACCGTAAAAGCCGGATCTTTGCTAAACAATACACTAGCATCCTAACTAGAGATCTATCTACTCGGTTAGGGGTTATACCTCAACTTGAACTCCTTCTCTTCTTGTTGTTCTTCTCTTTGCTTGCTCCGAAGGTTGATTCGGACTTCGGTCACCTCCGCGGCCTCCTTGAGTCGAAGACGATCCACCCGAGAGATGTACACCGAGCTCCACCTCGAGCCGAGGTAACTAGGGCAAAGAGATTGCTAATATAAAAGCCCTAGGTTGTGTAGAAGTGATGAAGGGATGGTTTTGTCTTTGTGAGATCTTTATCTCTCAACACATGAGATCAAAAGATAAAACAAGAGGAGGAAGAAGAAGAAGGAAGGTTAACAACCATGGAGCTTTTCTTTTCTTCTCACTTTCAAAAACAAGAGAGAGAATGAGAAAGAAATTATGATACAAAGAAAAGTAACCGTGGTTGCAATAATGTAAAAACAACATCATTACTAATCCCATCAAGATAAAGTTTGATGGCTACATTGAAAATGACCATTATCATAATCCAAAAGGAAAAAGAAAAAGAAAAGAAGAGTGTAGATCCCTCTTGAAAGTCAATGGTCAACACGGTCAACCGGTCAACAAAGTCAAGAGAGGTCAACGGGGTCAAATGGTCAATGCAATTAGCCATCATAAAATTATCACTAAAAGGATTAGTAAATGATGTCCGCGGCTCATAATGGTTTTGACCAAATCAACTGTTAAAACCCTAATGAGCCTGCCACATAACGGTTTTGGCCGAACCAGCTGCCAAAACCCCAATGAGGCACCTCCTCCTTCATTGCTCCGGAAAACTGTGCATACACACCTGCATCCGTATTCCGTAGAATGCGGATGCACAGAAGACAAAACAAATTCATCCGTGCAATACTAGGATCCGGCTTAAACCAAAGCCCACTAGTATTGCCTGCCCGAACACCACACGCACACAAGTGTACGTAAGTGATCGCAGCCCTGCCGTAAAACCATACGGCCTCTACACGTTTCGCTCAGTGCAGGGAAACTCTCTGTGTGGGACTCTAAAGACTCGACACTATGCTGGCAGTGGGGTTAACCACAGACCGCAAGCGGCACTAGCTGTACGTAACGGTCCCCAGGTAGATGTCGATAAGAAGGCCGAAGAGGTAAACCCATCCGAACTCCTACTGAGCCTGTATGTGACAATCTCCGTACAGTCCGGTCTGTTCGTCTGATACATCGCATGGCGGGCCTAGGGGGCGGTAAACGTCAGTCCCCTAATAGCGGTACAATTCATGTCGGAGTGAAGCCCAGTACACCCTGAGATAACACTGGAAACCTACCAGTATATCTCGCTTGCCCTGGCCAGGGACTACTCGTGTAATGGCTCTCCTAGACACAGCGCGATGTCAACCCCCAATACCGGGAGAGACGAATCCTGTCTAACCATCACTGCCTCCAAGTGCTTCGGGACTGCACCCAACTACTACCTGTTTGCACGACTCAGAGAATCGTGGTAGGGCAGTAATCAAAGAACAGTGGGAACACACTTGAGGCGAAGTGACAGTGTCAAGTCAGCGGACTAAGCTGTACTCATGTCACCTGGGAACTGATAACTGACGATAGGTATAATACCAACCATCGGTTCCCGACGAGTCCTGTCCAGTATACTCGTAACCTAACGAGCACCCGTATACTATCTCAAGTACGACGTACTGATGGCTGTGGGACAGACCGTCTCCCGTGCTGGGATGAGAAGCGCATACGCTAGTCTACTCCGGAGTATCGATGCCCTATCTCGATACTCCCACGACTAGGGACGTGTGTAAGGATGTGCTTGTGGATTACCCAGCCCCCACGAGTGTGATCGCCATCACAACGTCGGTAATCAAGCAAAGATCCTAAGGGCTCTACTAATGCGTATAGGTGATATAATAAATAAACACACTTGTACACATTAAAGCAGAGACAAACCAAGTAGCATACTACTATATCGAGCAAGATTGTCTGTACAACTGTGAATATCCCAAGCTTCCATCATGTAATATACATACTAGTATGATACAGTAATGGCCTCTAGGGCATATACACTAACAATCTCCCACTTGCACTAAGGCCATGTACTGGCGTATCGAAGACCTATCATCTCGATCAGCCGCTCGAACTGAGTCTGGGGTAAGGCCTTCGTGAATGGGTCCGCTGTGTTGTCCTTTGTGTCTCTCTCCGCACCTCGATCTCCTGGCGATCAATGATCTCCCAGATCAGGTGATACCGCCTTAAGATGTGCCTGGATTTTTGATGGGACCTTGGTTCCTTTGCTAAAGCTATAGCCCCATTGTTATCGCAATACAAAGGTATTGGGTCAATAATGGATGGAACCACCTGAAGTTCACTAATGAACTTCTTCATCCAGACCGCTTCTTTTGCGGCATCGCTTGCAGCAATGTATTCAGCCTCCATCGTCGAGTCTGCGACGGTATCCTGTTTGGAACTCCTCCAACATACCGCCCCTCCGTTGAGGGTAAACACAAAACCCGAGACAGACTTGCTGTCATCTTTGTCACTCTGGAAGCTTGAATCGGTAAAGGACTCGACCCTGAGGTCTCCATTACCGTAAACCAGGAACATCTCCTTAGTCCTTCTTAGTTACTTGAGAATGTTCTTCACTGCTATCCAGTGGTCCTCACCTGGGTCTGACTGATACCGGCTTACCGCGCTCAGCGCGTAAGCTATATCTGGTCTTGTACATAGCATCGCATACATTATAGATCCTACCGCCGAAGCGTAGGGTATAGTGCTCATGCGAACCCTCTCCTCTTCAGTTTTAGGAGACATCTTCTTGGAGAGGGTAATTCCGTGCAATGCGGGTATGTTACCGCGCTTGGAACCCTCCATACTAAATCTCTTTAGTACGGTCTCTATGTACCTGGACTGCGAAAGTCCCAATAGTTTCTTGGATCTATCTCTATAGATCTTGATCCCCAGAATGTACGAGGCATCACCCAGGTCCTTCATGGAGAACCTTTGTGACAAAAATAGCTTGACCGATTGTAGCATAGGAATGTCATTTCCTATCAAAAGAATGCCGTCCACGTACAAGACTAGGAATACGACAGTTCGTCCTACAATCTTCTTATAGACACAAGGTTCATCTTCGTTCTTGATGAAATCAAATTCCTTGATTGCCTCATCAAAACAGATGTTCCAGCTCCGCGATGCCTGCTTTAATCCATAAATGGATTTAAGCAACTTGCACACCTTCCCGCCGCTCCCACTGTCTACGAAACCTTCTGGCCGATCCATGTAAACGCACTCTTCCAAACAACCGTTTAGGAAAGCCGTTTTAACATCCATCTGCCAGATTTCATAGTCATAGAAGGCAGCAATGGCAAGTAGGATCCGAATGGATTTGAGCATAGCCACCGGAGAAAAAGTTTCGTCATAGTCCTCACCGGAGAAAAAGTTTCGTCATAGTCCAAACCAGGTCTTTGACGAAAACCTTTTGCAACGAGTCTAGCTTTATAGGTTTCCACCTGCCCATCTACACCAAGTTTCCTTTTGTAGATCCATTTGCAACCAACGGGTTTTACCCCAGGTGGAGCAATATCCAAGGTCCACACTTTATTGGCGTACATGGACTCCATTTCGGATTGCATTGCTTCCTGCCACTTATCAGAGTCCCTACTGATAATGGCCTGCCTGAAACTGGTAGGGTCATCTTCTTCCAAGATGCAATCCTCTCGATCCCCGTCTATGAGAAAACCGTAGTATCTCTCGGGCGGACGAGAAATCCTACCAGATCTGCGGAGTGGCTGAGGTTCTTCTGGGGTTATTGAATTCTGAGGTTCTGTCAAATCTTCAGTTTCATTTTGTGGTCGCTGAATTTCTTCCGGTTCTACCGAACTCCCACTTGTTTCTTTTGTAAGAAATTGCTACTCTAAAAAGGTGGCGTGGCGAGATACAAACACCTTCTGTTCCTCGGTATGGTAGAACAGATATCCTGTGGAGTTCTTAGGATATCCCACAAATTTACATAGAACTGAACGTGCCTGAAGTTTGTCTAGATTTTGTACTTTTACATAGGCCGGACAACCCCATACCTTAATACGTTTAAGATACGGCTTTTTACCATTCCATATCTCGAACGGTGTCTTAGGCACAGATTTAGACGGAACATCGTTCAACAGATATGCTGCCGTCAACAGCGCATGTCCCCAAAATGAAAGAGGTAACTCGGCATTACTCATCATGGAGCGAACCATATCCAGTAGGGTACGATTCCTCCGCTCCGATACACCGTTGTGCTGTGGTGTATAAGGAGGAGTAAGCTGAGAGAGAATACCATTCTCTTTTAAGTAATCTAGGAATTCCGTGCTTAAGTACTCCCCTCCTCTATCAGACCGGAGGATCTTGATACTCTTGCCAGTCTGGTTCTCTACTTCGTTTCTGAATTCCTTGAATTTCTCAAAAGCTTCAGATTTGTGTTTCATTAGATACACATATCCGAACCTAGAGGGATCGTCAGTGAATGTGATGAAGTACGAGAACCCACCCCTTGCATGTATAGACATCGGACCACATACATCACTATGTATGAGTCCCAAGAGCTCTGCTGCTCTTTCTCCATGTCCGGTGAATGGAGATTTGGTCATCTTCCCTTTGAGACAAGATTGACAAGTTTCATAAGATGAAAACTCGAACGCATCCAAGAGTCCATCTTTATGCAACTTACTCAGTCTTTTCTCTCCGATATGACCAAGTCTACAATGCCACAAGTAGGATTCATTCGTATCTGAATTCTTCCTCTTGCGTGTGTTTTGTATATTGAGAACTGTATTCTGATTTAGAACGTAGATACCATTACACAGTGTACCCTCTGCAACCAGTACCTTATGAAGGTAAATGTTCATGATATTTCTATCAAGAACAAAGTTATATACATCTTTATCGAGTAAAGAAACTGATATGATGTTGCAAACCATGGAGGGTACATAGTAGCAATCGTTCAAAATCATAGTCTTGCCATTTGGCAATACTAGGTAATATTCACCGACGGCTGCCGCATTAACTTGTGCTCCGTTCGCTACTCTGAGCGACATATCACCCAGTGCAACTTTCCTACTTTTTCTCAGTCCCTGTAAAAAATTACAGATATGAGATCCTGATCCGGTATCAAGTACCCAGGAGGTAGGGCTGACCGTAAAACAGTTCTCAATTACAAGAATACTTGAAGTAGATGCAAAACCATGCTTCTTCTTCAACTGGGTATCCTGGGAATCCATGCAATCCCCTTTCCCTTGCTCATACTTATGACTGTTGTCACAAGTTAGAGCTGAACCAATGTTCCCCAGCCCCGAATAAGAATTCGGATCGGTCAAGCGATACATTTTATTATCTTGATTAGGGCGTGAAAAGGTTGCTACCTGGAGAGAGAGAAAAGAAACACTCAGCGTGCGCTCTTGCAAGATTAGATTGGTTTATTAGTTTATCTAACCAGGATGTCTCCCACTGTTTCCTCAAATTCTTCTTAAAACCTTTTTAAAAGAAGAACTAGTCGGGATTTTAATTCACGTTACAATACTTGCTTAACTTTTCAGCCAGGCTAGTGTCGGTACTTCGAGGGAGGTTTTCCAACGCTTTCGCAAAGTTCCTTAATTTAAGAACCTCTTTTCCTTGGGGGCGTAGCCCTGCTAACACCTTTCTAGACACCTACTAAGTTTATAGCATTGATTGTTAAGTGAAATAATCTCCCGAGAGTAATCCAACTTATCAGTGGGATCGGGATCCAACTATCATTGTGTGATGACCTAGATGGAATCCACTCTAGTCACCACACTCCAGAAGGTATGCTAAATCTGCAAGTTTCAGTACTTTTGAAACTCCCGATGTGGTTTTTTCCCCTATGACCCAAGTGACCTTGACCGAGCCAACATATCAAAGGATCCTAGTCAAGTTTAACCCGTCATTATCTTGACTGCATTAGACCCACCCGTACGAGTCCTTGACTGAGCCAAAATGACCATACGACTGTCCTAAGCATTCACTTTGTATCCTACGGAAAGATATTACATAGCTACCGTACACTACGCCTCGGCTGAGCACGAAATACGTAGCACGAATACTAAGCAATATCAATCCGAAACGACGGAGGGCTACGACTGGGTTTTGGCGAAAACCCGTTAACGTAATGAACTTGTTATCGTTGAAGGAACGTGATACACTTTTTGAAAATATAGTGGCGAAAACTTTTGCTAAAGAGGTCACTCCCTGTGAAGGGATCTCGGCTCTTTCCTCGTCGAATGAGGTGCAGGATATTCCAAACTGAATACCTCGATGCAAAGCAAGAATAATCGACTATAGTGAAGTTATTACCGTGACGCAAACTTTTGTCCAAGGGGTCACTCCCGATGAGGGGATCTCGGCCCTTGCCTCGTCGAATGAGGTGCTGGGCATTCATAACCGAATACCTCGATGCAAAACAAAAATGAACGTACTTGCAATAACAGCTTTTTGAAAAACTTGTTCCAACAACGTCTTTTAGGTTTATTTTCTTGCATTAGTTCTTTTAATGCGTCCCATCATTTAAATCCTACCATTGCAGAAAACAACCAAAATATGACGTATGCTTATGCCATTCGCATTCGCCACGGGGCCCCGTCATTACTCATTAGGTTACTTAACTAACGACAGAGCGGGGGCTGGGCTAGCGCGGCTGTAAAACATAAGCAACGCCTAAATAGTTATTATATATTGATATACAGCAATGATAGCCAATCCAGATCACAGATGAACACTTTGGATATACTAGGAACCCGCGATTCGTTCGAGCCTGCAACGAAAAGCGGATTACACGGTCGCGATGAATAGCCAATACCCCACCCAAGACCCATACGGGTGCGGCAAACTACCCGCCAAGTACCCGAAGCGAAGCAACCTCCCTCAACGCCGTGAGTAGGCCACTTGGCACTTCGAGATACCCGGTAGTTTGTGCACCCCCTCCACGGGTCTATCCTAGGAGAAAAAACAGTAAAAAGAATTATACAATGACGGCTACAACCCCGACCCGGTTGTGCGGCCATACAAATAATATTACATCAATTTACAAATTTATTACATGAATGAAAGAAAAAGAAACTCTCATCTCACATCCATCCCGGCTATTCATCCGCGACAATCCAACGAGTTCATATACACAAACCATCAACAACACAGATCACAGATATGTATAACCCCCACTAATCGACGTATAGCGATTAGTAGACATTCAATACACATATAACATCACAGATATAACCATTAGCCAAAGTCTACAGAACATCGACCAAAAATACGGATTTTTAAGCCCCAAAAATAAATTTTGCTTTCTGGAAAATCTGGGCAGAAAAGTCATATACCAAAAATCCCAAAATACCCAAATAAGAAAACTGCAAGAAAAAGATTCCACAACAGAGCCAACGCCGCCGCGGTTCCGCGGCATAAGCAAGCTTATGCCGCGGAAACGCGGCGCTTTGGACGAGTTGGGGGACGAAATTTCTCCAGTTTTCTAACAAAAGCCTGAGCCGATTTTTAGTGCATGATTTTTTAAATTTTGGAACAGTTCTAAAAATCGGCAGAAACTACAAATTTCCGGGGTGTTTTGCGGTTTTTCGTCCGGTCGAAATTCTAAATACTTTGCTAACATGCTAGGGTGTGTTTAGTTAGGCTCTGATACTACTGTTAGGTCCACGTTACCTCTCCCGGTACTTTCGGGCTTGCGGAAACGGTAAAACAAAAATTTTTCTGGACTTGGTAACATGGACCGTAAAAGCCGGATCTTTGCTAAATAATACACCAGCATCCTAACTAGAGATCTATCTACTCGGTTAGGGGTTATACCTCAACTTGAACTCCTTCTCTTCTTGTTGTTCTTCTCTTTGCTTGCTCCGAGGGTTGATCCGGACTTCGGTCACCTCCGCGGCCTCCTTGAGTCGAAGACGATCCACCCGAGAGATGTACACCGAGCTCCACCTCGAGCCGAGGTAACTAGGGCAAAGAGATTGCTAATCTAAAAGCCCTAGGTTGTGTAGAAGTGATGAAGGGATGGTTTTGTCTTTGTGAGATCTTTATCTCTCAACACATGAGATCAAAAGATAAAACAAGAGGAGGAAGAAGAAGGAGGAAGCTTAACAACCATGGAGCTTTTCTTTTCTTCTCACTTTCAAAAACAAGAGAGAGAATGAGAAAGAAATTATGATACAAAGAAAAGTAACCATGGTTGCAATAATGTAAAAACAACATCATTACTAATCCCATCAAGATAAAGTTTGATGGCTACATTGAAAATGACCATTATCATAATCCAAAAGGAAAAAGAAAAAGAAAAGAAGAGTGTAGATCCCTCTTGAAAGTCAATGGTCAACACGGTCAACCGGTCAACAAAGTCAATAGAGGTCAACGGGGTCAAATGGTCAAAGCAATTAGCCATCATAAAATTATCACTAAAAAGATTAGTAAATGATGTCCGCGGCTCATAATGGTTTTGACCAAATCAACTGTCAAAACCCTAATGAGCCTGCCACATAACGGTTTTGGCCGAACCAGCTGCCAAAACCCCAATGAGGCACCTCCTCCTTCATCGCTCCGGAAAACTGTGCATACACACCTGCATCCGTATTCCGTAGAATGCGGATGCACAGAAGACAAAAAAAATTCATCCGTGCAATACTAGGATCCGGCTTAAACCAAAGCCCACTAGTATTGCCTGCCCGAACACCACACGCACACAAGTGTACGTAAGTGATCGCAGCCCTGCCGTAAAACCATACGGCCTCTACACGTTTTGCTCAGTGTAGGGAAACTCTCTGTGTGGGACTCTAAAGACTCGACAGTACGCTGGCAGTGGGGTTAACCAAAGACCGCAAGCGGCACTAGTTGTACGTAACGGTCCCCAGGTAGATGTCGATAAGAAGGCCGATGAGGTAAACCCATCCGAACTCCTACTGAGCCTGTATGTGACAATCTTCGTACAGTCCGGTCTGTTCGTCTGATACATCGCATGGCGGGCCTAGGGGGCGGTAAACGTCAGTCCTCTAATAGCGGTACAATTCGTGTCGGAGTGAAGCCCAGCACACCCTGAGATAACACTGGAAACTTACCAGTATATCTCGCTTGCCCTGGCCAGGGACTACTTGTGTAATGGCTCTCCTAGACACAGCGCGATGTCAACCCCCAATACCGGGAGAGACGAATCCTGTCTAACCGTCACTGCCTCCAAGTGCTTCGGGACTGCACCCAACTACTACCTGTTTGCACGACTCAGAGAATCGTGGTAGGGCAGTAATCAAAGAACAGTGGGAACACACTTGAGGCGAAGTGACAGTGTCAAGTCAGCGGACTAAGCTGTACTCATGTCACCTGGGAACTGATAACTGACGATAGGTATAATACCAACCATCGGTTCCCGACGAGTCCTGTCCAGTGTACTCGTAACCTAACGAGCACCCGCATACTATCTCAAGTACGACGTACTGACGGCTGTGGGACAGACCGTCTCCCGTGCTGGGATGAGAAGCGCATACGCTAGTCTACTCCGGAGTATCGATGCCCTATCTCGATACTCCCACGACTAGGGACGTGTGTAAGGATGTGCTTGTGGATTACCCAGCCCCCACGAGTGTGATCGCCATCACAACGCCGGTAATCAAGCAAAGATCCTAAGGGCTCTACTAATGCGTATAGGTGATATAATAAATAAACACACATGTACACATTAAAGCAGAGACAAACCAAGTAGCATACTACTATATCGAGCAAGATTGTCTGTACAACTATGAATATCCCAAGCTTCCATCAAGTAATATACATACTAGTATGATACAGTAATGGCCTCTAGGGCATATACACTAACAAGCATTGTCCCAAAGAATAGCCCTGTGGTGGCTTGCGTCACCTGGTCCACCGGCATCGTAAAAAGGGAGGCCGTTTAAGGCCCGTAGGTCACTCCTCCGGTGAGGACGGAGTGGGAGTTGTTGCAATTAGTGCAGTTTGAAGCCATTGATCTTCTGTTTTTCTGCACGGAGCAAGATACCAAATCTTAGAACTTCACATCCAAAGGCAACCATGTCAAACCGCGACTTGTTCGCGAAATACGACACACGAAGTGTGGAGTGGAAAGAGGAAAAGGTCCCACTGGGCGTGCCAGAATCTGTTTACCGCCAAAAACAGAGACGGAACCGCGTAGGTCGTCTTGCCTGAATTTGGGGGCAGATGCTATTTGGTTTTATCCGTCCACCTCTCCGAAGATGCCAAGTTGATTTATGGCACCGTATATCGGAGGTTTAGACAGATGCGGCCGTTGTATCAGACTTCGTCAGATTCCTCCTCATTTGAGGGGTTTTTGATTTTGGAGACGCTCTTTCCTGCAGGCGCAACCCCTGCAGTTAGTTATGCTACCGCATCACGGTAACCACTTTCTCTTTCTCTAGATGGTCACTTCGTGTCGTGTATGTTTATTTTATTTTTGGTTGCCCATGGATTGTATACGGAGACTAATTTATGTTGTCGCCCGTAGGGCGTGTATTATTCTAAATCCGTATTTTATTAGATTTGGGTTTGGGTTGGATTTAAGGATCATTAGTCTTGTTTTAGACTAAGATCAACTCAAACATTTGTTAAGGATATGTTAGTCTAATTTTAGACTAAAATCTACTCAATAGGATCATTTGGATCCAACAAAAGAGCATTTGGACTCTATTGTTTTAATTTAGGGACATTGCGGTCCATAAGTTTAAGGACATCATAGTCCATGGAGTTTAAGGACATCATAGTCCATTGTTAAAAACGTCATAGTCTGTAAAGTTTAAAGACATCATAGTCTATGAGTTTAAGGACCCCACAGTCCGTGGTAGTTTAGAGACATCATAGTCTGTAAAGTTTAAGGACATCATAGTCCATGAGTTTAAGGACCCCATAGTCCGTGAAATGTCTGGTTGTCGGGACCCGTCACCTCTATGAAGACGTTGAAGGATTACAACGATAAATATTAGAGGAGTGAAGAGATGTACCCTTGAACCAATATTGGTTGGGAGATCTGTAGTCTAATCTGGGACTAAGATCAAAGATTTGTGAGCATATGGGCTCAGTTAATCTGAATTAGGGATCTGTGGCCAACTTGGGCTCGGCCCATTCAGTTAAAATGTTGGACATTTAATTAGGCTCGGTCCTTTTTCATTTAACAATGCTGAACATTGGTTTGGGTTCTGACAATTGTTTTTGTCTTTTATTGAGTGCTGAGCACTTCTTATAGCTCTGAGGCTTTTATTTAAAGAACATGCTGTGTTCCCTCAGCGCACACGTGAGGAGCACGTGGTGCGCTTGGCGCTGAGCGCCAGTCAATGAGCGCAGAGCGCTTCTGTTAAGTGGCGCATACGTGAGGAGCACGTAGCGCGTTTGGCGCTGAGCGCTAGTCAATGAGTGCAGAGCGCTTCTTGTGAAATAGCACACACGTGATGAGCACGTGACGCGCTTGGCGCTGAACGCCAGACTTAGAGCGCTGAGGTGCTTTTTTAAATTTGGAGCGCTAAGACTCTGCAGCGCTGTGCGCTATATTTGGAGCGCCGAAGCGCTTCGTTTAATTAGAGCACTAGGGCTCTTTTCAGACAACTTTGCTCTCTGAGAATTAAATTCTCTCTTATAAGAGACTTTGTCTCATGGATCTAAGAACAAAGTTCCTATTTTATAGGAGATATTTCAATCTTTTATGTTTTTGGTGAAAGGCTTTGCCTTTATCGATCTGTGATCCTAAGAGAATTGCATTATTCTCCCCCCTTTTTATAATGAGATGTTATGATCTCTTTGTGAAAGACATCTTACTTATAGATCTATGATCTAGCATAAGAACTAAGTTCTTTTTCTGATGAGATACTTTGATCTCTTTATTTTACCTTGAAGAAATTCTTCTTCTACCGAGAGCTTGCTCTTCTCTTTAAACTTTCTCAAAGTTTGGGGGGTCCTCTCTATTAGGAAAGAGAGATTATTGGTTGTTGGGACCCACCACCTCTCCGACGACGCTGAGAGATTACAGAGCCATATATCGAAGGTGTGGAGGGATGTACCCTTTGAACCGTGTCCTACTTATCAGGAGGAAGAATATGTTGAAGCTTAAACTCCTAACTGCTGAAAAAGGCCTTTTTGCGTTCGCGCACGTGCGTCGCACGTGGCGCTTGCACATCATGGGGGCAGCTAAGGCCCTAACATGGAGAACTAAGCTCTTTTGAGAATTGAATTCTCCCACGTGCGTTGCACGTGGCGCGCATGTGGCGGGCGCACGTGCATTGCACATGGCGCTTGCGCATATGCGCATTATGGGGGAAGCAAGCTCCTATGGAGAACTAATCTCCTTTGAGAATTGAATTCTCTCACGTGCGTTGCACGTGTTTGGCTCACGTGCGTTGCACGTGGCGCCTATGTGACGGGCGTACGTGCATTGCACGTGACGCACATGGCGCTTGCGTATATGCGCATTATGGGGGGAGCAAGCTCCTATGGAGAACTAATCTCCTTTGAGAATTGAATTCTCTACCTTTTCTAAGAGATATCCCTCTTATTTATATGAGAGTGCTAGAGAAGGGATCTCTCTTTTTCCCGATGTGGGACTAAAAATGCATCTATATAGTAGAGCATTACTTTAAATTACACGTGCGTACCACATTTGCTCATAATTTTTGATCCCGGATGAATTATGAGGCCTATAATATATCAAATCGAAGGTTTTTTTGAAACAGTTTCGACACCATCAAAATTTATCTGTTTCTCATTCGGAAGTTTGTCAAAATACAGCCCGGAAAATACTGGTTCGCATTTTCTTCCTTAGATTACACGTGCATAGCACATTTGCTCATAACTTTTGATCCCGGATGAATTATGAGGCCCATAATATATCAAATCGAAGGTTTTTTAGAGACGCTTTCGATACCATCAAAATTTTTCTATTTCTCATTCAGGAGTTTATCAAAATACAGTCCGGAAAATACTGGTTTGTATTTCCTTAAGCGTATCGCTGCCATTTGATATCTTAAGCTCTTTTGCGCAGAAATTTTTGGCGGGAACAGATGTGTTTAACTAGATAACTACGCATATAGAATGTAAATACTACAATTAATCCTAACCTATGGGGCACCTCGCTCCATCCAGACGATTCCCTCATAGATGTGCACATTTACTCACCGGACGTCTCGGCTAATCAGATCCGATCACAGTTTTGCCTTTCCGCGCCGCGTCCGATTCTTCCGCAACCGATCCTAGAATTGCACAACACAAAATATAAGACTACATATCCTGAAACGACGCAAAGACACGTAATGAAAGAATAAACGTTCATAAGTTAGGCACATTGTGCACTTAGTGCACAAAACGCAAACGACATTGCTACAACCTTAACTAGAATCGTTATTCGGAACAACCACCCAACCTAGAATCCGATCATACCAAGTTCGCATTCGCAACACCCTAATTATCATAGGAGATATTATTTGTGTATTCACAAAGTCAAATTTAATCAATAGCTAATTTTAACAAAAACCTAGTAAGCACCCAAATTGGGAATTTGATGCAAATATCGTGGATTAGTGATCTGGTCATCAAAATTACAAGCAAATATCCAAACTAAGCTAACTAGAAAGCAACTGCACTTGATTAATCTAGTTGTGATGCTTAAAACCCTAACTCAAAATCAAACCCTTTTTTTTGAAAATCTTAAACTAGCAATTATAACCAAATTAACACTTGAATAATTTAGATTAATGTAATTAACTAACAAAGTAATTATGGGGTTAAGATTACACCTCAAACTTAATAGATCTAGTTTGCAACTTGGCTTCTCAAAATAGCTTCTTGATCTAAGATCCAAGTTAGAATAGGCTAAGAAGAAGTGAGTGAAGAGTAAGCTATGATTTTGTGAAATTAAATGTGGATTTTTGTGATGAAATTGTGATGATTTTGGAGTAGAAAGGAGATGGAGAAATGGGAGTTCATTGCAGGAGGAGGGTTGGCCACAATGGATAAGGTGAGGATTTAAAGAGTGTGTAGAAATTTCCATGGAAATAGAACCCCTAAGTCTCATTAAATGAATTCACACCAATTTTTCTTTAAACCCCCTTTTTAAAGTTTTCTTTTTCTAATCAAGTGGGGAAATTTAGGGGGGGGGGGGGATTTTCCTGCATGTTTCGGCCCATGAGACGAAATTGGGTTTATGTGTGTCAGTGTAGCATTTTCAATGGCAATAAACCCCTCAAGTTTCAAAAATGCAAGTTACCTCCTTTACTAGTTTTAATTTATTTTATTTTATTTTTCCTTTGACCCTAGAAACAACTAGAACTTGGAATAACTTGATAAAAAAATTATGATACAAACTAGATTTTAGTTGTCATGGTTCATATGTGTGTAATTGACCCATTCAAATTTGTATTTATCACTAATTTAATATATATTAAAAAGCTTAAAAAAAATATTTAAAATAATTAATTAAGAAAAAATATTTAAATAACTAGCAATTTATAAGTGACTAATCATTTACCAAATACTAGCAATTACATGCCTAAAATAAGTATAACTAGGCCTATGTTGAAAAACAGTTATAATTATATTTTACGGAAAATACCAGTTA
This sequence comes from Agapanthus africanus, assembly GCA_030015575.1. Lineage (NCBI taxonomy): Eukaryota > Viridiplantae > Streptophyta > Magnoliopsida > Asparagales > Amaryllidaceae > Agapanthus > Agapanthus africanus. The sequence goes on along the minus strand of CM057337.1, from coordinate 937,935,819 downwards.
TTTACCGATTATCGGAAAATTACCTAAACAATTTTTAAAACGCTACAATCTTCCCCCCTTAAAGAAATTCGGTCTCCGAATTTAAAATTTAACTACACGTACCTTCGAAGAGATGGGGATATTTCTTCCTCATCTCGTCCTCGGTCTCCTAGGTGACCTCTTCGCTGTTCGTTCCATGCCACAGAACTTTTACGGATGGTATAACCTTTGACCTCAATTTCTTCACCTGCCGATCCAGAATAACCACCGGCTGCTCGGTGAATGAAAAATCGCGCTCCAGCTGGATCGTTTGGTGCTGAATCGCGTGAGAAGGGTCATGAAGATACTTGCAGAGTATCGACACATGGAACACAAGGTGAACATCTGGGAAGCTGGGTGGAAGAGCTAACCGATAAGCCACCGTACCGACACGCTCGAGGATCTCGAAGGGACCAACATATCTGGGACTAAGCTTCCCTTTCCTCCCAAATCTCATCACGCCCTTCATTGGATGACCCTCAAGAAAACATGATCGCCAATGTCGAACTCGAGTCTGCAACGGCGTCTGTCAGCATAAAATTTCTGCCTGCTCTGAGCTGGCCTCATCCTATCTCGAATCAACTGGATCTTTTCGGTCGTCTCCTGTACGATCCGCGGCCCTAAAATACTGCTCTCGCTGAGCTCTGTCCAATAGATGGGCGATCGACATCTCCTCCCATATAAAGCCTCAAAAGGTCCCATCCGAATCGTGTAAGTGCACGGCAGCGCCCCAGCCGTCATTCCGAGGCCAAAATGCGGAAACGAAACTTTTACAGAACTTTTAAACCGGCACTACCGCGCACTATAAACCCGGATCGGGCCATTAACCTACTCCTAGCAAACTAGAAGATAGGTAGAGAGCTATACCGAGCGATCCGTGTCCTTCAGTCTTCGGCCTCCATCCCGATCTCCTCGCGGAATCTCCGGTCTTCATCTCCTCGTCGGAAAGGGCACCACATCGCCGGGTTCTTTTACGGGCTCCCACCTTTGGACCGAGGCAACTTGGGCACAAAGTTGGCAAGCCGACATGTCCAAGAATGCTGTAGGCTAAGTGTAGAACGCTATGTCTCGAGGGTTAATGAAGTTGCCATTTTGGAGGTGAAGGTGAAAATGAGCTAGAATGATTTTTGCAAGAATTGATCTCTTTCTTTTGCAACCAAATGAACCAATCTCCCCACACTAAAAAGAAATCAGCCCACCCTATTTGTCTCGGTCAGTGAAGGATAATTGAGGAGGAGAAGGGGATGAGGCTAAGCAAAAAGAATGGGTGATAACAAGAAAAAGGAGTCACATACATATCAAATCCAATCCTTTCACCATAAATGCAAAAAGCAAATCAATGATGAGAAAAAAATCAAGAAGCAAGCTGCAGGATCTGAAGCCCCAGTGGCCATACAAAAACCCCTCACTTTATAAATCTTCACTTTTGCAAAGACCCCCTTCCAAGGAAAATCAGCCAAGGAACAAAAGAAAAAAGATTTGGCCAAAAAGAGAAAGCAAGTTGGCAACTTCAAAATGCGATCCAGTAATAAATTACAGGATAACCCCGCGACTGTATATACATACCCGCATTTGTATTCCGACCGAATACAAATGCAATGAGACAAAATCTACACTGTACAATACTAGGATCCGGCTTAAACCAAAGCCCGCTAGTATTATCCGTCCGATCATGATCCGTGCAATACCGCACGTATATGATCGAAACCTGCCATATATCCATACGGTCTCTACAGCGTTTCGCCCGAAACTTAAGAAACTGTCTGTGGGGGACTCTAAAGACTTATCAATACTTTGGCTGTGGATTTAACCACTAGCACGTCAGAGGTATTAGCCATACGTAACGGGCTTCCATGTATTGACCAAAAGGGACGTCGATGAGCGAACTCATCCTGACACCCTACTAAACCTGTCAGTGACAATATCCGTACAGTCCGGTCCGTTCGTCTATGAGCATCGCATGGCGGGCCTAGGGGGCTGGTAAAAGTCAGACCCCCAAAAGCGGTACAAGTCGTGTCGGAGTGTAGCCCAGAACACCCTGAGATACTACTGGAATACCTACCAGTAAATCTCCTGCCTTGGCCAAGGACTTCGTGTAATGGCTCTCCTAGACACAGCGCGACCTCACCCCCAATACCGGGAGAGACGAACCCCTGCAGATCCGCTCACTGCCTCCATGTGGCTCGGGACTGTACCCAACTAAAACCTGTTTGCACGACTCCTTTGAGCCGTGGTAGGGTAGTAATCAAAGCACAGTGGGAACTCATACGTGACAAATGACGATCTCAGGTCGATGAACTAACCTGTACACATGTCACCAGGGAACTGCTATCTGACGTCTGGTATAAGACTAACTAGCATGTTCCCGGCGAGTCCTGTCCGGTGTACTCATAACCCAATGAGCACCTGTATAAATCTTAGGTGAACCAACTGACACCAGTGGCTTGTGAGACCGGTCATTGCCCCTCGTCGGGGTCTCGACTGTATACACTAGTCTACTCTGGAGTATCGATGCCCTGTCTCGAAACTCCCTCGAGTAGGTGTAAGTGCACGGCGGCGCCCCGGCCGTCAATCCGACGCCGGAATGCGGAAGCGGTGATAAACTTAAATTTTTTGCGGACTTTGCAAACCGGCACCACCGCGCACTAAACTCCGGATCGTAACCATTAAACTAGTCTAGCTAACTAACAAGAGGGGAAGAGATGTACCGACTGATCCGAGTCCTCCGGTCTTCATCTCCACTCCGATCTCCTCGCGGGATCTCCGTCTGTCTCCTCCTCGTCGGAAAGGGCACCACATCGCCTGTAGCTTTTACGGGCTCCCACCTCAATACCGAGGCAACTCGGGCGCGAAGCTGGCGAATCGACGCGTCCAAGATTTGCTGTAGGAAGTGTAGTGTAGAATACGCTTTGTCTCAATGGGGTTTATAGTTGCCTTGATGGAGGAATGGTCTAAAGAAAATTGGTGCTTTCAATTTTCTAGCAAATGGAATGAGATGGATGATTAAATTCTTTCACCAAAATGAGAACTCTCATTTTTCTCTCCTCACCCAAAATGATGGCCGGCCATTATGCTTGAGGAATTGTGGTGGAGGGTGAAACAAAAACAAGAGGGAGGTGAGTGTAGGAGGATGGAAGTGGTGACTCTAAACAAACATACACCATGCTTCAACTTTAATCAAACCATACCCTTTCCAATCACATTAAAGCAAGCATGGAGGATAGATATGAAAGCTATCATAATCATCACAATTGCATAAAGCCCCTCCACAAAGTGTTATTTGCAAAACTGCAAATAACCCCCTCCATCGGAAAAGTCCGGCCGGGAAAGAACAAAGGAAAACCGGCCGGAACGGAATGCAAGCTGGCAACTCCATAAAACTGGTCCCGTAATAAATTACAGGAAAACCCCGATACTGTGCATACACACCCGCATCTGTATTCCGTCCGGATACAAATGCAATGAGACAAAATCTACACTGTACTAAACTAGTACCGGCTTAAACCAAAGCCGGCTAGTAAAAAACCGTTCGATCCTGATCCGTGCAATACCGCACGTATCTGATCGAACCCTGCCATATAACTATACGGCCACTAGTACAAAACTGTCCGATCCTGATCCGTGCAATACCGCACGTATCTGATCGGACCCTGCCATATCTCCATACGGTCTCTACAGCGTTTCGCCCGAAACTTGAGTAACTGTAAGTGTGGTGGACTCTAAAGACTCGTCAATACTATGGCTGTGGATTTAACCACTAGCACGTCAGAGGTATAAGCCAATACGTGACGGGCCACCAGCTATTGACCAAAAGGGACGTCGATGAGTAAACTCATCCTGACACCCTACTGAGCCTGTCAGTGACAATATCCGTGCAGTCCGGTCCGTTCGTCTATGAGTATCGCATGGCGGGCCTAGGGGGTTGGTAAAAGTCAGACCCCCAAAAGCGGTACAAGTCGTGTCGGAGTGTAGCCCAGAACACCCTGAGATACTACTGGAATACCTACCAGTAAATCTCCTTGCCTTGGCCAAGGACTTTGTGTAATGGCTCTCCTAGACACAGCACGACCTCACCCCCAATACCGGGAGAGACGAACCCCTGAAGATACGCTCACTGCCTCCATGTGGCTCGGGACTGTACCCAACTAAAACCTGTTTGCACGACTCCTTTGAGCCGTGGTAGGGTAGTAATCAAAGTACAGTGGGAACTCACACGAGACAAATGACGATCCCCAGGTCAATGAACTAACCTGCACACATGTCACCAGGGAACTGCCATCTGACGTCTGGTATATGACCAACTAGCATGTTCCCGGCGAGTCCTGTCCGGTGTACTCATAACCCAATGAGCACCTGTATACATCTTAGGTGATCCAACTGACACCAGTGGCTTGTGAGACCGGCCACCGCCCCTCGTCGGGGTCTCGACTGTATACACTAGTCTACTAATGGAGTATCGATGCCCGGTCTCGAAACTCCCACGACTAGGGACCTTTTAAGGATATGCTTGTAGACCCCCAGCTCCCACTTATATGATCGCCCTCATACTGCTGGTGGTCAAGCAAGAATCCTAGGGGCTCTATCAACGTGTAATAGCGACGTGTCATGTCACTTAAAACAGTACACGATGATAAAGGTAAACCAGATAGCATACTATCATCTCGAGTAAGACTGTCCTACCGGGATAGGTCCTCCCTCAATCATTACAATCACGTACCTGTGACCTAATAATTGACTCTGAGGGCACTATCTCCAACAATCTCCCACTTGCACTCAAGGCTAATTATTGCGATGTCGCATACTCACAGCCTGTGTGATACCGAACATCCAACTCCTCTACTAGTCAGTCTCACAAAGCTCGTTTGCGGAACTATTGCGTTCGAGTAATAGCCTTAGTGAGTGGATCCGCCTTGATGTTTCTTTCTATGTCTCTCTATATCTCAAGTTCGCGGAGAAACCCATCTCCCGAAAAGAGCAATACCTGTCTTAGAATGTGTCTGGATGTCTGATGGGACCGAGCTCATAAATGAACTCCAAACCCAAACTTCTTAGACTGTATCGTCAACTGAACTTAATCAGTATCCTGCGCCATGCCTCCCTCAGTATTTCCTTGGACCACCTGTCCAAAATACTGCCCCTCGTCAGAAGGAAAAAACTATAACTCTGACAACCTGCTTGTCGTCCATGTCACCTTGGAAGCTTGGAATGACAACTGTCTCCGAAATGAGGTTGTCGTTATCATATCCCTAGAACATCCACTTATGTTCTAAAACTGCTTCCGACTGTTTCTCCAGGATTGGATCAATATCAACTTATTGCATCTAGTGCAAGAACAACATCTGGTGTGGTACTTGACATCTCATGATTGACTCAATTGCCTAAGCAAGTGATCTGCCAATCATGCACATCCCTCTCTACTTTAGTCTATAAGACACCTTTAGAGAGGGTGACTCCATCACCTGCAGGTACACTACCGTGCCAGGAGTCGTCCATTCTAAATACTCTTAGAATGCTGTCAAGGTACCCTGATTGGGAAACCACCCAAATCTAGATCTAAAACCATAGATCTAGTAACCAGTATGTCAGATACAAAATCCATTTCCTTTGTGGAGAAATCACTGTGTGACGACCAAAGTATAACCGATCGTAGTGTAGGAGTTTCTTTTCCTACTCTGTGTATATCATCCAAATACCAGGATATCACACCCTACTACCTTCTCAACAGATCCATCCCCTATTCTGATGAAGTCAAACCCATGACTGTCACGTCAGAAATAGATGATCTATCTCCGCTACACCTGCTTTAGTCTATAAATAGACATAAGCTACCAGTCCACCAATGCTTCCGCTGCTCCCACTGACTACGACAACCCTCTGGCAGAGTCATATAGACGTACACTTCTAAAACTGGTTTAGAACGACGCTATACTCATCCTCCCGCCGGGTCTCGTAACCTAGAACAACAGCAATGGCAATTGTGGGTAAACAAGAACTTCCCTGTCACCGTCCTTGAGGCTACCGGAGTACCTCTCGGGTGCCTGAAGTTACCCACCTTATCTGCGGAGTGGCCAATGGAATGTCAAATCAGATTGAATCTTTAGGTTCCTTATCAAATCTTCAGTAATCGTTTGTGGTTCTGGAATCACTTCCAGTTCTACCATACTCCCACTACTGTTTTCTGAAAAAATCCATTTTTAATAAAACTGTGGCGAGTCTAGAACAATATTGCTATTGTTCATCCAGATGGTAGAAAGTCAACCCTCGTCATAGCCTGGGTCAACCCACAAACAGCCATTACAGAAACGTGCCTTGAGTTGTCCAGTGTCTGGTTTTAATCATAAACCGGACAACTCCCCGTACCTTAACATCGTTAAGATATGAACTGTTCTGTATCCAATATAGAAACAGAGGCACTGATTTAATTGAACCAGATTCAAATCATGCAGCTGTCCCCAGCGCATGTCAACAAAATGGAAGAAGGCCGATCAGCGTTACTCAACTTAGGAATACTTCCAATTATGAGTAACCTGAAAGAGAAGCAAGATCTCTTTATCATTACTATCAACTGAATACCATACACAAGTATCTACATCTTCGATCTCTTTGAAGAATCCCGATACTTGCTACACCTGGTTCTCTACTCTATTCAAATACCTATAACTTCTCAAAATTCGGACCCTGTGTTTCCACGAAACACCTGTCTAAAAACTAGAGAAGTTATAAGTAAACCGAATATAGTATGAGGACCTACCCCTCTGTCCTGATGGACCCTGGACAACATACAATACTCTGTATAAGTCCCTTGAGTCTGATAACTCATTCACTGTGTGTCGTAGGTTGAAAACTGTACTTATGGTTAAGAAGAATTACACCGCTGTTTAATGCTCCTTACCTAACCATCCACTGATATAGGTAAATGTCGTAGACATAATTTCATAAAGGTATATCTCACTCTATGAAAATAGACGTACAGATATATCAATTTGAAACTGGTGCATAACAGCGGATATTCAAAACCAAATATTTGCCGACCGGCAAACATCCCAGGTGATTTCCTCAAATATCACCGATTACAACGAATCCCGATATAATGAGGATGATCACCCAATTCCCAATAACTTACTCCCACTCATCATCTGTAAAACCATACAGATATGAGAATCAAACCTGGTAAATACATACCCTGGAGTAAGTATCTAATCGGGAAATCAGTTTTCCTTTAACATTACACAGTGAAACTGAAACATTGAAATGTTCCGATGGGGTATTCTGGTATTCCTAGTAATGCCTCTTCCAGATTCACGACTGTAACCGTATTGTTCTTTGCCACCTCTCCAAATCCCTTCATATGTCTTTAGTCTTTACCTTCTGCACACCCTTTTAGGCCAAATGGTTTTCTTCCTTCCCTACCGTTCGGCACCAGCCTATGGTTTGGAAGAAGACTATCCAATAAGCATAATGGGTGTACTGTCCCAATCCTAGGAACACTGGCAATGAGAGAGGGTGAAGATAAAAGACAACCGAATAAACCTTATTCCTATTTCTCCTGAACCAGAATCCATCCCCGAACTGGAACAAGTTCCATTCGAGTTCGTATGTAACCATACGATGGAGTATCCAAATAAACTGTGGATCTTCGTAGTGATACGGAGTGTCCTGGAGAAATACAAAGGTGACGTGGGAGTGGTAACGAAATATTTGGTTTGGTCGTGAATATCTGTTGCAATTTACTTTGCCCTCTTACTAATCCCTTGCTTTGTCTGAACTTAATATCTTCTGCACACCATCGTTATGCTAATTGGTTTTCTTCATTCCCTACCGGTCGGCACCAGCCTAAGGTTTGGAAGAAGACAATCCAATTTGCGTAATAGGTGTACTACCCCTAAACCAAGGAGTACTCGTAACCTGAGAGAGGGTAAAAGGAAAAGACAACTGAATAATCCTATCCGTTTCCTCCAGAACCTGAAACCATCCTCGAATAAATTCTTTCGAGTTCGTATCTAACCATACGATGGCTTTGTCCAATGGAAGTGGACGTTCGTAGTAAAACGGGGTGTCCTGGAGAAAAGGGTAAAAGTAGGAGTGGCAATGAGGTTCGCAACTCTGACAATCCAAAAGCCGGTGTAAAGAAGGTTCGGTTAACCTGGTCTCTGAGTCATAGTCTTAGGGTCGGGTCAATGGTCGCTGCCAAAGAGAGAGAGAAAAGAAAACACTCAGCGTGCACTCTAACCTAGATCAGAATGGTCACCAATTTATCTAATCTGGAAACCTCCCACTGTACCTCAAATTCTCCTCCAAACCTGAAAGAAGAATTAGTCGGGGTTACCCGAGGAGTAAACTAACTCATCAGTGGGAATCGGGATCCAACTCTCATCGCATGATAACGTGACGGAATCCGCTCACGTCATCACACTCCAGAAGGTATGCACATATCTGGCAAGTTTCAGTTCTTTTGAAACTCCCGATGTGATTTCTGCCCCATGCTCTTATGACCTTGACTAAGGCCAACAAATCATAAGTCACATGTCAAGTTCTACCCGTCATTGTCCAGGTTGATTTGAACCCACCCGTACAAGCCCTTGACTAAGGCCAACAAGGCTATACGACTGTCCCAAACCAACGCATCTATCTATGCAGCATATGAATACCCAATAGCTACCAAACACTGTGCCTTGACTAAGGCCAACAAACACAGCTTGAATACTATTGACTACCCATATGAAACGACGGAGGGCTACGAATGGTTTCTGGCGAAAACCTTTAACGTAATGAACTTGATATCGTTGAAGGAACGGATAGCTTTTTAGAAAATATAGTGACGAAAACCTTTACTAAAGAGGTCACTCCCGGTGAAGGGATCTCGGCTCTTTCCCCGTAGAATGGGGTGCTGGATATTCATAACCGAATATCACTGTGCAAAGCAAAAGTAATCGGCTATAGTGAAGTTAATGCCCTGACGCAAACTTCTGTCCAAGGGGTCACTCCCGGTGAAGGGATCTCGGCCCTTGCCTCGTCGACTGAGGAGCAGGATATTCCAAATGAATACCACGATGCAAAACAGAAATGAACGTCCTTGCAATAACAGCTTTTTGAAAAGTGTTCCAACAACATCAGATTAGGTTTGTTTTTAAACTTGCATTGATCCGAATCAATGCAGTCCCATCAATTGATCACACCAAAAAGAACGAAAAATATACTGATGTACGTATATGCCATCCGCATTCGCCACTGGGTCCCGTCATTACCCGTTAGGTTAGCTAACTAACGACAGAGCGGGGACTGGACTAGCGCGGATGTAAAACATATACAACATCTATTAATATATATACCAATATATTATATTTCGCTCAAGGCGTGAAAGAAATGCAACATCACAGAAATGTACAGCATCACAGAAACAATACAGATATCTGGGATCCCCGGGTTTCACAGAGCCGCTGAAACCCGACGTTCCCCTGGTCGTGTGGATAGCCTGTGCAATGAAATCCTATACCCCCTACGAGTGCGGCGAATAGCCAGTCAATCCTGGAGTGAAGCCCCCTCCGTCCCAATGCCATGAGATGCGGGCTTGTTGCCCTCCAGAACCCGGCTATCCGTGCACCCCTCCGTGGGGTAACCCTAGTACAGAAAGTAGAATATACATACACCGGGTACATCGACCGCAACCAGGTCGTGCCCCAAAAGAATAATACAAACAGGCAGTGACGGCAGTCCACATGTCGGACGCTCGCCCCGCAATATCAAATGTACATAATACAACAACACTGTACTAGCATTGCATCCAGGCTATCCCCCACGACCGATCCGCAACATCACAGCAAATACATAGAACATCAACGTGAAAATCACGTTCGCAAATCCGTCTAACCGGGCTATAGCAGTTAGACCGGATTTACCGATCGAGTGACATTCACGGTCGCAGATATAATGTAAATACTGTGAAAACTAACGTGTTTAAATTTCGATCGACAAAATATCAAGAAGTGGGCCCCACGACTTACTGGTGAACAGTAACAAAATCTGGGCAAAAACGATATATATCAAAAACCCCAAAAACCCACAGAGAACCAACTGACAAAATTTGGGAGCACGTGGTCCCCACGTGACCGCGGTTGCGCGGCCAAACCATGGGTTTGGCCGCGCTTCCGCGGCAGATTGGAGGGATCACGACCCTAAATTTTGTCTTGACTCTTAAATGTTCCTGCTCTGATTTTTAAGACATCCAGAAATAATTTTTGAGATCGTTTAAAAACAACAGAAACTGTCGGCTTGGATTTTTGCAGTTTTCGATTTCCGGTCGGATCGAAGTTTTAAACGCGTTAGCACAAGTTAGCATAGCAAAATGGTGAGGCTCTGATACCACTGTAAGTGCACGGCGGCGCCCCGGCCGTCAATCCGACGCCGGAATGCGGAAGCGGTGATAAACTTAAATTTTTTGCGGACTTTGCAAACCGGCACCACCGCGCACTAAACTCCGGATCGTAACCATTAAACTAGTCTAGCTAACTAACAAGAGGGGAAGAGATGTACCGACTGATCCGAGTCCTCCGGTCTTCATCTCCACTCCGATCTCCTCGCGGGATCTCCGTCTGTCTCCTCCTCGTCGGAAAGGGCACCACATCGCCTGTAGCTTTTATGGGCTCCCACCTCAATACCGAGGCAACTCGGGCGCGAAGCTGGCGAATCGACGCGTCCAAGATTTGCTGTAGAAAGTGTAGTGTAGAATACGCTTTGTCTCAATGGGGTTTATAGTTGCCTTGATGGAGGAATGGTCTAAAGAAAATTGGTGCTTTCAATTTTCTAGCAAATGGAATGAGATGGATGATTAAATTCTTTCACCAAAATGAGAACTCTCATTTTTCTCTCCTCACCCAAAATGATGGCCGGCCATTATGCTTGAGGAATTGTGGTGGAGGGTGAAACAAAAACAAGAGGGAGGTGAGTGTAGGAGGATGGAAGTGGTGACTCTAAACAAACATACACCATGCTTCAACTTTAATCAAACCATACCCTTTCCAATCACATTAAAGCAAGCATGGAGGATAGATATGAAAGCTATCATAATCATCACAATTGCATAAAGCCCCTCCACAAAGTGTTATTTGCAAAACTGCAAATAACCCCCTCCATCGGAAAAGTCCGGCCGGGAAAGAACAAAGGAAAACCGGCCGGAACGGAATGCAAGCTGGCAACTCCATAAAACTGGTCCCGTAATAAATTACAGGAAAACCCCGATACTGTGCATACACACCCGCATCTGTATTCCGTCCGGATACAAATGCAATGAGACAAAATCTACACTGTACTAAACTAGTACCGGCTTAAACCAAAGCCGGCTAGTAAAAAACCGTTCGATCCTGATCCGTGCAATACCGCACGTATCTGATCGAACCCTGCCATATAACTATACGGCCACTAGTACAAAACTGTCCGATCCTGATCCGTGCAATACCGCACGTATCTGATCGGACCCTGCCATATCTCCATACGGCCTCTACAGCGTTTCGCCCGAAACTTGAGTAACTGTAAGTGTGGTGGACTCTAAAGACTCGTCAATACTATGGCTGTGGATTTAACCACTAGCACGTCAGAGGTATAAGCCAATACGTGACGGGCCACCAGCTATTGACCAAAAGGGACGTCGATGAGTAAACTCATCCTGACACCCTACTGAGCCTGTCAGTGACAATATCCGTGCAGTCCGGTCCGTTCGTCTATGAGTATCGCATGGCGGGCCTAGGGGGTTGGTAAAAGTCAGACCCCCAAAAGCGGTACAAGTCGTGTCGGAGTGTAGCCCAGAACACCCTGAGATACTACTGGAATACCTACCAGTAAATCTCCTTGCCTTGGCCAAGGACTTTGTGTAATGGCTCTCCTAGACACAGCACGACCTCACCCCCAATACCGGGAGAGACGAACCCCTGAAGATACGCTCACTGCCTCCATGTGGCTCGGGACTGTACCCAACTAAAACCTGTTTGCACGACTCCTTTGAGCCGTGGTAGGGTAGTAATCAAAGTACAGTGGGAACTCACACGAGACAAATGACGATCCCCAGGTCGATGAACTAACCTGCACACATGTCACCAGGGAACTGCCATCTGACGTCTGGTATATGACCAACTAGCATGTTCCCGGCGAGTCCTGTCCGGTGTACTCATAACCCAATGAGCACCTGTATACATCATAGGTGATCCAACTGACACCAGTGGCTTGTGAGACCGGCCACCGCCCCTCGTCGGGGTCTCGACTGTATACACTAGTCTACTAATGGAGTATCGATGCCCGGTCTCGAAACTCCCACGACTAGGGACCTTTTAAGGATATGCTTGTAGACCCCCAGCTCCCACTTATATGATCGCCCTCATACTGCTGGTGGTCAAGCAAGAATCCTAGGGGCTCTATCAACGTGTAATAGCGACGTGTCATGTCACTTAAAACAGTACACGATGATAAAGGTAAACCAGATAGCATACTATCATCTCGAGTAAGACTGTCCTACCGGGATAGGTCCTCCCTCAATCATTACAATCACGTACCTGTGACCTAATAATTGACTCTGAGGGCACTATCTCCAACAGTAGAGACCTTTTAAAGATATGCTTATAGACCCCAGCTCCCACGTATATGATGTTACGCCCCGCTTCCCAGAGTACGCAAGATTGGGCACGTGACATAGCCAACCATGCTACCTGTGGGTAGGAAGTATCCATCCACAGTCACATTACGGTTGTAAGGATATCAAGAACAAGATAATAAACTAATCTAATACATGTCCAAATCCATAATAACAAGAATCAATAAACAATAAGTGCGGAAGCTAATGATCCAATACAATGAATAGACAGTACGTCCCATAATGCGGGCTCACATCTGGAAATGAAAAGCAATAAATAAACTAAACCCTAAGGACTCACTGTTCAGCCTGCTGACTGAAGTACTCCTGCTCGGTCGTCGACAAAGGTACGGAATCTGGGCCATGCAAAACCCAGACGTCAGCGCGTCATGATATCAAGTATATGGTATAAACATGGTAATAAGCAATGCAAGTATGAACATGAATAAAGCAGTAACAAGAAATAACAAGCAGGGTACTGTGCAATAGTGTCCAAACTGTCCTATCAGGTTTCTACTCTATAGTCTTTGAAACCAATTGATGAATCGTCGATGTAACTCAATAGTATCCCGTGCGTGCCCGGGACCACGGTCATGACCCTCGGGGCTGAATCCGAGACGTGCCGCTAAGCAGTAAAAGGTAGCAAGATGGACGAGTAGTGTCAGCATCACCACTCCGGAGCTGGCCAAGCCCGTAAGACTGATCAGAACAAGTATCGAACTGTTGAGTTACAAGTCGGTTTCACCTTTGATTTCCCCATACCCCCAAACTATGTATGTCAGGTCAGGTATTCAGTAGTCAAGGACTAATGCCAACGCAAAGTCAAGTAAAAGTAGGTCTGTCTGGATCGACAGCAGGAATGGTTAGGTTTGTCGGCATTAGGCACGAGATCAGGAAACAAGTAATGTCATGGTACAACAGGATGAGTCGGTATGTATGTATATGTCAGGTGTAGCAGGGTCAGGCCAATGTGTCGTGCAATCGGGTAAGTGCTCACAACAGGTATATAATCAATGATGAACAGCAGCAGGAAACAGTAATTAACCACAATATTTCATATAACCACAGTGATGTTTGTATTCTCTCATTAATAGGTTCAATCATCTTTAGGGTGCAAAAGCCACAAGGTAAAGCAATATCCACAATTATAAGTTAAGGAACTACATGAAATTATACTAAATATAATAATTGTCTCATGAATGGTTAACAGTTTAAGTAGATATGATTCAGTCGTCTTATATAGTTGAAATATGGGTTGATGTGGGTTGATTAATTACGAGGAACTGTTGTAACGATTCCATTATAAAGATACTGCAATAATATGATATCAATTGCCATCATTAAGTTGTGGTATTAAATAGTATGAGTTCAATTGCGTGGCAAGACTAGATCTCGCACGCTAGCATGTTCAAGCAAGTATTCAGATACTTGCCTCGACGGTTCTGAAATCTGGAACACGGATGCGATGTCGTCAGAAAACACGGTATGCTAGTACGGGCCACGGATCAGGTCCCAACAGCGAACAACGGGATCACGCGAACCAGGGGCTTCGCTGTTGCGTCGGGTTCGCCAAGACGGCACGGTCGGATTCCGGCAACGACAAAAGTAGCGAAGTTAGCAACACAAGATAACTTAAAACGATCAGCGAGGGTTCACTGCACACAGGAAAGGAAGAGGAAGTTTACAGAGAGATATACCAGGTGTCCCCGGCAAGCTCGACGGCGCTGAAACGCCGGCGAGGCAACGGCGGCGGCGGCAGCAAGGGCTGAAGGCCTCGGGGTGTGCGGGAGAGGGTGCTGCGGCGAGCTGGAGGGAAGGGTGGTCGGCTCTGGTGGTCGAGGGGGAGAAGGAGGTGGCCCTGGTGACGACGGCGAGGTCGTCGGCGCGTTCTCCGGCGAACAGTGGGGGGTTAGGCGATGGGTTAAGGCTCGGGTTGGTGTTCCGGCGAGGGGAGGAGGGCAGCGACGACGAGGTCGGGACGAGGAGGGTGAGAGGGAGTCGTGGGGGTCGTCGGCGACGAGAGGTGGCGTCGACGGCGAGGTCTGCGAGGTTGGAGGCGAGGTCGGGAGTTGGGTGCAGGTGCGGGGAAGAGCGGGAGAACGAGAGGAGGAAGGCGCGGTGAGTCTCGTGGTGGCGAGGGCGGCGACGGCGAGGTCGCGGGGGAACCGGCGGCGAGGTTGCGGGAAGCTAGGGTTAGGGTTTGTTTGGTTCGTGATGGGAGACGAGGGGGTTGAGGAGGCGGCTGCATGCGTAGAATTTAAAGAGGAAGAGAGAGAGGGAGATTGGAGAGAGAAGGAGAGAGAGATTGATGGAAGAGAGAGAGAGAGATATAGAAAGGGAGCGGGGCCCACGCGGGGAAACCAAGCTCTGTGATTGGTTGATCACGAGGGGAAAATATTTGAGATTAAAATTTCTGAAGGATTTGAAGAGAGAGAGGCATGTAAAGATTATATATTTCGTATATAATTAGTTTAAGGTATTAAATTGAAACGAGCCCTTTTTGGCGCGAAATGAAACATTTCCAAATTGCGCCCGGGTTGCGCCCAAATGTTCCAAATTCAAATTATAGGATTTTAAGCGGGTTCCAAATTTTGAAAAGAGGTGTTTAATGATTAAAATGCATGCCCCCAAGTCGGACACTTGCACGCGCGCGTAGTCGTCCAAACTTGCCCGTTTAGCCAAACGGAACGGAATCTCGACACGCGGACGCTACCACGCGACTAGTGGCGACGAGTAGGCCAACAAGGACATCTTAAATTTCATTTTAGGAGTTAAAATTTGTTATGTGCCAAAATGACTTAACCGGTTAAAATTTAGCAATAAACACCAGAAAATCAGGAAAATTGGAATGAGCAATATATAACCCTCAACTAGTAATATAAATAGTATTATTGGGCTCGGGTGTTACATCATACCCAACTACAAAAAGAATTTCGTCCTCGAAATTCCAAGATTACAAGATAGCTAACTACTGGAAAAGGTGAGGGAATTTCTGTCGGATCTCGTCTTCTCGCTCCCAAGTGGATTCTCCATGCAATCGGTTACCCCAAGAAACTAGCACAAGAGGGATAACCTTGTTCTTAAGAACCTTTTCTCTTCGATCCTTGATTTCAACTGGTCGCTCCTCAAAAGTCAGGTCCTCTCGTACAGTCAACTCCGAATGATCCAAGACATGAGTCTCATCGCGAACATACCTCCGTAGTTGAGACACATGAAACACGTCGTGAACTCCTGCTAATGACGGTGGTAACGCCAACCTGTACGATACCTCTCCAACACGCTCCAATATCTCGAAGGGTCCAACGAATCGGGACTAAGCTTTCCCCGACTTCCAAAGCGAATCACCCCTCTAGTCGGTGATATCTTCAGGAATACCAAATCACCCACGGCAAACTCTAGAGGTCTTCTTGACGTGTCAGCCCAACTCTTCTGTCTGTCTTGAGCTGCCTTCATATGCTTCCTGATTGTATTCACCTTCTCGACTGTCTGTACCACCAAATCTGGTCCTAGCAACCTTCGTTCACCAACATCATCCCAACAGACAGGTGAACGGCACTTACGCCCATACAGTGCTTCAAACGGAGCCATCTGAATAGTTGCTTGGAAGCTGTTGTTGTACGAAAACTCCACCAGGTGTAGATGATCTTCCCAAGAACCTTTGAAGTCCAACATGCAAGCCCTCAACATATCTTCAAGGGTCTGGATCGTTCTCTCCGATTGTCCATCAGTCTGAGGATGATAAGCTGTGCTAAACTTCAATCGAGTCCCCAAACTATCTTGTAAGCTCCTCCAAAAGTGCGACAAGAACCGAGTGTCCCGATCGGACACGATGCTTACCGGTACTCCATGCAATCTGACAATCTCCTGCATGTACCGCTCTGCCAAAGTCTCTGTCGATTGACCAACCCGAAAAGGAATAAAGTGAGCTGCTTTGGTCAACCGATCGACAAACACCCATACTGCATTGTTGCCCTTTGGACTCCGCGGTAAAGCCGTCACGAAATCCATGGTTATATGTTCCCACTTCCACTGAGGAATCGGAAGTGGTTGCAACAAACCAGCAACCCTTTGGTGTTCAGCCTTGACTTGCTGACACACCAAGCACTTAGCCACGAAGCGAGCAATTTCCCGTTTCATACCTTCCCACCAGAAATGCTGTCGAATATCTCGGTACATCTTTGTCCCTCCTGGATGTACAGAGTAAGCTGAACTGTGTGCCTCCTTCATAAGCTCTTCACGCACATCTCCTTTTGGCACACACACACGGCTACCATATCTCAACGAACCATCTTCATGGATCAGTAAATCGGTTCGTAGTCCGGCTCCAACCTGCTCTCGAAACTTTTGCAGTCTAGGATCCTGCGATTGCGCCACTTTAATCTTCTCAACTAGGGACGACTGTACTTGCAATTGCATCAACTGTCCTGTAGCCTGTGGTAGCACAACCTCCAAGTCAAATCTCCGAAAATCCTCAATGATCTCTCTCTGTGCAGTCAATATCTGAATTGCTGGTAACCGGCTCAGCGCATCCGGCACGACGTTAACTTTTCCCGGATGGTACTTAAGATCAAGGTCGTAGTCGGCCATCAGCTCCAACCATCTGCGTTGCCTCATGTTCAACTCCTTCTGAGTGAACACATATTTCAAACTCTTGTGATCCATAAAGACTTCAACTCTCTCGCCCAAAAGGTAGTGTCTCCAAATCTTCAGGGCGAAGATCACGGCTGCAAGCTCTAAGTCGTGAGTCGGATAATTCTTCTCGTGAGTCTTCAGCTGTCTCGATGCGTAAGCGACGACTTTCCCGTTCTGCATTAATACACATCCCAATCCCTTTCCGGATGCGTCGCTATGAATCACCAGTCCTCCTGAATTATCCGGTACGGTCAGGATCGGGGCGGTTATCAACTTCTGCTTCAACGTCTCGAAGGCCAATGCACATCCGTCCGTCCAAACAAACGGTACCTCCTTACGCGTAAGCTTGGTTAACGGCTCAGCTAAACGAGCGAAGTTCTCCACAAATCTTCCGTAGTAACCGGCGAGTCCAAGAAAACTTCTTATCTCCGCAACATTCTTTGGAACAGGCCAATCCCGAACTGCTGCAATCTTCTCGGGATCAACGGCGATTCCATTGCCCGACACAACATGCCCCAGAAACTTCACTTCTTCCAGCCAGAATTCGCACTTACTCATCTTCGCGAATAATTTCTCTTGTCTTAGCGTTTGCAGTGCGATCCTTAAGTGTCCAGCATGCTCCTCCGGACTCTTCGAGTACACCAGAATATCGTCAATGAATACCACAATAAACTGGTCCAAGAACGGTGAAAAGATCCTGTTCATCAAATCCATAAATATTGTTGGCGCATTCGTCACTCCGAAGGGCATCACTAGATACTCGAAATGTCCCTACCGAGTTCGAAACGCCGTCTTGCAAATGTCTTCTGCCTTCACTCGGACTTGATGATATCCTGATCGCAAGTCCAGTTTCGAGAATACCCTCGCGCCACTAAGCTGCTCAAAGAGTTCTCCAATGCGAGGGATCGGGTACTTGTTCTTAATAGTCACCCGGTTCAATTCTCGATAATCAATGCACATCCTTCTTCTTTACTAAGAGAACTGGAGCTCCCCAAGGTGAGTTGCTGCTTCGAATCCATCCCTTCTCGAGTAATTCACCAACTTGTTTCTTAACTTCTTCCAATTCCACCGGTGCCATCGGATAATAAGATTTTGATACTGGCGCTGCACCAGGAATAAGGTCAATCGCAAACTCCACATCTCGCTTCGGCGGTAAGCCCGAAATATCTTCAAACACATCCATAAAGTCGCGAACAACTGCCGGCTCTTCATTACTATCCACTACCATAGCCGCAAGAACATTGTTCGTCGGCCTAGCCCTAAACTCGATTGGCCCGACAGAACTGCTTCCTCCAATGAAAGTAAACTCAGGGTGTCCGGGAATCTGGAAAATTACCTTCCTTGCCCTACAATCAATGTGGGCGTGGAAAGTGCCAAGACAATCCATCCCCAAGACAACCTCATAACTGCCCGTATCTATCACCAAGAAATCTACAAAAAGCTCTCGTCCGCAAACAACAACCGTACATTCTCTACATTCCTTACTAGCTATGATTTTCCCATTCCCAGTGTGTATGTCCCAGAAACTAGACAGGGTCGTGCAGGTGATCGAGTGTGTAGTTATAAATTTGGATGACATAAAACAGTGGGATGCTCCGGAATCAAATAATGCCAATGCGGGAAAACCACGAACGAGTACAGTACCTGAAACCACTTCTCCTGATGCCTTGGCTTCCTCAGTTGTCAAGGTGAAAGCTCGACCCTGGTTGGGTCCTTGTGTCAGCTGCTTCTGCCCTTGGAACGGTCTCTGCGGAGGCTTCTGTATCTCATCTCTCGTGCGAGGCTTCGACGGACAAGCATCAACGGTGTGATCTGCCGCTCCACATCTAAAACAGAGTCCCAGCCTCCTTCGACAATCCTTTTTCATGTGGCCCGGTAAATTGCAGTAGTTACAACTTATGCTCTTTCTTCGATCAGCGATCACAGGCTTCTTCATTGGCGCCACGCTGCGCCTGTTCACCGGAATACTTCTACGTACGGACGTCTGATTCAGTGCAAATGCTGGTTCCAGCTCGATTTGTTCCTTTAGTTTCTCCAGCAATCCCCTTATCACTCTACGCCTGGCGGCTAAGACCGCACGCCCTGGGTCCATCTTCAAATTCTGACCGGCCATATTCCTGGAAATCAAAGTACCCAACATTAGCATGATAATAGATTTCGAGTATAGATCAAGGCTAGAACTCCAAGATACTTAAATAGAGTACTGCATTGTAGCTATGCCGCGGTATCATAGCCGCAATTACTTAACTCCACCCAAGTCGCCCAAGTCCTAGGGATAACAAGAAATCAGGTTTTCGAGTTGACAGTGCAAAGTAAGTTTGCATGTCGACATGATCCGGAAGAATGATTCAAGGATGGTAAAACGGTCAAAGTGGCAGGACATGTTTCCTAATCACGGGTATTCTGATTCGTGTATCGGGTGCAATACCCAACTACAAAGAATCAACCCAATTAACCTATGTCTCTGATACCAAAGAACCATGTTACGCCCCACTTCCCAGAGTACGCAAGATTGGGCACGTGACATAGCCAACCATGCTACCTGTGGGTAGGAAGTATCCATCCACAGTCACATTACGGTTGTAAGGATATCAAGAACAAGATAATAAACTAATCTAATACATGTCCAAATCCATAATAACAAGAATCAATAAACAATAAGTGCGGAAGCTAATGATCCAATACAATGAATAGACAGTACGTCCCATAATGCGGGCTCACATCTGGAAATGAAAAGCAATAAATAAACTAAACCCTAAGGACCCACTGTTCAGCCTGCTGACTGAAGTACTCCTGCTCGGTCGTCGACAAAGGTACGGAATCTGGGCCATGCAAAACCCAGACGTCAGCGCGTCATGATATCAAGTATATGGTATAAACATGGTAATAAGCAATGCAAGTATGAACATGAATAAAGCAGTAACAAGAAATAACAAGCAGGGTACTGTGCAATGGTGTCCAAACTGTCCTATCAGGTTTCTACTCTATAGTCTTTGAAACCAATTGATGAATCGTCGATGTAACTCAATAGTATCCCGTGCGTGCCCGGGACCACGGTCATGACCCTCGGGGCTGAATCCGAGACGTGCCGCTAAGCAGTAAAAGGTAGCAAGATGGACGAGTAGTGTCAGCATCACCACTCCGGAGCTGGCCAAGCCCGTAAGACTGATCAGAACAAGTATCGAACTGTTGAGTTACAAGTCGGTTTCACCTTTGATTTCCCCATACCCCCAAACTATGTATGTCAGGTCAGGTATTCAGTAGTCAAGGACTAATGCCAACGCAAAGTCAAGTAAAAGTAGGTCTGTCTGGATCGACAGCAGGAATGGTTAGGTTTGTCGGCATTAGGCACGAGATCAGGAAACAAGTAATGTCATGGTACAACAGGATGAGTCGGTATGTATGTATATGTCAGGTGTAGCAGGGTCAGGCCAATGTGTCGTGCAATCGGGTAAGTGCTCACAACAGGTATATAATCAATGATGAACAGCAGCAGGAAACAGTAATTAACCACAATATTTCATATAACCACAGTGATGTTTGTATTCTCTCATTAACAGGTTCAATCATCTTTAGGGTGCAAAAGCCACAAGGTAAAGCAATATCCACAATTATAAGTTAAGGAACTACATGAAATTATACTAAATATAATAATTGTCTCATGAATGGTTTAACAGTTTAAGTAGATATGATTCAGTCGTCTTATATAGTTGAAATATGGGTTGATGTGGGTTGATTAATTACGAGGAACTGTTGTAACGATTCCATTATAAAGATACTGCAATAATATGATATCAATTGCCATCATTAAGTTGTGGTATTAAATAGTATGAGTTCAATTGCGTGGCAAGACTAGATCTCGCACGCTAGCATGTTCAAGCAAGTATTCAGATACTTGCCTCGACGGTTCTGAAATCTGGAACACGGATGCGATGTCGTCAGAAAACACGGTATGCTAGTACGGGCCACGGATCAGGTCCCAACAGCGAACAACGGGATCACGCGAACCAGGGGCTTCGCTGTTGCGTCGGGTTCGCCAAGACGGCACGGTCGGATTCCGGCAACGACAAAAGTAGCGAAGTTAGCAACACAAGATAACTTAAAACGATCAGCGAGGGTTCACTGCACACAGGAAAGGAAGAGGAAGTTTACAGAGAGATATACCAGGTGTCCCCGGCAAGCTCGACGGCGCTGGAACGCCGGCGAGGCAACGGCGGCGGCGGCAGCAAGGGCTGAAGGCCTCGGGGTGTGCGGGAGAGGGTGCTGCGGCGAGCTGGAGGGAAGGGTGGTCGGCTCTGGTGGTCGAGGGGGAGAAGGAGGTGGCCCTGGTGACGACGGCGAGGTCGCCGGCGCGTTCTCCGGCGAACAGTGGGGGGTTAGGCGATGGGTTAAGGCTCGGGTTGGTGTTCCGGCGAGGGGAGGAGGGCAGCGACGACGAGGTCGGGACGAGGAGGGTGAGAGGGAGTCGTGGGGGTCGTCGGCGACGAGAGGTGGCGTCGACGGCGAGGTCTGCGAGGTTGGAGGCGAGGTCGGGAGTTGGGTGCAGGTGCGGGGAAGAGCGGGAGAACGAGAGGAGGAAGGCGCGGTGAGTCTCGTGGTGGCGAGGGCGGCGACGGCGAGGTCGCGGGGGAACCGGCGGTGAGGTTGCGGGAAGCTAGGGTTAGGGTTTGTTTGGTTCGTGATGGGAGACGAGGGGGTTGAGGAGGCGGCTGCATGCGTAGAATTTAAAGAGGAAAAGAGAGAGGGAGATTGGAGAGAGAAGGAGAGAGAGATTGATGGAAGAGAGAGAGAGAAATATAGAAAGGGAGCGGGGCCCACGCGGGGAAACCAATCTCTGTGATTGGTTGATCACGAGGGGAAAATATTTGAGATTAAAATTTCTGAAGGATTTGAAGAGAGAGAGGCATGTAAAGATTATATATTTCGTATATAATTAGTTTAAGGTATTAAATTGAAACGGGCCCTTTTTGGCGCGAAATGAAACATTTCCAAATCGCGCCCGGGTTGCGCCCAAATGTTCCAAATTCAAATTATAGGATTTTAAGCGGGTTACAAATTTTGAAAAGAGGTGTTTAATGATTAAAATGCATGCCCCCAAGTCGGACACTTGCACGCGCGCGTAGTCGTCCAAACTTTCCCGTTTAGCCAAACGGAACGGAATCTCGACACGCGGACGCTACCACGCGACTAGTGGCGACGAGTAGGCCAACAAGGACATCTTAAATTTCATTTTAGGAGTTAAAATTTGTTATGTGCCAAAATGACTTAACCGGTTAAAATTTAGCAATAAACACCAGAAAATCAGGAAAATTGGAATGAGCAATATATAACCCTCAACTAGTAATATAAATAGTATTATTGGGCTCGGGTGTTACATATGATCGCCATCATACTGCTGGCAGTCAAGCAAGAATCTTAGGGGCTCTATCAACGTGTAATAGCGACCTGTAAGGTCACCTAAAACAGTACACGATGATAAAGATAAACCAGATAGCATACTATCATCTTGAGTAAGACTGTCCTAACGGTATAGGTCCTCTCTCAATCATTGCAATCACGTACTTGTGATCCAATAATTAACTCTGAGGGCACTATCTCCAACAATCTCCCACTTGCATTCAAGGCTAATTATTGCGATGTCGCATACTCACAGCCCGTGTGATACCGAACACCCAACTCCTCTACTAATCAGTCTCACAAAACCCGCTTGCGAAACTAATGCGTTCGAGAAATAGCCTCAGTGAGTGGATCCGCACTAATGTTTCTTTCTATGTCTCTCTTTATCTCAAGTTCGCGGAGAAAGCCATCTCCCGAAATGAGCAATACTTGTCTTAGAATATGTCTGGATATCTGATGGGACCTAGTTCATAAATGAACTCCAAATCCAAACTTCTTAGACTGTATCGTCAACTGAACTTAATCAGTATCCTGCGCCATGCCTCCATCAGTATCCGCCTGGACCACCTGTCCATAGTACTGCCCCTCGTCAGAGGGAAAACTATAACTCTGACAGTCACTCTGCCGTCCAGGTCACCTTGCAAGCCTGGAATGATAACCGTCTCCTGAATGAGGCTGATGTTATCATATCCCTAGAACATCCACTTATGTTCTAAAACTGCTTCCGAATGTTTCTCCAGGATAGGATTAATATCAACTTATTACATCTACTGCAAAACCAACATCTGGTGTGGTACTTGACATCTCATGATTGACTCAATTACCTAAGCAAGTGATCTGCCAATCATGCACATCCCTCTCCCCTTTAGTCTGTAAGACACCTTTAGAGAGGGTGACTCCATCACCTGCAGGTATACTACCGTGCCAGGAGTCGTCCATTCTAAAACACCTTTAGAATGCTGTCTAAGTACCCAGATTGGGAAACTACCCAAATCCAGATTTAAAAACATAAATCTAGTAACCGGAATGTCTGATATAATGTCCAACTCCTATGTGGAGAAACCACTGTGTGACAACCAAAGTATAACCGACCGTAGTATAGGAATTTCACTTCCTACTCTGTGTATGTCATCCAAATACCAGGACATAACACCCTACTACCTTCTTAACAGATCCATCCCCTATTCTGATGAAGTCAAACCTATGACTGTGACATCAGAAATAAATGATCTATCTCCGCTATATCTGCTTTAGTCTATAAATAGACATAATCTACTTGTCCACTATACTTCCGCTGCTCCCACTGACTACGACAACCCTCTGGCAGAGTCATATACACGTGCACTTCTAAAGCCAGTTCAGAACGACGCTATACTCATCCTCCTACCGGGTTTCACAGTCTGGAACAACAGCAATGGCAAGTCTGGGTAAACAAGAACCTCCCTGTCACCGTCTTTGAGCATACCGAAATACCTCTCGAATGCCTGAGGTTACCCACCATATCTGCGGAGTGGCCAATGGAACGTCAAACCAGATTGAATCTTTATGTTCTTATCAATTTTTCAGTAATCGTTTGCGGTTCTGGAATCACTTCCAGTTCTACTATACTCCCACTACTGTTTTCTGAAAATCCATTTTTATTAAAACTGTGGCGAGTCAAGAACAATATCACAATTGATTTTCCAGATGGTAGAAAGTCAACCCTCGTCATAGCCCGGGTCAACCCACAAACAGCCATTACAGAAACGTGCCTTGAGTTATCCGGAGTCTGGTTTTGAGCATAAGCCGGAAAACTCCCCGTACCTTAACAATGTCAAGATATGAACTGTTCTATATCCAATACAGAAAAAGATGCACTGATTTAATTGAACCATATTCAAATCATGCAGCTGTTTCCAGTGCATGTTAACTAAATGGAAAAGGCCGATCAACATTACTCAACTTAGGGGTGCTTCCAATTATGAGTAACCTGAAAAAGAAGCAAGTCTCTTAATCATTACTATTAACTGAATACCATACACAAGTATCTACATCTTTGATCACCTTGAAGAATCCTGATACTTGCAATACCTGGTTCTCTACTTTCTCTTATACCTATAACTTCTCAAAACTTAGACCTTGCATTTCTATGAAACACTTGTCTAAAAACTAGAGAAGTCATAAGTAAACCGAATACAGTATGAGGACCAACCCCTCTGTCCTAATGGACACTGGACAATATACAATCCTCTGTATAAGTCCTCTGAGTCTAATAACTCAATCCCTGTATGTCGTAGGTTGAAAACTGCACTTATGGTTAAGAAGAATTACACCGCTGTTTAATGCTCCTTACCTAACCATCCACTGATATAGGTAAATGTCATAAACATAATTTCAAAAAGGTATATCTCACTCTATAAAAATATACGAACAGATATATCAATTTGAAATTGGTGCATAACAGCGGATATTCAAAACCAAATATTTGCCGTCCGGCAAACTACCCAGGTGATTTCCTCAAATATCACCAATTACAACGAATTCCGATATAATGAGGATGATCACCTAATTCCCAATAATTTACTCCCACTCATCATCTGTAAAACCATACAGATGTGAGAATCATATCTGGTAAATACATACCCTGGAGCAAGTGTCTAATTGGGAAATCAGTTTTCTTTTAACAATACACAGTGAAACTGAAACATTGAAATGTTTCGAAGGGGTATCTGGGTATTCCTAGTAATGCCTCTTCCATTATCCAGATTCACAACTGTAACCGTATATTTCTTTGCCATCTCTCCAAATCCCTTCATATGTCTTTAGTCATTACCTTCTGTACACCTCTTTAGGCCAAATGGTTTTCTTCCTTCCCTACCGCTCGGCACCAGCCTATAGTTTAGAAGAAGACTATCCAATAAGCATAATGGGTGTACTGTCCTAATCCTAGGAGCACTCGCAATGCGAGAGAAGGTGAAGATAAAAGACAACCGAATAAACCTTATTCCTATTTCTCCCGAACCAGAATCCATCCCCGAACTGGAACAAGTTCCTTTCGAGTTCGTATATAACCATACGATGGAGTATCCAAATAACTGTGGATCTTCGTAGTGATACGGAGTGTTCTGGAGAAATACAAAGGTGAAATGGGAGTGGTAATGAAATACTTGGTTTGGTTGTGAATAGCAGTCGCAATTTACTTTGCCCTCTTACTAATCCCTTTATTTGTCTTTACTTAATACCTTCTGTACACCATCGTTAGGCTAATTGGTTTTCTTCATTCCCTACCGGTCGGCACCTGCCTATGGTTTGGAAGAAGACTATCCAATTTGCGTAATGGGTGTACTGCTCTAATCCAAGGAGAGCTCGCAACCTGAGAGAAGGTAAAAGGAAAAGACAACTGAATAGTCCTATTCGTTTTCTCCAGAACCAGAAACCATCCTCGAATAAATTCCTTCGAGTTCGTATATAACCATATGATGGTTTTATCCAATGGAAGTGGACGTTCGTAGTAATACGGGGTGTTCTGGAGAAAAGGATAAAAGTAGGAGTGGCAAAGAGGTTTGCAACTCTGACAATCCAAAAGCCAGTGTTTAAGAAGGTTCGGTTAATTTGGTCACTGAGTCATAGTCAAGGGTCGGGCCATGGTCGCTGCCAAAGAGAGAGAGAAAAGAAACACTCAGCGTGCACTCTAACCTAGATCAAAATGGTTATCACTTTATCTAATCAGGAAACCTCCCACTGTACCGTCAAATTCTCCTCCAAACCTGAAAGAAGAATTTGTCGGGATCACCCGAGGAGTAAACCAACTCATCAGTAGGAATCGGGATCCAACTATCATCGTATGATTATGTGATGGAATCCACTCACGTTATCACACTCCAGAAGGTATGCGCATATCTGGCAATTTCAGTTTCTTTAGAAACTCCCGATGTGATTTTACCCCATGCTCTTATGACCTTGACTTTGGCCAACAAATCATAAGTCACATGTCAAGTTCTACCCATCATTCTTCAGGTTAATTTGAACCCACCCATACCTACCCTTGACTTTGGCCAACAAGGCAGTACGACTGTCCCAAACCAACGCATCTATGTATGCTGCATATGAATATCCAATAGGTACCAATCACTGTGCCTTGACTTTGGCCAACAAACACAGCTTGAATACTATTGACTATCCATATGAAATGACGGAGGGCTATAAATGGTTTTTGGCGAAAAACCTTTAACGTAATGAACTTAATATCGTTGAAGGAACCGGATAGCTTTTATAAAAATATAGTGGCGAAAACCTTTGCTAAAGAGGTCACTCCCGGTGAAGGGATCTCGGCTCTTTCCCCGTAGAATGAGGTGCAGGATATTCCAATTGAATACCACGATGCAAAGCAAAAGTAATCGGCTATAGTGAAGTTATTACCCTGACGCAAACTTCTGTCCAAGGGGTCACTCCCGGTGAAGGGATGTCGGCCCTTACCTCGTCGACTGAGGTGCTGGATATTCATAACCGAATACCACTGTGCAAAACAAAAGAGAACGTCCTTGCAATAATAGCTTTTTGAAAAGTGTTCCAATAACATCAAACAGGTTTGTTTAGCTTGCATTGATCCGAATCAACGCAGTCCCATCAATTGATCACACCACAAAAGAACGAAAATAATGATGTACGTATATGCCATCCGCATTCGCCACTGGGTCCCGTCATCACCCGTTAGGTTACTTAACTAACGACAGAGCGGGGACTGGACTAGCGCGGATGCAAAACATATACAACATCTACTAGTATATATATCAATATATAATATTCGCTCAAGGCGTGATAAAATGCAACATCACAGAAATGTAATAAGCATCACAGAACAATACAGATATCTGGGATCCCCGGGTTTCATAGAGCCGCTACTGAAACCCGACGTTCCCTTGGTCGTGTGGATAGCCTGTGCAATGAAATCCTAGACCCCTACGGGCGCGGCAAGTTACCCGCCAAAACCTGAAGCGAGGCAGCCCCATTCAGCAACGTGAATGGACCACCCAGCACTTCACGGAATCTGGTAACTTGGGCACCCCTCCTTGGGTCAACCTGTACACCCTACGAGTGCGGCGGATAGCCCGCCAATTCTAGAGTAAAGCCCCCTCCGTCTCAACGCTATGAGATGCGGGCTCGTTGCCCTCTAGAACCCGGCTATCTGTGCACCCCTCCGCGGGGTAATCCTAGTACAGAAAGTAAAATATATACAACGGGTATATCGACCTCAGCCCGGTCGTGCCCCAAAAGAATAATATACAAACAGGCAGTGACGGCAGTCCACATGTCGGACGCTCGCCCTGCAATATCAAATGTACATATAAAACCAAACTGTACTAACATTGCATCCAGGCTATCCCCATGACAAATCCGCAACATCACAGCACAACACAGAACATCAACATGAATGTTACGTTCGCAAATCCGTCTAAAAGGGCTATAGCAATTAGACAGGATTTACCGATCAGGTGATATTCACGGTCGCAGATATAATGTAAATACTGTGAACTAACATGTTTAAAATTTTCGATCGACTAAATTTCCTGAATTGGGCCCCAAGCACAACTGCAGCACTCAAAAAAAACTGGGCCTAAACAGAACATACCAAAAACCCCAATTTCAACTCAGAAAGCCACTGTAGAAATTTGGTACGGCGTTGACCTTTTTCAGCCGCGAAACCGCGGCCATAACAGGGGTTTGGCCGCGTTTCCGCGGTTGCACTGTAGCATCACCTAACCAAATTTTTGCAGAATACTTAAAATTGCCTGCACGAATTTCTGAAACACTCAAAATAATTTTTTGACCCAAAAAAAATTCGACAGAAAACTGATGCACTTGAAATCGCGGTTTTGGGATATTTGTTCGATCGAAGTTTTAAACACGCTAGAGCAAGTTAGAGTAGGTTAATGGCGTGGCTCTGATACCAGTGTAAGTGCACGGCAGCGCCCCGGCCGTCATTCCGAGGCCAAAATGCGGAAACGAAACTTTTACAGAACTTTTAAACCGGCACTACCGCGCACTATAAACCCGGATCGGGCCATTAACCTACTCCTAGCAAACTGGAAGATGGGTAGAGAGCTATACCGAGCAATCCGTGTCCATCGGTCTTCGGCCTCCATCCCGATCCCCTCGCGGAATCTCCGGTCTTCATCTCCTCATCGGAAAGGGCACCACATCGCCGGGTTCTTTTACGGGCTCCCACCTTTGGACCGAGGCAACTCGGGCACAAAGTTGGCGAGCCGACGTGTCCAAGAATGCTGTAGGCTAAGTGTAGAATGCTATGTCTCGAGGGTTAATGAAGTTGCCATTTTGGAGGTGAAGGTGAAAATGAGCTAGAATGATTTTTTCAAGAATTGATCTCTTTCTTTTGCAACCAAATAAACCAATCTCCCCACACCAAAAAGAAATCAGCCCACCCTATTTGTCTCGGCCAGTGAAGGATAATTGAGGAGGAGAAGGGGGTGAGGCTAAGCAAAAATAATGGGTGATAACAAGAAAAAGGAGTCACATACATATCAAATCCAATCCTTTCACCATAAATGCAAAAAGCAAATCATTGATGAGAAAAAAATCAAGAAGTAAGTGTTCCCCTCCGAAAGACGGCGCGACACCGCGTCTTGCCTGAGATTCGGGCCAGATGCTAATAGGTGCTATCCGTCCACCTCTCCGAAGATGCCAAGTTGATTTATGGCACCACATATCGAAGGTTTAGACGGATGCGTCCGATGTAGCAGACTTCGTCAGATTCCCCCTCGTTTGAGGGGTTTTTGATTGTAGGGACGCTCTTCCCTGCAGGCGCAAGCCCCTGCAGTTAATTACGCTACCGTATTGCGGTAACAACTTTCTCCTTCTCCAGATGGTCACTTCGTGTCGTGGGTGTCTGTTTTGTATTTTGTTGCCCGTGGATTGTTTACGGAGACTGAGTTATGTCGTCGCCCGTAGGGCGTGGACTAGTCCAAATCCGTATTATCTTAGATTTGGGTTTGGGGGGGTTTGGTTTGAGGATACGTTAGCCATACTTGAGGCTAAGATCAACTCAAACATTTGTTAAGGATACGTTAGTCTAACTTTGTGACTAAGATCAACTTAACGGGATCGTTTAGATCCGACAAAAGAGCGTTTGGACTCTAATGTTCCAGTTTAGGGACATAGTGGTCCATGAATGTGTGGCCGTCGGGACCCGTCACCTCTCTGACGACGTTGAAGGATTACAACGACGGATGTCAGAGGAGTTCAAGGATGTACCCTCAAGCCGGAGTCAATTGGGGGGATTTATAGTCCACTCTGTTTGAAGGTTTAAGGATACGTTAGCCATCTTTGAGGCTAAGATCAACTTAAACGGGACCGTTTAGATCCGACAAAAGAGCATGCGGGGCTCTATTGTTCTAGTTTAAGGACATTACGGTCCATGGGTAGTTTAAGGACATTGCGGTCCATGGGTAGTTTAAGGACATTGCGGTCCATTGTTAGTTTTAAGACATCTCGGTCAAGGTTAAGGACGTCGTAGTCCATGGGTTTAAGGACCCCACAGTCCATTATTAGTTTTAAGACATCTCGGTCAAGGTTAAGGACGTCGTAGTCCATGGGTTTAAGGACCCCACAGTCCGGTATGTGCTCTGGATGCTTCACACGGGTTCACTGCCGTGCTTGGCGAGGACCAGGCTCCGCTCTGGACGTTTTCCACGGGGTCAAAGAGTGACATTATCCGCGTTCCACGTAACCAGGAATTTGCATTAGACATGAGTTTAAGGACCCCACAGTCCATATCAATGTGCGGTCGTCGGGACCCGTCACCTCTTTGACGGCATTGAGGGATTACAATGCCAAGTATCAAAGGAGTGAAGAGATGTACCCTAGAACCGGAGTGGATTAAATAACCCTTGGCCCAATTTGGGGTCAAGACGAATTAATTATGTTATGAGTCCATTGGACCAGTTAATCACAAATTGAGGACTTATGGCCATCTTGGGCTAAGTCCAATCAGGAGAGGCTTTGCCTCCATCCATTTAAGCCAATTGGGCCGAAGTCTAGTGTTAAACACTACAGAGCAGTCAGTGTTGAACACTGGGAATGGGGTTGACAAGTTAGTGTTTAACACTAAGAGAATATTTGGTGTTGAACACCAGCAACAATGTTTTTTCAGGTTAGTGTTAAACACTAAGGTAATCAGTGTTGAACACTACAAATGAAGATCTCAGATTAGTGTTTAAACACTAAGGTAATCAGTGTTGAACACTGCAAATAAAGCTTTTTAATTAGTGTTGAACACTAAGGCCCAACAGTGTTTTAACACTGGGTTCGAGAGTTTTAGTTTAGTGTTTAAACACTAAGGTAAGAGGGGTCACGTGGTGGCATGTGACCCTGCCTCTCCCTTCCTTTGTTCTGCTGAGATTATCGCGTCTTCCAGAGCATCACGTGCCATCACGTGATGGGCATTCAAATGCCTATGGATTAGAGCTTCTGCTGAGGGTCACGTGGGTCACGTGGGGTGCTGCCTCAAAGGGGCTTTTTGTAGCTCTCTTGGGGGGGGGTCACGTGATGACACGTGACCCTGCCTCTAGGTATTTTGTTTAGAGGCTTTGTTAATCTTCTTAGGAATTAAATTCCTCGAACTATAAATTTCAGAGGAATTAAATTCCTACTTCCTTTCGAAGACTTATATTCTGGGATAGAGTTTAACTCTGAATTTTCTGTAGGAATTAAATTCCTCATATACGTGAAGGGCTGAATAGGGTTAAACCCTAATAAAAGTTTTTAAGGAGTTTAAACTTCCATCCTCTGTTAAATTATGATTAAGGGAATTAAATTCCCGCTGTTTCGACAGAACTAGGTTCTTAATTAGGGTTAAACCCTGTTTCTTTTTTGTTCTGAAGGAATTAAATTCCCATGATGTAGGGTCAAGCCCTCCTTTTATTTTAAAGGAATTAAATTCCTATAGTTCTGTGAGAATTAAATTCTCGTGCTTGCATCCCTTCTCCATGTTTTGGATCTGCATGGCAGGATCTCAACCCATTGAGAATTAAATTCTCAACCTTAAGGGGAGATGTGCACTTTGCAAATCCTCCATCAAAGAGAGAAGAAATATGTTCTTCTGTTTTCACATTATCAGAGTTAAACTCTGTTGAGAATTAAATTCTCTTTCTTTCAAAAGGCCTTCCCTTTCTTACCTAGGGTTTTTTTCGCAGAAGATCCGAGTCTTTTCAAAGTATCAAAGCACTTCTCCTTTTCTCTTTTTTTTTTCTCTGCGCATCTATCTGTATGTATGTCTCTTGGCTCCTATTTATAGGAGAAGCAGCCGAATCAATCAGTTTTTTGACGAATCTTCATTGAGATTTGATTTGCATTCATCATTCATTTTGGACCTTTGGATTATTAGGTGAATTTTATTCACCATTGGATTTTAAATCCAGAGATTCTCCCTTGTTATTTTGGTTAGATTTAAAGGGGAAATCTTTCCAAACCCGAGATTTTCCCATAGATAGATGATATTTCATCACCTCTGAATCTTTAATTCGATCGGTTCCAGATAGCCGCTTTCCTTTGGAAAGATTTGATTCTCCTTCAGAATTTAATTCTGTTTGACAAAATGGGCTTTGAAAGCTGATCACGTGTGACCACGTGACCCATGGTCACGTGTGGGCACGTGACCCCCTTTGGAATGAGCCTTTTCCTTTCTTTTGCGCTCTGTCTTCTGATCGCTGCCTAAGCGTCACGTGCTACCACGTGACCCCTGGTCACGTGTGAGCACGTGACCCTTGTTTGAACTCTCTTTCTTCGGTTCTTCTGGAGAACGAGTCTGCTGTCTTGAACGTCACGTGCCAACACGTGACCCTGGTCACGTGGGAACACGTGACCTCTTCTGAAGCCTTTTCTTGACTTGATCAGAGAACTTGTGTGCCTTTGACGCTTGCATTTAAATGTCACGTGTCGCCACGTGACCCTGGTCATGTGGGAGCACGTGACTCTTTCTGAAGCCCATTTTCTTCAGCGTAGTCAGGAAACTGAACTTGACTTGATGATGCTTTTTAGGTGTCACGTGCCAACACGTGACCCCTTTTTGAAGCTTTTCCCAGAAGCTTTCCTGATTTTAAATCAGGAAACAAATGCCCCCACAGCGTTGTTCTCACGTGTCTGCACGTGAGTGCAACGCTGTCACTTCTTGTGACCGTTGGATTCCTCTAGGGTTCTGGGGAGACGAAGCGTTTCCATTGTCTTCTATAAATACCTCTGTCTCTTCATAGGAGCCTTCACTTTGTTCATCTTCTTCTTCTGAGAACTTCTTCTTTGAGAATTTAATTCTCGCTTTCAGAGCTTAGTTCTCTGTCTTGAAACAATCTTCAGAGTTTAACTCTGTTCGAAAGGAATCCTTTTTCCTCAGGTAATGTTCTTGGACAACGATGGACCTTCACATTTCTCTGGATTTTAAATCCAAAACAAGGGTTTTTACCCTTTTTTCTTCATATTTTCCATAAGAACATGAAACTGTTTAATCTTTCAACTGAAGATCTCTTAGGGTTTAGATGATCTTTGGGGAGATGATGATGACGGTTCAAATCCATGGAATTTAATTCCATCCAAAATGCTTCTGGGAATTTAATTCCCTTTTCTCAATAAGGAATTTAATTCCAACGAAGAACTCGATTTCTTCACACAGAGGCTTCCTGGGGTCTCTTGGCCCGAGGTTGTTCTTCTGCAATTAATGCAATGGGGGCTTTGTAATGATGTCTTTTTTGTGTGAATTTAATTCCTTTGATTTTATTGGATCCACTGTAGAGCCCGAGACAGATCCCGTTGGGGGAATGTGCATGGCCATCATTTTTTATTAAATGAGGATATTCCCTTTTGTTTTATTGTAACTGTTTGGTCTCATTATTAATGAGCCGTCATCCGGATTCTGTGGGGCCCATGTGTTTTGTAGCCAATGGTCCCAGGAAACTTTGCTGTTGCTTTCTCCCACTAGTCTTCATGTTCATGCATGAATATATATCGCTGACTTTCCTTTTAACGGTTTTCTTTTATTGGATTTCAGGTGCGATGGCTTCCGCTCCACGCTTTCCCTTTTCTCGCTCGGAGGCGGCTTTTCCTCAGTCACCGTCTGATGAGGAAGTGATGGCGATGATTCGGGCTCATGACCCGAACTGCACCGACCTTCTTCAGTGGGGGTCTTGGTATAGTCAGATTATTCAGGGTCGTCGGAGTTTTCTCTGCGCCGTGCCAACGGAGCCCACTTTCCCCTTTTTACCGATGGATCCTCCAAGGACAGCTTTTGCTGTGGAAATGCCCAACTGGACTCCAACGGGGAGGCTTGAGCCTTCGACGACCGGTATTCCGAACCATCCGATTCCGGCCATAGACATCTTGGGGCGGCGTATCTGCCAGGGTGAGGCCCACCCATGGGGGCAAATTTATAAGATAGGGCTCACTCCCAGGCATCCTACGGGCTACCTTCTCTGGGCTCGCTACATCCTTTCCGCCCATCGGGCGCGGTTGCAGAAAGTTGGGCTTTATCAGGCTATATATGCGTCACTGTTCCATTACAAGTCCCCGCATGCCTGGTGGGTCAAGGCGTTTTTGAACCAGTGGAATCTTCCCACTAATACTTTTCTTCTGGGGGATCGCGAGGTCTCGATCTCTCTTGCAGAATTTTATGAAATCTCAGGATTGCCAATCAGGGGCGCACTGTATGAGGAGTTGTTGCCTTCTGACGAATATGTCTTCGAGCCCGAGTCTGCACCGATTGACGGCCTGTCCGCTGAGAATGCTGTTCGCCATAAGCGCCCCAGCTTGATCAAGGCGCTGGGTATTTTTGATCAATTGTTCACTGAGTCTGAGGAGCAGGGTGTTACTTTTAAAAGCTTCATTTCCTGTTTCCTTCGTGAGGATATCATATCGAAGACTGCTCCGAAGTTTTCTAACATCAGAGACCCCTTTGGGTTTGGTCCGAAGAAGCTACCGACTGCTGAATCGGACCTGCCACAATATTATATTCCCATCGTGTCGCCGATGTCTTTTGAGTCCGTTGCAGCACCCGGTATGGATGAAGAAACATTCTTTATGGGGTTTGTCAGTGTTTGGCTTAGCTGGTTTGTTATCCCGATGCATCGCCGCTTCATGAGAGCCTCGGTCATCTACCCGGCTCATCGTATTGCTGAGGGGACGCGGTTGGCCATCGGCATCCTGGCCTTGGCACACCTCTATAATGGATTGGGCACCGCAGCTAATACTTCTACGCCTGGCGTGGATGTGGTGAACTTTTCGCTTCATTATTTCACGTCCTGGATCGAAATGCATGTATTGGGGGCGTTCGCCATGCATCAGAGGCCCTCATTTTACGATGCCTATCCCTTTCCACGACTTATGCGGCTAGTGGATGCTTCTGCCGCCGACCCGACTCAATTCGGGGCCATTCGGGTGCTAATTTCTCCTCATGCCACCGCTGGCGGGTTGGTTTTTACTGATCGGGTCTTGTCTACTCCTTCGGGTCCCGTCCAACAACTCTGGGACCAGTCGAAAGACAACGCACCTTCTCTGAAGCCCCGGGAGGCCACGCATTTGTATGCAATCAGACCGGGTTACTTGGTGTTTCACCAGGACAATGCGGCTCTTTTCATGCGGTACAATCCGCATCGATTTGCCCGGCAGTTCGGATACGACCAGGGGGTTCCTTTCGAGGCTTTTATGGTCGCCCCGATCCCTTCGCTTGATGCTGTTCGCGATGCTGCTCATCATTTTATGAGGCTGAACACCGGCTCTTATTTCATGGTCCCTGAAGCTGAGTACATGCCTCGATGCGTGGGCGCGTTTACGGGCTGGTATCTTCATCGGGTCAACCCAATCATTCTCGAGGAAAGGAGGGTGCTTCTTGGCCACGATGCCCCTCCTCTGGCTCCTGGGGCTGAGTTACGACCGAGGGTTCCAGTCCGCTTTCCTTTGAGGGAGATTGGCACCGCGCTCATTCCAGGGGAGTCCGGGGTAGACCTTACTCCGATAGCTGGTATGCCTTTGGGTTCTCGCTCACGGGGTAAGCGGGCTCCGGTAGTAGTACCCCCGCCGGTGGCGGCGCCAACCCCCGTGGTGTCGATGATGGCGGTATCGTCCTCGGTTGTGGCACCGAGCGATAGAAACAAGGATGAGGGCGCTGAGGGCGATGTGGGCCAGCGCCGCCCTAAGGCTTCGCGAGGGAGGAAGCGGTCATCCTCGGCGACCGGCTCCGGGTCTAAACGGCGGAAGAAAGCGGCTACTGCCCCGCTTGATTCTGTGATGGAGTCTGAGCCTATCCTTGAGGACGAACCATTGGCCGTGCAAGAGTCGGACGCTGGACTTCTCTTCCCGAGTTCAGTGGATGAGGAGGCTGCGCAGTTGGCCGAGGCCATACGGCGCTCAAAAGACGCGTCTCACAACGCCAAGGTTCCGAAGAAGTCTTACCCCGCTGTAATTTTCTACGAAGACCCTTCATGGATTCGGCGGCGATTTATCGGCCCTTTGGAGGAATGGGGGGAGAGGGCTCTGAAGCAGGCCGCTTCAGAAGACGCAGCTGATGCACTTTCTTTGTGGACTGGCGGTCATGAGTCTACGCTCGAACCCCGGCGAGCCCACCTCCTTGAGAAGGAGCAGCGGCTTGAAGAAGCCATATTGAGGGCTTCTTTGCGTATAGGTATGTTGTGTTTCTTTAATAGTTTTTCCGATCTTTTATGCCCGTGCATATATATATCATTATTCTTATTTGCATCGTGCAGAGTCTTCGACGCTGGGGGAGCTCCCCACGGGCCCACTAAAGCTAAAGCCCGCCAAAATTCTTAATGAGGCATTGCTGGATGTGGAGGGGGCTGACGAGGCCGCTCCTCTCATGGTGGAACTTCCAGCGGCGGTTCTTGGCCAGGGCGTGCTTGCCCCTTTGGAGGAGGCTCCTTTGGAGGCCGACGCCCCAATGACTCCTACTGCGAGCGGCCCAAAGGCTGAGAGCGAGGTAGTCGGGATTACTCTCCCTTTGTTGGAGCCTGAGGTCATGGCGGAGAACGTTGAGGCTGCTATCCCCCCGGCTCAGAATGGGAGGACTGTTGAAGGTATTCCTCTGTGTTTTAATTTAGCAACCCCTTCATAGTCTGAACTCTTTTATCTTTCCCAGAATTGCACGGTTTGGCGGCCACGATCGCGGATCTGTCACCTCGACAGTCATTTCAGCGTTTATTGGAGATGGCAGCTCCGCAAGCGATCCCCCCTCAGCGCATTGTCCTTTCGTCTGGGCAAGGTTGGTGTCGTCCATCCCTTCTCATAGCATCGTCGTTATTTTTGCGTACTGACATTGACGTTTCTTGCAGTTCTGGAAGCCGATGACGAGGTCGAGATTCTCGAAGGGCCAGGGGAGCCTTCAGCTCCTGCTTGTACGACTGTCGATGAGTGCCATTTCATTGCACTCTTACTCGTTCCTTGCTTAAGAATTTTGTTGACGTCTTTTAAATTTAAACAGCTCTGCCAGTCTCCACGGCGTTGGAGTCGCGCATCGTGATGCCACCCGGCCCTTATGCCTTGCGGGCTTCAGAACGCTTGGCCCAATTAAGCCTCGTCTCCTTGTCGTCTCTGATCGAGGAGCTTCGTGCTGGCAGCACGACCACGGCTGAAGCGTTCGCTGCCGAGGCTAACGGTTCTCTTCCTTTTCTTGCCACCTACCACAGCGAAGAGGTGGTGCGAGTCTGGGTGGAGTTCTGCCGGCGAGTGGAGGCTTGCCTGCACACTCTCGAGTGTTCTCGCCTTTCCCCGGAGGCCGTGGCTGCAAAGGCGGAGTTATGAGGGCTGATAGTACGGTGCGCGGCCAACATGACGTCATGTGAGAAGAGGCTCGGTCGCAAGTTCTCGGAAAGGGAGCTAGCCTCCAAGGCGCTGAGCGAGCTTCAAGCCAATCTCACAGCCAGGGCCAACAAAGCGTATGAACTCTGGCGGGTGCTTCAGGAGTCCATCAAAGAGGTGGTGGCTTTCGATAAAGCTGCCATGTTCACTCGTGAGAGGGTCGAGGCTCATAAGGCCACTGAGAAAGAGCTTGAAGCCCGGCTCGCTTCGTATCAGGCTCAGCAAGCTCAAGCGGAGGCTCGTCTTCTGGAGATCTTGCGTCATGAAGCCATGGCTCAGCAAAAGCAGGATGAGCTGACCAAGCTGCTGAATCGCCCGCCGGCCTGAAATATTTGTATCTTTTTCTTCCCTTTTGTACATACTCATGGATGAGAGTATTTTCTTTTTGTTTCTTTCATGAATTGTACTTTGTACCCATTTTGGTTTATGAATAAAAGATACATTTTTTCTTGTCAATGATGTGTCTCCTTTTCATTGAATGTATTCTGTGGGTATTCTATCTTGATCTACTTGCAGGACAGCAATGGCTCAGGACTCAGGGTTAAGATCTGCTTCCTAAGGCTTTTGCATCTTATGAGCCACGAGGGTTTCATAAAGAGTTTTTCTCCCTACAGGTCGAGAGGATCCCATAGGTGTGAGTTCTTCTTAAAGATCGTGAGGATCCTTAAGCGGGTTTTCCCTTGAGAGTCGTAAGGACCTCACAAGAGAGTTTTTCTTCCTTACAGGTCGTGAGGGCCTGCAAGTGCCGGATGTGATCACCCTTATCCGTATTTCACGGAGTCGGGAGTTTCTCAAGGTATCGTAGTTTAAAGACGTCACGGTCAAGGTTAAGGACCTCATAGTCCGTGGATTTAAGGACTCCACAGTCCGCTGTTAGTTTTAAGACATCACGGTCAAGGTTAAGGACCTCATAGTCCGTGGATTTAAGGACTCCACAGTCCGGTGTTTGGTTGCAGGGACCCGTCACCTCTTTGAAGACGTTGAGGAATTACAACGCCGGGCATCAAAGGAGTGAAGAGATGTACCCTTAAACCAAGGCAAAGTCTGTAGGGAATCGGGGTGGTTGATCGTTAGTTTTAAGACATCACGGTCGAGGTTAAGGACGTCATAGTCCGTGGATTTTAAGGACTCCACAGTCCGGTATTTGCTCTGGATGCTTCACACGGGTTCACTGCCGTGCTTGGCGAGGACCAGGCTCCGCTCTGGACGTTTTCCACGGGGTCAAAGAGTGACATTATCCGCGTTCCACGTAACCAGGAATTTTGCGCTAGATGCTTCACACGGGTTCACTGCCGCGTTAGGCGAGGACTAGGCTCCGCTCTGGATGCTTCGCACGGGTTCACTGCCATGCTCTGCGAGGACCAGGATCCGCTCTGGACGTTTTCCACGGGGTCAAAGAGTGACATTATCCGCGTTCCACGTGACCAGGAATTTTGCACTAGATGCTTCACACGGGTTCACTGCCGCGTTAGGCGAGGACTAGGCTCCGCTCTGGATGCTTCGCACGGGTTCACTGCCATGCTCTGCGAGGACCAGGATCCGCTCTGGACGTTTTCCACGGGGTCAAAGAGTGACATTATCCGTGTTCCACGTGACCAGGAATTTTGCACTAGATGCTTCACACGGGTTCACTGCCGCGTTAGGCGAGGACTAGGCTCCGCTCTGGATGCTTTGCACGGGCTCATTGCCATGCTCTGCGAGGACCAGGATCCGCTCTGGACGCTTTCCACGGGGTCAAAGAGTGACATTATCCGCGTTCCACGTGACCAGGAATTTTGCACTAGATGCTTCACACGGGTTCACTGCCGCGTTAGGCGAGGACTAGGCTCCGCTCTGGATGCTTCGCACGGGTTCATTGCCATGCTCTGCGAGGACCAGGATCCGCTCTGGACGCTTTCCACGGGGTCAAAGAGTGACATTATCCGCGTTCCACGTGACCAGGAATTTTGCACTAGATGCTTCACACGGGTTCACTGCCGCGTTAGGCGAGGACTAGGCTCCGCTCTGGATGCTTCGCACGGGTTCATTGCCATGCTCTGCGAGGACCAGGATCCGCTCTGGACGCTTTCCACGCGGTCAAAGAGTGACATTATCCGCGTTCCACGTGACCAGGAATTTTTGCTGAATATATCCGCATTTCACGGGGTGAAGGTTTGACTGTTGGCGATATGTATACCACCGAGCCATGGAACTGGGAG
Organism: Agapanthus africanus; assembly: GCA_030015575.1. Classification (NCBI taxonomy): domain Eukaryota; kingdom Viridiplantae; phylum Streptophyta; class Magnoliopsida; order Asparagales; family Amaryllidaceae; genus Agapanthus; species Agapanthus africanus. The sequence continues at coordinate 937,896,111 of CM057337.1, read as the reverse complement.
TGGCCGCTGTTCCGCTTAGCTTGAAGTTGTGTCCGTTGTTACGAGACGATCTCCAGGTTATTTGTGAACCGTCGAGATTTGGCTTCCTCTCATGATGAAACCTGGGGGGAGGAGTATGATCCCTTTTTTGTTTGCGCCCCTGGATTGTATACAGACATTGTTGTAGTATCACCTGTAGGGCAAAAAGGTTTCATTTTTCCATCATTACTTTTATTCTTTCCGCGATGCTCTATCATTTCAGCTTTTTATATCGCGAAGGTCGCGATTGCCCAATCATTTCGGCTATTTTTCGCGGTGCCCAATCATTTCGGCTATTTGTTTTATTTCTACTCGCTGCTTTTTATTGCGAGTTGCCCCATCATTTCGGCTATTTTTCATGCATACATTTTTACTTGCTGCTTTTTATTGCAAGTTGCCCTATCATTTCGGCTATTTTGTAGGCATGTGTGGCCTGCTAGCTTTTTCGCCGCAAGCTCGGATTTTGGATACCGATTTCGGCATCAGCACCGCTGCAACTGGGATGTTGCCAGGAGCGAATCATCATTTGCCATGAAAGGACTTAGGATTTGATACCGGTTTAGGCATCAGCATCGCTGCAACTGGAATATTGCCAGGAGCGAATCATCATTTGCCTCTGTCGATGTTGAACAAAGGTGGCTTAGCAAACAGGGTTAAGGTCCTGTCGACTAAGGCTTTTGACTTCATGAGCCGTAAGGGTCTCACAAAGGTATTTCTCCCTACAAGTCGTGAGGATCTTGCAGGTGTATTTTCTCCTTAGGGATCGTGAGGATTCCTAAGTGTATGTTCCTCTGTAAGTCGTAAGGATCCTACAAGAGGGTTTTCACCTTATGGGTCGAGAGGACCCACAAGGGTTGGACTTTGCTGGGGAAATGTTTATTTGTGCCCGTGGATTGTATACAAGGGTCAGTATTGAGCCTCTTGTAGGGCAATATCGGAGGTTGTGGAGGATTTGCTTAAGAACAGGTTCAGGTTTCTGTAACTTAAGACTTTCAAATCTCATGGGCCGTGAGGGTCCCACAAGAGAATTCTCCTTACGAGTCGTAAGGATCTCGTAAGTGTATTTTCTCCTTAGGAATCGTGAGGATCCCTAAGTGTGTTGCTCCTTCGTGAGTCGTAAGGATCTCACGCAGGTGGTTTCTCCTTACAAGGTCGAGAGGACTCTGTAAGTGTCCTTTAACGAGGTTGCGCCCTTTCGGGTTTTCACAAACACTCGCCGGTAGTCCTGCTGTTTTTACTCACGGAGCCCTTTCGGGTTTCCATCCGTGCCCATTTTGCTTACAGACATACCGTTTTTTTTATTCTTTTCACTTTTTTTTTTACAAGGTCGCGCCCTCTCAGGTTTTCACGAACACTTGCCGGCAGCCCTGCTGTTTTTACTCACGGAGCCCTTTCGGGTTTTCATCCGTGCCCACTTTGCTTATGGACATACCGTTTTTTTTTTGTTTTTTTTTTTGTTTTTTTTTTATCTTCTTTTTTTTTCTTTGTTCATCCATCTCGTCGACCTAAGGACGTTGCGGTAGTAGTTTTAGGGACGTTTCGGTCCGTCGATAGTTTAAGGACGTTTCGGTCCGTCGTTAGTTTAAGGACGTTCCGGTCCGTTGTTAGTTTAAGGACGTTTCGGTCCGCCGTTAGTTTAAGGACGTTTCGGTCCGCCGATATGGGAAGGCTGGCTGCTGCTTGTAAAGTCTGAGCCTAGGAAGATAGTGAGCGGACATAGTCGTCGTCATCTATCATTGACCCAGGCTGTGGCTTATTAAGCATAGTATTTCTTTAAGAAGCGGCCGTTTATTGGCCTGAAAGGCCTTTCACCGTGCATGTCCATGAGTAGATAGGCTCTACCCTGGTAGACCTTGTCTATGATGTACGGGCCTTCATAGTTTGGCTCAAACTTTCCCCGCTTGGCACGATTGGGGATCATAGGTCTTTTGACCACTAGTACGAGTTCGCCTTGGCGGAATGTCCTCGGCCTGGTCAATCGTTCGTACGAGCGCGTCATCTTTGCTTTGTAGGCTTCTAGATGTTGTTGCGCTATGAGCCGGGTTTCGTCGAGGGCATCAAGCTCCTCAAGCCGAAGGTGAGCATTTTCTTCGTTCGTCAGCTCGTGGTGGACTGCTACTCGTAGAGAGGGTAACTCTATCTCGAGGGGGAGCACTGCTTCCGTCCCAAACACCAACGCGTACGGCGTTGTGTTTGTGGCTGTCTTGAACGTAGTTCGATAAGCCCAAAGGGCTTCTTGCAGCCTTTCGTGCCAGTCTCTCTTATTCCTGGAAACGGTCTTTTTTATGATCTTCGTCAAGGTCTTATTGAAAGCCTCGGCCAGACCGTTAGCTCGTGGATTGTAAACTGAAGAATATCTCCAGTCTATATTGTGCCGCTGTGCGAAGCGGCTAATCTTATGGCTTCGGTAGGCCGGCCCGTTATCGGAGATAATCTGCCGTGGAGTTCCAAACCGATAGATGACGTGCGTCTTGAAGAAGTGGAGAATATTCTCTGTCTTCACTTCCTTCAGCGGTACTGCTTCTGCCCATTTGGAGAAGTAATCGGTTGTCGCCAAGATAAAGCGGTGTCCCCGGGATGATGCTGGCTCAATGGGGCCGACTATGTCAGTCCCCCACATTTCGAATGGCCAACTAGCCAACGTCGGGTGCAGTGGAGTCGGATGTTGGTGGATGAAGTCTCCATGGATCTGGCATGAGTGGCATTGCTTCGCATACTCGAGGCAGTCCTGGATCATCGTGGGCCAGTAATAACCCATCCGTTTAATTTTTAACTTCATCTTTGGGCCTGCTTGGTGAGAACCGCAAAGTCCGTCATGAACTTCCTGAACGACTCTTTCTGCTTCGTCAGGTCCCAAGCATCTCAGCCATAGAGAATCGAACGATCTCTTGTATAGAATATCGTTGACGAAAGCGAAAGATAAGGCTCGTTTCATGAGCCGATGTCTTGAGGACGCTTCTTCGGGCATTCGGTGGGACTTAAAGTAGTCTATGAAGACTTCCCTCCAGTCTTCGGCCTTCTCATGGTCTTTTATTTGCAGGGTCATCTGCTCAGTCGTTCCCTTTTTTCCGCATGATTCCGGAGATATTTCTGCCGGGGCGAGCACTCGACGGCTTTGTACCACGATTCTGACGTCATCGAGGTTCTCGTCAGCCAGTTCCTTAGCAAGTTTAGCCAACGCGTCTGCTTTGCTGTTTTCCGCACGCGGTATGTTCTCCAAAGTATAGGAGGGAATTTGGGTCAATAGTTGTTGTACCCTTTCGCCGTACTTCACCAATTCCGGCTTGCACGTTTGATAGTCACCATTTACTTGACTGACGACCAGCTGAGAATCCCCGTATATGAGGAGGTCTTCAATTCCCATGTCGATGGCGATCTCGAGGCCTGCTATCAGAGCTTCATATTCAGCTTCATTGTTTGTCCTCGGCTCCGTTAAGGAGAAGGCGAAGCACATTATCCCTCCTTGTGGAGTTGCAAAGATGAGGCCTATCCCTGATTTGATCATTGGGATACCTTGTTTCTGTTTCTTTATGGAGGACGCTCCATCGAAATAGAGTTCCCATCGGGTGGTTCCGCCGTTAATCGCATCAAATGCATGCTCGTCCGGCAAATCGCAATTCAGAGGAGAATTGGCCGGTATCGGGTGTTCGGCGAGGAAGTCGGCAATGGCCTGGCCTTTCACTGCCTTGAGAGGTTGATACGTTATTGAGAACTCCATCAAGAGCAGGGCCCACTTAGCAAGTCGTCCCGTCAGTATGGCTTTCGACATCAAATATTTGAGAGGGTCCACCTTTGAAATAAGACGGACTTCATGTGCTAATGCGTAATGTCTAAGCTTTGTTATTGCGAAGATCAACGCCAGGCAGTGCTTTTCAATGGGGGAATAGTTGCTTTCTGCCCCCAGCAGCACTCGACTTAAGTAGTAAAGTGCTCTTTCTTTCCCCTGATCGTTCTCTTGTGCCCATAATGCGCCCAAAGAACCTTCAAGGGCGGCCGTGTAAAGAATGAGAGGCTTTCCCTTCACTGGAGCAGCCAACATTGGAGGGTTCTGCAGGTACTGCTTGATCTCGTCTAGTGCACCTTGACATTTGTGATCCCAAACGAATGGAGTTCCCTTCTTCATCAGGTGGCTGTAAGGACGGCATTTGCCCGAAAGATTAGCGATAAACCGCCGGATGTATGCGAGCTTCCCTTGGAGAGACCGCAACTGCTTGAGGGTTCTTGGCGGAGGCATTTCCATGATCCCCTTAATCTTTGACGGATCTATTTCAATACCTCGGTGTCGAACGATGAATCCCAGAAATTTGCCCGAGGAGACTCCAAACGCGCATTTGAGGGGATTCATTTTCAAATTATATTGCCGAAGGCGTCGAAATACAGTCTCCAGATGCTTTAAATGATCTTCGTATGACATGCTCTTTACTACGAGGTCGTCGATATAGCACTCGACGACGTCGTGTATGAGGTCATCAAAGATCTTTGTCATGGCCCTTTGATAAGTAGCGCCAGCGTTTTTTAGGCCAAAGGGCATAACCCTGTAGCAAAATATACCCAAAGGGGTGCGGAAAGCGGTGTGCTTCTGGTCTTCGGGATGCATTTTTATCTGATTGTATCCTGATGAACCGTCCATAAAGGAGAAAACCTCGTGAGTGGACGTGTTATCTATCATTAGCTCGGTTACCGGCACCGGGAAATCATCCTTTGGACAGGCTTTATTGAGATCCCTGAAATCCACGCATATGCGTACCGTCCCATTCTTCTTCATTACCGGGACGATATTGGCAATCCAGTCGGGATATTGGACTTCTTGGATAAATCCTGAATCGATCAACTTCTTGACTTCGGCGTTGATGCTCATTTCAAGCTCGAGTCGCATCCTCCTTGGCGCCTGCTTGACTGGCTTGATATCTGGGGATATTGCTAATCTATGCACAGCAATCTCCGGATCCAATCCTGGCATCTCGGAGTAGTTCCACGCGAAGCAGTCTTTATGCCGTAGAAGCACGTTCTTTAACGCAGCCACCTTTTCTTCGGATAATAGCTCGTTGACAAATGTCGGTCGCGGGTCGTCTGCCGATCCCAACTCAATCTTCTTGAGGTTATCTGCGGTAGTATGTATACCATCTTCCAGTTCTTTCGGAGCGGGCGGAAATTCTGAGATCACCTCATCATCGCTGTTCTCAAAGCACCGGTAAAGGTCGTCTACGTTCTCGGGCTCTTCTCCTAATATCGTAATCGTATAACAAGTGCGAACCCGCTCCCCGGACTGAGGTGGACCCGGTTCTGCTCTTGCGGCCTTGGGCTCGTGCTTTCGCGGCGGCGTTACCTTCCAGCCGTTGGATAAAGCGAATCTGCCCCGTCGGTACTGGTCCTCGACCCAGTTCTTGAAGGTGAAGCAGTTCTCGGTAGGATGTCCTATGGCTTGGTGATAAGAGCAATAACTCGGATGAGAAGCCCTGTTAGCTTGCTCAGGATGTCTAGACTCTGGAAGCGTGATCATTTGATGTTTTATAGCGAGGTTGAGTAACCTCTCCGTCTTGTCTCGGGGGAAGGAATACGCTCGACTCATCTTCTTCACGAGGGGCAAACCCGAGCCGCTTCTTGATTTATCTCCGTCTCTGCGTCGGGTCTTTCGTATAACGGATTGACGAGGATAAGCGTCTTTGTCTTTTGCAGCATGTTGAGATAGACGTTGCGTCCTGGCCTTCTTGTAGATGGCCATCTCGCGGTTGTGGTCTTCCTGAGCTCTCTGACCCGTTTTCCTGATAGGCTTGTTCGTTCGCTCTTCAAACGACGGACTCGATGTTTCAATCGCAGGGTCTAGTTTTAATGAAGGGTTGGCATCTCCTGACAGGGCGTCCTCCTCTTCACCAAAGGTATATATAGGGTAGCTACTGTGGGCCCGTTCCCGTTTTCCAGCTCTTGCATATCCGAGCCCGAGTGTTTCCATCTTCCCGTTGGGCAATTTGCGTTGAGTCCCGGGGACATCCCAAATCTTGTTGTAGAACCGCGCCTGCCGAACGGTCTGTTCTAAAGGTACTCCTTGGCGCTTCAATAGCTTCTTTAATCCATTTGTATAGATCTGGGCAGACGGATGGGTTGGAGCCTGTCGAGCGTAGTATCTGCGCCGTGCCAGATCTCTTTCTCTATTTTCGACTCTGAGGATCGGTAAAATAGGATCACCTTCTCGCCCCTTCGCCTGGGAGGGACGTAAAATGTTTGCAGGTCCTGCACATCGTGAGCCTGAAGCGCGTCAAGATCCTTGTAGTGTTCTCGCGGTACCATGGTGATTTGCAAACTATGGTCATCGCCAAGGGGTGCTTGTGTCGGCAGCCGATTGGAGAACACAGCATTAACTTCATCTTCTGAATCACTTCCGAAGACTAATACGGGGGCGGGTGTCCTCAGGTTGTTGCGTTGAGATGGCCCTGCATAAACTATCTCTTCCTCTTCTTCGGTATCGCTCCCGAAAATAGGGATGGTGGCGGCGGTTTTGTTTTCCGGATTGCGACACTTTTCTGTATCTTCGAAATCTGGAAAAAAGTATTTCGCATCTTCGTATTTGCGGACTTCGTTCACGGAAAATGGGTTTAACTCACCTGTTACGGTATACTCGAAACCATCCTTGAAATACTTCATACACTGATGTTGTGTAGAAGGGATGATATTGTACTCGTGTAGCCAAGGGCGGCCGAGCAAGGCGTTGTAACAGGTCTTGGCGTCAATGACATGGAATTTGATGTCTGTGACGAGAAGTCCAAAGCGTAATGTTAGTATCACGGATCCGAGAGTCTGTGACGATTGTGAATCGAAACCGGAGATAGTAATTTTGTCACGAGCGAGGTGTTGCACACTCATGCAGATTTCCTTCAACACCCGAACATTAAGGAGGTTGACGGATGATCCATTATCCACCAGGATCTTGCCTATCTTGATATCATGGCAGTATCCGGAGACATATAGGGGCCGGTTGTGGTCGCACGTCCCGAGAAGGAGGTCTTCATCACCGAAAGTGACGTCGGCCGTATGCACTTCCTCCAGTTCATCCTTCATCCTTTCAGTGGCGAGGAAGGCTTGGAATTGCTCGGGTTCTTGTAACGCCTTAATTAGTGAGTCTCGCGCTTCTTTTGATAATAGGAGGGCATCAAGAATGCTAAGCTGAGAAGGTAGTTTCCTTAGGTGCGCGAGGATGTTATAGTCCACTTTACTCTTCCTAGGAGGGTCTTTGGCAGCCAGCTCTCTCGTGGCTTGGTCATCTAAAGTGATATCTTCAGTGACTTTTTCCTTTCCCTTATCTTTTCTATTCCCGGGCCCGAGATTCTTTTCTGGGAGTGTGCGATTGCGCAGCTGAATGTTCTCGCAGATCTCCGATTCCTCCTCTTTCCCTAAAACGGATTCTTTGAAGAGAGGGCCCAGAGCCATTTCTTCGTCAGAGTCGCTCCCGAAGGTGAGAACTTGTGACCCCCTGGCGTTAACCATGTAACAGTTGCCAGTCGTTCTGTTGTGCCCATCGACGGTACTTCTTCGCTCCCGACGGCTTTTGCGTTTCATGCGCTTAACATGTTGCCGACGAGCGACATATCCTTGCCACCATATCTTAAAGGCGTCGCACTCCTCCGTGGGATGTGATATTCTCCGATGATATGTGCAATAGTCAGGGTGCGTCTCTACCCCATCGTGTGTGTTTCCTTCGAGGGTGGTAGCTTCATTCCCATTGACATGGCTTTGGCAAACCTTTTCCTCGTCTTGAGTATCTTCTTGTCTGCTTCGGATGCCTTATGCTCCGGTAAGGGTAGTTCAACTCTTTCGTTCGGCTGCCCGCATTTGGCTCCTTCCGATGTGGCCATCTCACGCTCGTGGTCCGCTTTACATTTTAGACGAATCTCGTCTAGAAAAGCGTCGATCATTTCATCTGTCGGCCATGCATGCTCTGGTACAGGCTCTGCCTCCAGCTTTTTAGTGCCATGAGTTTTCCCATCATCAGTAAACGAGTGGGAGATCACGTTACAACTCGCCACATATTCTTCGGATTCATCTGACGAGCTCTCTCCATCATCTTCCTCTTGAAAGATGTGGTTGAGGAACTCTTGTAGTGTGACAGGAGTTCGCGCCTTTTGGTTGTACTCTTCCAATGCGTCGATTTGCTTCTGCAAGTTCGTATGCTCTTTTCCAGGCTTCACGGACTTCTTGGATTTCTTCTTCTTTTTCTTCGAAGATTTTGACGGTTGGGCATGAGTATTTGGGCCATTATCGCGAGTCCTCGTAGTTGGGCGGGGCTTCAACATTCCTTTGATAATTTGAGGTTCAAGAGGGTCCTTCCATTCGATCGCAGGGCACGCATGAAGGTCTCTCAGCATTCTTTTGGTTTTAGTTGATAGCACGACCTCCCATGGAGCTTCTTCAATAAAAGAACATGTTGCCCCCGGTGTATCCGCTTTCCTCGGAGCATGCGGCTGTGGTGGGTTCACCTTCCACTTTTCGGACAGTACAAACTTCCCCTGGAGGTATTGGTCTTCAATCCATCCTTTGAAGACGAAGCAATCTTCAATCGGATGGCCTACCATTTGATGGTAAGGGCAATAGTTAGGGTTATTCACCTCGGTGGGTTGCGGCGGTCGCCTTGGATTTGGCAGGTTTATAAGCCTGTTGCGTATTGCCAGCTCGAATAGCCGTTTCGTCTTGTCCCGTGGGAACGAGTAGGGACACTTCATCTTCTCATTATAATACCGACGTCTTTCCTCCAGTTGATCTGTCGGTTTCGGGGCGTTAGGTTGCTCTTGGGCATTTGCGACAAATGTTGCTCTTCCTTTACCCTTGTCATTCCGAGGTTCCGACTTTGGTGTAGGTGGTCTATGACCCATCTGGTCCATCTGAGCCAACTTATCGATCAGGGCCTGGAATGTGGTTGGCTTAAAGAACATCATAAACTGGGAGATAGTTGCGTGAGGGTCTAAAGTTCCCACGAACATGCCCACCGCGGGTGCTTCCTCAATGCGTTGCTCATATCTCGACCACAAGTTCCGCCAGCGTATAGCGTACTGGACCCAGGTTTTGCCCGGTTTTACCCTGGTGTTAATAAGTGCAGTTATTGGAGTGCGTTCGCTGGCACTTGCAAATCGCTGAGTGAACAACAACTCCATTTCAGCGAACGTTTTGATAGAATCGTTCGGGAGTTCCGAGTACCATTCGAACGCTGTTTCTGATAAGCTGCCCACAAACTGGCAGAGCAACAATTTATCATCACCGCCGGTGTTACCGCAGAGGGCCCGAAACTGGGCGACATGTTGATGGGGATTGCCGGTCCCCTTATACACGTGGAATTTTGGTATCGTATAGCCCTGAGGGTATTTGATTTGGTCTTACCAGCTCGGATACGGCCGCCCCGTCTTCACGACTTGACCAGCTGCCTCAGTCGCGTGGTGAACCCGGATTTGCTGGGCTATGTAGTCAGCCAAGTCAGCCTTAGAGATTGCATCCTCCTTGGCCGTTGAGAGGGCTGGTGGTGGATTTGACGTTTCTCCTCGGTCGTCTTCAAGAACGATCGGGGGATCCTCGGCGGGTGAGTCCTGCTGGATCATCATTCCTATCACATCTTGGAAGAGAAGGCCCATCCGTTGTATGTTGGCCGCTTGTTCAGCAGCCTCTTTGTCCCTTTTCTCCAGTGTCCGGCGAAGGAATTCAGCATCGGTTTCTTCCTCTCGGCGTGCGTCTGAGGACGTTTCTGGGTTTTCTTTTGGCCCGGTGAGCGCGGCCATAGCATTCATCATTTCTTGCAGCTTTTGTTGCTGTTCCTGGGCTTTCGTCACGGATCGGGTTAGCGGTCGGTGGCCCGTAGAAGTGCGGCTTTCCTCTTTTCCAGAGGCCATGTAAACAGTGTGCACCACCATGCCCCCAGACTTAGGGTGTCTGGGCTCAGTGCTTTTAGCCGTCGTTGCGTGCCGTGGGGTCTTCTCCGGCCTCCTTCTTTTATGAGTCAATTGTTCCACAGCCTTCTGGGGTTTGGCCTGGTGACCAGCTTCCGGTTGGGTTTTCAGCTTTTTGTGTCGGCGGGAGAAGTTCGGATCGATGATCGAGTCCCGTGCCTGCCGCCAAACCTTATAGATTTTGGAAGATAGCCGTTGAGGAGATTGGGGCCGTTCTGACTCCATTTCCAGAACCTTCTTTAACGGAGGAGGAGACCTCTTCAGTACTGCAGTAGGAGAATTTCTTCGCACTTTATTTAGCATTTCGAAGCTGTTCCCAGTTGGAACAGCAGCATTAACTTCTGCCACCGGGACTGATGGAGTCAACCCAGATGGGGAGTTGCCCCCAGCCTTCCTCACTCGGCGCCAATGGCGACGTCGAGCGTGTCGAGCGGACGGTGCAGGGTCAGCGGTAAGAACGGTTTCGTTTTGCCCTCTGTCTGGGTGTGGGGTCGCAGTTGGTATTAGCCTGTCAAAGACCGATGTCCTTTGGGTAGTAGGAGCGGGAGCTGAAGCCGTTAATCTTGTAAAGACCGACCTTTTGGCCGGAGAGGCTGCCTTGACGACTTCTGGGACAGGAGCGACCACTTTTTTAGAAGCAACCTTCTCTGAGATTGTAGGTCCCACGATGGGTCTGCAGGATTTCTGGCCCAGTCTAGAGAAGACCGAGGCGTTGACGTTGGGTGACTCGTTGAGAGGAGCCGCGGCAGGGGTAAGACGATCAAAGACCGACTTCTTGGGAGCCTCCGTTGTCAACACTGGAGCGGCAAAGTTTGTCGGCGGGACCATGGTCCCAAAGAACAATCCTGTGGTGGCGCGAGTGACCTGTTCCACGGGCATTGTGAATAGCGAGGCAGCTTGGGGTCCGTAGGCTATACCTCCTGGCGAGGCAGAGCGTTGGTCGCAATTGCAGCCTGAGCAGTTGGACACTTTCACGGAAGTAGAAGCCATCGATTCTTTGCTTTCTGCAATAAGCAAGACGCCAATTCTTAGTACCTTGAAACCCAAGGGCAACCATTAGCGAACCGCGATTGGTTCGCGAGTCACGACACACGAAGTGTGGAGTGGAAAGAGGAAAAGGTCCCACCGGGCGTGCCAGAATCTGTTCCCCTCCGAAAGACGGCGCGACACCGCGTCTTGCCTGAGATTCGGGGCAGATGCTAATAGGTGCTATCCGTCCACCTCTCCGAAGATGCCAAGTTGATTTATGGCACCACATATCGAAGGTTTAGACGGATGCGTCCGATGTAGCAGACTTCGTCAGATTCCCCCTCGTTTGAGGGGTTTTTGATTGTGGGGACGCTCTTCCCTGCAGGCGCAAGCCCCTGCAGTTAATTACGCTACCGCATTGCGGTAACAACTTTCTCCTTCTCCAGATGGTCACTTCGTGTCGTGGGTGTCTGTTTTGTATTTTGTTGCCCGTGGATTGTTTACGGAGATTGAGTTATGTCGTCGCCCGTAGGGCGTGGACTAGTCCAAATCTGTATTATCTTAGATTTGGGTTTGGGGGGGTTTGGTTTGAGGATACGTCAGCCATACTTGAGGCTAAGATCAACTCAAACATTTGTTAAGGATACGTTAGTCTAACTTTGTGACTAAGATCAACTTAACGGGATCGTTTATATCCGACAAAAGAGCGTTTGGACTCTAATGTTCCAGTTTAGGGACATAGTGGTCCATGAATGTGTGGCCGTCGGGACCCGTCACCTCTCTGACGACGTTGAAGGATTACAACGACGGATGTCAGAGGAGTTCAAGGATGTACCCTCAAGCCGGAGTCAATTGGGGGGATTTATAGTCCACTCTGTTTGAAGGTTTAAGGATACGTTAGCCATCTTTGAGGCTAAGATCAACTTAAACGGGACCGTTTAGATCCGACAAAAGAGCATGCGGGGCTCTATTGTTCTAGTTTAAGGACATTACGGTCCATGGGTAGTTTAAGGACATTGCGGTCCATGGGTAGTTTAAGGACATTGCGGTCCATTGTTAGTTTTAAGACATCTCGGTCAAGGTTAAGGACGTCGTAGTCCATGGGTTTAAGGACCCCACAGTCCATTGTTAGTTTTAAGACATCTCGGTCAAGGTTAAGGACGTCGTAGTCCATGGGTTTAAGGACCCCACAGTCCGGTATGTGCTCTGGATGCTTCACACGGGTTCACTGCCGTGCTTGGCGAGGACCAGGCTCCGCTCTGGACGTTTTCCACGGGGTCAAAGAGTGACATTATCCGCGTTCCACGTAACCAGGAATTTGCATTAGACATGAGTTTAAGGACCCCACAGTCCATATCAATGTGCGGTCGTCGGGACCCGTCACCTCTTTGACGGCATTGAGGGATTACAATGCCAAGTATCAAAGGAGTGAAGAGATGTACCCTAGAACCGGAGTGGATTAAATAACCCTTGGCCCAATTTGAGGTCAAGACGAATTAATTATGTTATGAGTCCATTGGACCAGTTAATCACAAATTGAGGACTTATGGCCATCTTGGGCTAAGTCCAATCAGGAGAGGCTTTGCCTCCATCCATTTAAGCCAATTGGGCCGAAGTCTAGTGTTAAACACTACAGAGCAGTCAGTGTTGAACACTGGGAATGGGGTTGACAAGTTAGTGTTTAACACTAAGAGAATATTTGGTGTTGAACACCAGCAACAATGTTTTTTCAGGTTAGTGTTAAACACTAAGGTAATCAGTGTTGAACACTACAAATGAAGATCTCAGATTAGTGTTTAAACACTAAGGTAATCAGTGTTGAACACTGCAAATAAAGCTTTTTAATTAGTGTTGAACACTAAGGCCCAACAGTGTTTTAACACTGGGTTCGAGAGTTTTAGTTTAGTGTTTAAACACTAAGGTAAGAGGGGTCACGTGGTGGCATGTGACCCTGCCTCTCCCTTCCTTTGTTCTGCTGAGATTATCGCGTCTTCCAGAGCATCACGTGCCATCACGTGATGGGCATTCAAATGCCTATGGATTAGAGCTTCTGCTGAGGGTCACGTGGGTCACGTGGGGTGCTGCCTCAAAGGGGCTTTCTGTAGCTCTCTTGGGGGGGGTCACGTGATGACACGTGACCCTGCCTCTAGGTATTTTGTTTAGAGGCTTTGTTAATCTTCTTAGGAATTAGATTTCTCGAACTATAAATTTCAGAGGAATTAAATTCCTACTTCCTTTCGAAGACTTATATTCTGGGATAGAGTTTAACTCTGAATTTTCTGTAGGAATTAAATTCCTCATATACGTGAAGGGCTGAATAGGGTTAAACCCTAATAAAAGTTTTTAAGGAGTTTAAACTTCCATCCTCTGTTAAATTATGATTAAGGGAATTAAATTCCCGCTGTTTCGACAGAACTAGGTTCTTAATTAGGGTTAAACCCTGTTTCTTTTTTGTTCTGAAGGAATTAAATTCCCATGATGTAGGGTCAAGCCCTCCTTTTATTTTAAAGGAATTAAATTCCTATAGTTCTGTGAGAATTAAATTCTCGTGCTTGCATCCCTTCTCCATGTTTTGGATCTGCATGGCAGGATCTCAACCCATTGAGAATTAAATTCTCAACCTTAAGGGGAGATGTGCACTTTGCAAATCCTCCATCAAAGAGAGAAGAAATATGTTCTTCTGTTTTCACATTATCAGAGTTAAACTCTGTTGAGAATTAAATTCTCTTTCTTTCAAAAGGCCTTCCCTTTCTTACCTAGGGTTTTTTTCGCAGAAGATCCGAGTCTTTTCAAAGTATCAAAGCTCTTCTCCTTTTCTCTTTTTTTTTTCTCTGCGCATCTATCTGTATGTATGTCTCTTGGCTCCTATTTATAGGAGAAGCAGCCGAATCAATCAGTTTTTTGATGAATCTTCATTGAGATTTGATTTGCATTCATCATTCATTTTGGACCTTTGGATTATTAGGTGAATTTTATTCACCATTGGATTTTAAATCCAGAGATTCTCCCTTGTTATTTTGGTTAGATTTAAAGAGGAAATCTTTCCAAACCCGAGATTTTCCCATAGATAGATGATATTTCATCACCTCTGAATCTTTAATTCGATCGGTTCCAGATAGCCGCTTTCCTTTGGAAAGATTTGATTCTCCTTCAGAATTTAATTCTGTTTATCAAAATGGGCTTTGAAAGCTGATCACGTGTGACCACGTGACCCATGGTCACGTGTGGGCACGTGACCCCCTTTGGAATGAGCCTTTTTCCTTTCTTTTGCGCTCTGTCTTCTGATCGCTGCCTAATCGTCACGTGCTACCACGTGACCCCTGGTCACGTGTGAGCACGTGACCCTTGTTTGAACTCTCTTTCTTCGGTTCTTCTGGAGAACGAGTCTGCTGTCTTGAACGTCACGTGCCAACACGTGACCCTGGTCACGTGGGAACACGTGACCTCTTCTGAAGCCTTTTCTTGACTTGATCAGAGAACTTGTGTGCCTTTGACGCTTGCATTTAAATGTCACGTGTCGCCACGTGACCCTGGTCACGTGGGAGCACGTGACTCTTTCTGAAGCCCATTTTCTTCAGCGTAGTCAGGAAACTGAACTTGACTTGATGATGCTTTTTAGGTGTCACGTGCCAACACGTGACCCCTTTTTGAAGCTTTTCCCAGAAGCTTTCCTGATTTTAAATCAGGAAACAGTAAGCTGTAGGATCTGGAGCCCCGGTGACCACACAAAAACCCCTCGCTTTATAAATCTTCACTTTGTGACCACACAAAAACCCCTCGCTTTATAAATCTTCACTTTTGCAAAGACCCCCTTCTAAGGAGAATCAGCCAAGGAACAAAAGAAAAAGGATTTGGCCAAAAAGAGAAAGCAAGCTGGCAACTTCAAAAAGCGATCCGGTAATAAATTACAGGATAACCTCGCGACTGTATATACATACCCACATTTGTATTCCGACCGAATACAAATGCAATGAGACAAAATCTATACTATACAATACTAGGATCCGGCTTAAACCAAAGCCCGCTAGTATTATCCGTCCGATCATGATCCGTGCAATACCACACGTATATGATCGAAACCTGCCATATATCCATACGGCCTCTACAGCGTTTCGCCTTGAGAAACTGTCTGTGGGGGACTCTAAAGACTCGTTAATACTTTGACTGTGGATTTAACCACTAGCACGTCAGAGGTATTAGCCATACGTAACGGGCTACCAGGTATTGACCAAAAAGGACGTCGATGAGCGAACTCATCCTGACACCCTACTGAGCCTGTCAATGACAATATCCGTACAGTCCGGTCCGTTCTTCTATGAGCATCGCATGGCGGGCCTAGGGGGTTGGTAAAAGTCAGACCCCCAAAAGCGGTACAAGTTGTGTCGGAGTGTAGCCCAGAACACCCTGAGATACTACTAGAATACCTACCAGTAAATCTCCTGCCTTGGCCAAGGACTTTGTGTAATGGCTCTCCTAGACACAGCGCGACCTCACCCCCAATACCGGGAGAGACAAACCCCTGCAAATCCGCTCACTGCCTCCATGTGGCTCGGGACTGTACCCAACTAAAACCTGTTTGCAAGACTCCTTTGAGCCGTGGTAGGGTAGTAATCAAAGCACAGTGGGAATTTACACGAGACAAATGACGATCTCAGGTCGATGAACTAACCTGTATACATGTCACCAGGGAACTGCTATCTGACATCTGGTATAAGACCAACTAGCATGTTCCCGGCGAGTCCTGTCCGGTGTACTCATAACCCAATGAGCACCTGTATACATCTTATGTAAACCAACTGACACCAGTGGCTTGTGAGACCGGCCACCGCCCCTCGTCGGGGTCTCGACTGTATACACTAGTCTACTCTGGAGTATCGACGCCCTGTCTCGAAACTCCCTCGACTAGGGACCTTTTAAGGATGTGCTTATAGACCCCAGCTCCCACGTATATGATCGCCATCATACTGCTGGCAGTCAAGCAAGAATCTTAGGGGCTCTATCAACGTGTAATAGCGACCTGTAAGGTCACCTAAAACAGCACACGATGATAAAGATAAACCAGATAGCATACTATCATCTTGAGTAAGATTGTCCTAACGGTATAGGTCCTCTCTCAATCATTGCAATCACGTGCCTGTGATCCAATAATTGACTCTGAGGGCACTATCTCCAACAAATCGTCTCCGAATCGTTCAGTGAAACAGACTCGTTTGGATGGCTACATGCACGTTATATGCATCCGTTTTTACGGGTATGCTTTTTCGTTACCCGGATATCTTATTTTGGTTTTGGTTTATACGTATATTATCCGTATTTTAAAACTGTAACTTTAGACCCAAACCGGGCATGTTTTGGAGTAATTTCGTATTAGCCAAAAATCTCAAAATATACAATATTATATCTTAATATATCTAACTGTAATATAAATTCGTTTATAACTAAAATATAATTTCAAATATATTTTATTCAGTATCCTAACTCCTACCAATCCCTCTCTGTCTGTTCCATACTATATATAATTAATTCTTTTTCTTTTTTTTTTAAAACCCATTCCCCATCCACGTACTCTCTCTCTCCCTCTCATCTTCTTCATTCTTCGTTTCCCGCCTCCGAACTCGAACCCACGTCCGCACCTGCGCTTGCTCGTTGCCATCGCCGCCACCGCCGCCACCCGCCGACGCCCACGTCGGCCTCCCCTCGTCACCAGCACCGACTCCTTCCTCCTCTCTTCTCTTCTCCATCCCCAGGAAACCCCGGCCGCAACCCGAAGAACCCACGACTCGTCGCCTCACCTGACCTTGCCGCCGATGACCTCATCGTCGCCTCCTCCGCTCATCCCTTCGACCCCCTGTAGTCCTAATGGGAAGAACCCCGACCCGAGCAAACCCCTGCAACCCATACCCATCTCTTCACCGCCGCCTGCACACCCCGCATCGCCGGAGCTCCGACCCTGTCGCCTCCTCGTCCCCGCAGCCACTTTCTCCCCTCTCTCCTCTTTCCTACACCCTCACAGCTGACCAAGAAGCCTACACATAACCTGATCCCGACTTCAAGAAACCCACAGCCGCCTTGCCGTCGAACCACATTGCCAGAAAACCCGTTGACGTTGTTACCGTCTCTGTCCTCGCCTCTGTTCCAAAGACAGAACAACACAGTCACCAAACCCCCACTCTTCTTCTTCTTCTTCTTTCCTTTCTTTTCTTTTCCTTGATCCTTGTTTTCCGATCATCGCCGGAGCCATACCGTCGTTGAAGATCAGGCCGACCCAATAGACGTTTCCAGCCAGCGTGGTCACATTCTTACTTTGCCTGGACCTGTCCTGTGTGCGCGTGTGTATATTGTGACGTTTTCCTGATGTCGGACGCTGCGTATACACCCCGTATTGAGTCCGTTCAGGCAAGTTTACCTTGCTACATGCTATGATACATATTTTGCATCCATATGAATAAAATATTACATGTTTATTACATTGTGCATCCATATTACAAATTTACAATTTTTCGATACCCGTATGCATCCATACCGTTATTTACATATCTAGTCGCATGCAAGTTTACTTTGCTACATACTATAATATATATTTTGCATCCATATAAATAAAAATATCACATGTTGATTGCATTGTACATCCATATTAATGTTTTAGTGTTTTCGGATACCCGTTTGTATCCGTATCATTTATTATACATCTAGTTGCATGCCATGTCATATTAATTCATATTACTGTTACATTAGTACCCCATGCTTGATAATGTGCATCCTACATAGTCATAGAGCTGTAGATGTAACCCTTGATAGATATTTGTGCATCTAGACTTTTACCGTACATCCGTACTTTTACCGTGATTCGATACTTGCTACATTTTACTGTTGGGCATCCATTTGATACATGTATACTACCTGACATGACTTGATACACCATTGCTTGACTCGATACCTGATATTGTTTCTAATGCCGACAATCCTGACTTGTCGTCCTGACGGACGTATCCTGTTCTCTACATAGACAAACATGTACCTGCTTGAT
Source organism: Agapanthus africanus (assembly GCA_030015575.1). NCBI lineage: Eukaryota > Viridiplantae > Streptophyta > Magnoliopsida > Asparagales > Amaryllidaceae > Agapanthus > Agapanthus africanus. The sequence goes on along the minus strand of CM057337.1, from coordinate 937,878,174 downwards.
CCTGTGTTGGCATTAGTTCCAGATTATCAATCCGTGACTTGAACACATAACCTTGGGGGGTATGGGGAAATCAAAGTGTAACTGAAGTGTAGCTTAAAAGGGTATTACTTGATCCGTGGTCCCAAGGGATAATGGGACAGAATCATTCGTGATTCTTACTTGATCCGTGATCCCGGAGGATAACGGGACAGAGTCATTCGTGACTCCCACTACCTGATCCGTGGTCCCGGAGGATAACGGGACATATTCTTTTAAGTTACATGGAGGAGTACACTAATTGATTTCAAACAAACTTTAGAATAATTAACCCAGTAGAACAGTTTAGATTGATCACTGCACGTCACATATACCGATACACTTCACTGTTCTATATCCGTGATTGCTTGATTACATTCATGTTACTATTTATAATTTATGCCTGCATATCTCGTTACATCATGGTTGCTTATTATTGTTGATATTATGACGTACTGACGTCTGGGTTTTGCATGGCCCAGATCCTTTATCTCTTTCGCAGGCCGACCAGGAGTATTTAGCCGACAGGCCGAGCAGTGAGGATCCTGTTGTATCCAGTTTAGTTTAGTTTCTTTCCGTACTTTCATTTCCTGATGTGAGCCCGTATTTGGGACGTACTTTCCAAATGTTATTACTTATTGGATTTATTGCTTCCGCACATTTATATTTCTTGACTTGTTTATTCTAGCATTTGTACATGTACTAGATAGTTTATTTTATTTTACTGTTCTTGATATCTTATAGACAGCCGTAATGTGACTGTAGAGGGATATTTCCTAGCCACAGGTAGCATGGTTGGCTCTGTCACGTGCCGATCTTAGCGCACTCTGGAAAGCGGGGCGTGATAGGTTTTGTTTGGTATCAGAGCCATAGGTTTTAGGCTAATCGGGTTTGATTCTTTTGTAGTTGGGTATTGGACCTAATACACGAATCAGAAAATCCGTAATTAGGAACATGTCCTGCCATATTGTTATCGTAATTCTTGATTCTTATCTTTCTCTTGACCCTTTATCTTGGCGAGTTGGATGACTTTGCATCTCAATCTGGAATCCTCCTGATTCTCTATTGTTTCTCCCTTCCTATTCCTTCGATTCTGATAGTCGGATTTGAGCTACTTGAACGGAGTTATGTGATTGTAATTATGAACTGCAGCATGGTTACAATGCGGTACTCTATTTAAGTAACTTAGAGTCCTAGTCTTGATTCATTTCCTTATTTTATGGTCGTCATATCACCTTACTTTTCTCGGTTTCATTGTTTACCAGTTCATGTTTTATCGCAAGATTAAATCCTGTTTACCATGCTAATCTTCTTCAGTGTTTGGCTTCAGATGAAGTCATTTCGGGTATCCTACTTGTTTATGATTTTCCTGTATTAATATTATTCTATTCAGGTGCATCTTATTGTTTTATATCATCCAAGTTTATTACTGCACACTCGATTTCTTGCATGACCCTGTCTTGTTGTTGGGACATACATATCTGGTAGCGAATGCAAAGATTGTTCGGTTGTTATTTACGGACGAGAGCTATTCGCGGATTTCTTGCTGATCGATACCGGCAGTTATGATGTTGTCTTGGAAATGGATTTTCTCAGCACTTTCCACGCTCACATTGATTGTAGGGCAAAGAAGGTGATTTTCCAGATTCTCGAACATCCGGAGTTTGTATTTACTGGAGGTAGCAGTTTTGTCGGTCCAGTCGAGTTTAGGGCTAGGCCGACAAGCGTCGTTCTTTCGTCGATGGAAGTTGATAAGGAGGAAGCGCCGGCTGTAGTTCGAGAGTTCATGGACGTGTTCGGGGACATCTCGGGTTTACCGCCAAAACGAGATGTGGAGTTCGCGATCGATCTTGTTCCTGGTGCAGCGCCAATTTCAAGGGTGTACTATCCGAAGGCACCAGTGGAGTTGGAGAAAGTGAAGGAAGCGGATTACCGAATTGCTAGAGAAGGATTGGACTCGCAGCAGTAATTCACCTTGGGGAGCTCCAATTCTTCTAGTCAAGAAGAAAGATGTCACAAGGAGAATGTGCATCGATTATCGAGAATTAAACCGGGTGACTATTAAGAACAAGTACCCGATCTCTCGCATTGGCGAATTATTCGAGCAACTTAGTGGCGCAAGAGTATTCTCGAAGCTGGATTTGTGATCCGGATATCATCAAGTTCGAGTTAAATCAGAGGATATCTGCAAGACTGCGTTCCGAACTCGATATGGACATTACGAGTATTTAGTGAAGCCATTCGGAGTCACGAATGCACCGGCGATATTTATGGACTTGATGAACCGAATCTTTTCACCGTTCTTGGACCAGTTTATAGTGGTGTTCATCGATGATATTCTGGTCTACTCGAGGAGCCTAGAAGAGCATGCTGAACACTTGAAGATCGCACTGCAGACATTGACGCAAGAAAGATTATATGCAAGGATGGGCAAGTGTGAGTTTTGGCTTGAAGAAGTGAAGTTTTTGGGGCATGTCGTATCCGGAGATGGAATCGCCGTTGACCCTGAGAAGATTGCAGCAGTTCAAGATTGGCCGATTCCGAAGAACGTAGTAGAGATCAGAAGTTTTCTTGGACTTGCCGGATATTAGAGAAAGTTTGTGGAGAATTTTGCTCGCTTAGCTGAGCTTTTGACCAAGCTTATGCAAAAGGAGGTACCGTTCGTATGGACGGATAGTTGTGCGTCAGCTTTTGAGGTGTTAAAGTAAAGATTGATAACCGCTCCTATTTTGACCGTACCAGACGGTTCCGGAGGATTGGTGATTCACAGCGACGCATCTGGGAAAGATTTGGGATGTGTTTTGATGCAGTATGGGAAAGTTATAGCCTACGCATCGAGACAGTTGAAGACCCATGAGAAGAATTACCCAACTCATGATTTGGAGCTTGCAGCAGTGATTTTTGCTTTGAAGATTTGGAGACACTACTTATTGGGCGAAAGGGTCGAAGTATTCACCGATCACAAAAGCCTAAAGTATGTGTTCATGCAGAAAGAGCTCAATATGAGACAACGCAGATGGTTGGAGCTGATGGCTGACTATGATCTTGATCTCAAGTACCATCCAGGAAAAGTTAATGTAGTGCCGGATGCGCTTAGTTGGTTGCCAGCAATTCGGATGTTGACTGCACAGAAGGAGTTTATTGATGATTTTTGGCGATTCGAGTTGGAGGTTGTGCTACCGCATTCTTCGGGACAATTGATGCAGCTGCAAGTACAGTCGTTAGTGGTCGATAATATTAAAGCAGCGCAATCACAGGACCCAAGATTGCAGAAGTTTCGAGAACAGGTTGAAGCGGGACTTCGAACGGACTTGTTAATTCATGAATATGGTTCGTTGCGATATGGGTTTGTGTGTGCCGAAAGGAGACATTCGTGAAGAAGTTATGAAGGAGGCGCACCGTTCCGCATATTCTGTGTTGGAGTTAGTGCCCTCAGAGTCAATTATTGGATCACAGGCACGTGATTGCAATGATTGATGGAGGACCTATCCCGATAGGACAGTCTTACTTAAGATGATAGTATGCTATCTGGTTTATCTTTATCATCGTGTACTGCTTTAGGTGACCTTACAGGTCACTATTGCACGTTGATAGAGCCTCTAGGATTCTTGCTTGACTACCAGCAGTATGAGGGCGATCATATACGTGGGAGCTGGGGTCTATAAGCACATCCTTAAAAGGTCCCTAGTCTTGGGAGTTTCGAGACAGGGCATCGATACTCCAGAGTAGACTAGTGTATACAGTCGAGACCCCCGACGAGGGGCAATGACCGGTCTCACAAGCCACTGGTGTCAGTTGGTTCACCTAAGATATATGATGGGTTATTGAAAGAATGTGAGGTTGATCTTGTGATGATCTTTAAAATTCTTTTTATCAAATATTTTCCCACTTGGATTTATTCTTGTGATTTCCTCCACCATTCTCATGAGAGGGCCGGCCACTTCTAGGGTGAAGGAGAGAGAGTTCTTTCTGGTGTGTGTGAAAATTATCATTCATCTCATTTTTAGCTTGCCACCAAAATTCCCAAGTTCATATCTTGTTCATTCCTCCATCACCAAAGGCAACTTCACCCCAAATGAGACAATGGTTTCTACACTAGTCTACAGCATTCCTTGGATGCGTCGGCTAGCCAACTTCGCGCCCGAGTTGCCTCGGTCCAGAGGTGGGAGCCCGTAAAAGAACCCGGCGATGTGGTGCCCGTTTCGACGAGGAGGCGACGACCGGAGATTCCGCGAGGAGATCGGAGTGGAGACGAAGACCGAAGGACACGGATCGCTTGGTATAGCTTCTCTACTCATATTCTAGTATGCTAGAGTTAGGTTAATGGCTCGATCCGGGTTGATAGTGCGCGGTTGTGCCGGTTTGCAAGTTTCGAAAGTTTTTCGTTTCCGCATTTCCGGCGTCGGATCGACGGCCGGGGCGCCGCCGTGCACTTACATTGGTATCAGAGCCATGCCATTAACCTAGTCTAGCTTGCTCTAATGTGTTTACAAGTTCGATCGAACAAATTTCCGAAAACCCGATTTCTATTGCATGAGTTTCTGTCGAAATTTTTTGGGCTCTAAAAATTTTTCAGGTTGTTGCAGAATAACATGCAGGGAATTCTAAGACTTCTGCAAAAATTTGGTGACATGAATCCACTGTTCCACCGCGGAACCGCGGCCAAACCCATGCATTGGCCGCGGTTCCGCGGCCATAATGATCTCTTGTTGCACCATTTTTTTCCAGTGGGTCCTAGTCTGAGAAATGGGGTTTTTGGAATACTATTTTTGGGCCCAGATTGGTCGTGGGGATAGCCTGGATGCGATGTTAGTACAGTTTTGTTTTATATGTACATTTGATATTGCGGGGCGAGCGTCCGACATGTGGACTGCCGTCACTGCCTGTTTGTATTATTCTTTTGGGGCACGACCGGGTCGAGGTCGATGTACCCGTTGTATGTATATTTTACTTTCTGTACTAGGATCACCCCACGGAGGGGTGCACGGATAGCCGGGGTTCTAGAGGGCAACGGGCACGCATCTCATGGCATTGAGACGGAGGGGGGTTCACTTTAGAATTGGCGGGCTATTCGTCGCACTCGTAGGGGGTATAGGTTGACCCAGGAGGGGTGCCCAAGTTACCGGATTCCGTGAAGTGCTGGGTGGTCCATTCACGTTGCTGAAGGGGACTGCCTCGCTTCAGGTTTTGGCGGGTAACTTGCCGCGCCCGTAGGGGTCTAGGTTTTCATTGCACAGGCTATCCACACGACCAGGGGAACGTCGGGTTTCAGTAGCGGCTCTGTGAAACCCGGGGATCCCAGATATCTGTATTGTTCTGTGATGCTGGTTACATTTCTGTGATGTTGCATTTTATCACGCCTTGAGCGAATATTATATATTGATATATATACTAGTAGATGTTGTATATGTTTTGCATCCGCGCTAGTCAGTCCCCGCTCTGTCGTTAGTTATCTAACCTAACGGGTGATGACGGGACCCAGTGGCGAATGCGGGGCATATACGTACGTCATTATTTTCGTTCTTTATTGGTGTGATCAATTGATGGGACTGCGTTGATTCAGATCAATGCAAGATAAACAAACCTATTCTGATGTTGTTGGAACACTTTTCAAAAAGCTGTTATTGCTAGGATGTTCACTTTTGTTTTGCACAGTGGTATTCAGTTGGAATATCCTGCTCCTCAGTCGACGAGGCAAGGGCCGAGATCCCTTCACCGGGAGTGACCCCTTGGACAAAAGTTTGCGTCGGGGCAATGACTTCACTATAGCCGATTACTTTTGCTTTGCATCGTGGTATTCAGTTGGAATATCCTGCACCTCATTCTACGGTGAAGAGCCGAGATCCCTTCACCGGGAGTGACCTCTTTAGCAAAGGTTTTCATCACTATAATTTTAAAAAGCTATCCGGTTCCTTCAACGATATCAAGTTCATTACGTTAAAGGTTTTCGCCAGAAACCATTCGTAGCCCTCCGTCGTTTCAGACGGGTAGCACGTAGTATTCATGCAATGTTTGTTGGCCTTCATCAAGGCATAGTGTATGGTAGCTGCTTGTTACCTTTCTGCTGCATAGATAGATGCGTTGGTTTGGGACAGTCGTATAGCCTTGTTGACCTTCGTCAAGGGCTTGTACGGGTGGGTTCAAATTAACCTGGACAATGACGGGTAGAACTTGACATGTGACTTATGATTTGTTGACCTTCGTCAAGGTCATAAGAGCATGGGGCAAAAATCACATCGGGAGTTTCTAAAGAAACTGAAACTTGCCAGATATGCGCATACCTTCTGGAGTGTGATAACGTGAGCGGATTCCATCACATTATCATGCGATGATGGTTGGATCCCGATTCCCACTGATGAGTTGGTTTACTCCTCGGGTGATCCCGACTAATTCTTCTTTCAGGTTTGGGGAAGAATTTGACGTTACAGTGGGAGGTTTCCTGATTAGATAAAGTGATAACCATTCTGATCTAGGTTAGAGTGCACGCTGAGTGTTTCTTTTCTCTCTCTCTTTGGCAGCGACCAATGACCCGACCCTTGACTATGACTCAGTGACCAAAATTAACCGAACCTTCTTAAACACTGGCTTTTGGATTGTCAGAGTTGCAAACCTCATTGCTACTCCTACTTTTACCCTTTTCTCCAGGACACCTCGTATTACTACGAACGTCCACTTCCATTGGACAAAAACCATCGTATGGTTATATACAAACTCGAAGGAATTTATTCGAGGATGGTTTCAGGTTCTGGAGAAAACGAATAGGACTATTCAGTTGTCTTTTCCTTTTACCTTCTCTCAGGTTGCGAGTGCTCCTTGGATTAGGACAGTACACCTATTACGCAAATTGGATAGTCTTCTTCCAAACCTTAGGCTGGTGCCGAACGGTAGGGAATGAAGAAAACCAATTAGCCTAAACGGTGTACAGAAGGTATTAAGTTAAGACAAGAAAGGGATTAGAAGGAGGGTAATGTAAATTGCGACTGCTATTCACGACCAAACCAAGTATTTCATTACCACTCCCACTTCACCTTTGTATTTCTCCAGGACACTCCGTATCACTACAAAGATCCACAGTTTATTGGATACTCCATCGTATGGTTATATACGAACTCGAAAGGAACTTGTTCCAATTCGGGGATGGATTCTGGTTCAGGAGAAATAGGAATAAGGTTTATTCGGTTGTTTTTTATCTTTACCTTCTCTCGCATTGCGAGTGCTCCTAGGATTCGGACAGTACACCCATTATGCTTATTGGATAGTCTTCTTCCAAACCATAGGCTGGTGCCGAACGGTAGGGACGGAAGAAAACCATTTGGCCTAAAGGGGTGTGCAAAAGGTAATGACTAAAGACATATAAAGGGATTTGGAGAGATGGCAAAGAATTATACGGTTACAGTTGTGAATCTGAATAATGGAAGAGGCATTACTAGGAATACTGGGATACCTTATCGAAACATTTCAATGTTTCAGTTTCACTGTGTACTGTTAAAGGAAAACTGATTTCCCAATTAGACACTTGCTCCAGGGTATGTATTTACCAGGTATGATTCTCACATCTGTATGGTTTTACAGATGATGAGTGGGAGTAAGTTATTGGAAATTGGGTGATCATCCTCATTATATCAGAATTCGTTGTAATTGGTGATATTTGAGGAAGTCACCTGGGTTGTTTGCCGGTCGGCAAATATTTGGTTTTGAATATCCGTTGTTACGCACCAATTTCAAATTGATATATCTGTACGTCTATTTTCATAGAGTGAGATATAACTTTTTGAAATTATGTCTATGACATTTACCTATATCAGTGGATGGTTAGGTAAGGAGCATTAAACGGCGGTGTAATTCTTCATAACCATAAGTACAGTTTTCAACCTACGACACACAGTGAATGAGTCACTAGACTCAAAGGACTTACACAGAGTATTGTATGTTGTCCGTTGTCCAGTGTCCATTAGGACAGAGGGGTTGGTTCTCGTACTATATTCTGTTTACTTGTGACTTCTCTAGTTCTTAGACATGTGTTTCGTAGAAATACAAGGTCCAAGTTTTGAGAAGTTATAGGTATAAGAGTAAAGTAGAGAACCAGATGTTGCAAGTATCGGGATTCTTCAAGATGATCGAAGATGTAGATACTTGTGCATGGTATTTAGTTGATAGTAATGATTAAGAGAACTTGCTTCTCTTTCAGATTACTTATAATTGGAAGTACTCCTAAGTTGAGTAACGCTGATCGGCCTATTTCCATTTACTTGACATGCACTGAAGACAGCTGCATGATTTGAATCTAGTTCAATTAAATCAGTGCCTCTGTTTCTGTATTGGATATAGAACAGTTCATATCTTGACGTTGTTAAGATACGGGGAGTCGTCCAGCTTATGCTTAAAACCAGACTCTGGATGACTCAAGGCACGTTTCTGTAATGGCTGTTTATGGGTTGACCCGGGCTATGACGAGGGTTGATTTTCTACCATCTGGAAGATCAATAGTGATATTGTTCTTGACTCGCCACAATTTTAAAAGAAATGGATTTTTTCAGAAAATAGTAGTGGGAGTATGGTAGAACTGAAAGTGATTCCAGAACCGCAAACGATTACTGAAGATTTGATAAAGAACCTAAAGATTCAATCTGGTTTGACATTCCATTAGCCACTCCGCAGATATGGTGGGTAACCTCAGGCACCCGAGAGGTACCTCGGTATGCTCAGGGACGGTGGCAGGGAGGTTCTTGTTTACCCAGACTTTCCATTGCTGTTGTTCCAGACTGTGAGACCCGGCAGGAAGATGAGTATAGCGTCGTTCTAAACTGGCTTTAGAAGTGCACGTGTATATGACTCTGCCAGAGGGTTGTCATGATCAGTAGGAGCAGCGGAAGCATTGGTGGACAGGTGGCTTATGTCTATTTATAGACTAAAGCAGATATAGCAGAGATAGATCATCTATTTCTGATGCGACAGTCATAGGTTTGACTTCATCAGAATAGGGGATGGATCTGTTAAGAAGGTAGTAGGGTGTGATGTCCTGGTATTTGGATGACATACACAGAGTAGGAAGTGATATTCCTATACTACGATCGGTTATTCTTTGGTAGCCACACAGTGGTTTCTCCACATAGGACTTGGATATTATATCAGATATTCTGGTTACTGGATCTATGGTATTAGATCTAGATTTGGGTAGTTTCCCAATCTGGGTACTTAGACAACATTCTATGAATATTTAGAATGGACGACTCCTGGCACGGTAGTGTACCTGCAGGTGATGGAGTTACCCTCTCTAAAGGTGTCTTACAGACTTAAGGGGAGAGGGATGTCCATGATTGGTAGATCACTTGCTGAGGCAATTGAGTCAATCATGAGATGTCAAGTACCACACCAGATGTTGTTCTTGCAGTAGATGCAATAAGTTGATATTAATCCAATCCTGGAGAAACATTAGGAAGCAGTTTTAGAACATAAGTGGATGTTCTAGGGATATGATAACGACAGCCTCGTTCTGGAGACGGTTATCATTCCAGGCTTCCAAGGTGACATGGACGACATGGTGGTCGTCAGAGTTATAGTTTTCCCTCTGACGAGGGGCAGTATTTTGGACAGGTGGTCCAGGTGGATACTGAGGGAAGGATGGCGCAGGATACTGATTAAGTTCAGTTGACGATACAGTCTAAGAAGTTTGGATTTGGAGTTCATTTATGAGCTTGGTCCCATCAGACATCCAGACATATTCTAAGACAGGTATTGCTCATTTCGGAAGATGGCTTTCTCCGCGAACTTGAGATATAGAGAGACAGAGAAAGAAACATCAGTGCGGATCCACTCACTGAGGCTATTCCTCGAACGCAATAGTTTCGCAAACGAGCTTTGTGAGACTGATTAGTAGAGGAGTTGGGTGTTCGGTATCACACGGGCTGTGAGTATGCGACATCGCAATAATTAGCCTTGAGTGCAAGTGGGAGATTGTTGGAGTTAGTGCCCTCAGAGTCAATTATTGGATCACAGGCACGTGATTGCAATGATTGATGGAGGACCTATCCCGATAGGACAGTCTTACTCAAGATGATGGTATGCTATCTGGTTTATCTTTATCATCGTGTACTGCTTTAGGTGACCTTACAGGTCACTATTGCACGTTGATAGAGCCCTTAGGATTCTTGCTTGACTACCAGCAGTATGAGGGCGATCATATACGTGGGAGCTGGGGTCTATAAGCACATCCTTAAAAGGTCCCTAGTCTTGGGAGTTTCGAGACAGGGCATCGATTCTCCAGAGTAGACTGGTGTATACAGTCGAGACCCCGATGAGGGGTGGTGGCCGGTCTCACAAGCCACTGGTGTCAGTTGGTTCACCTAAGATGTATATAGGTGCTCATTGGGTTATGAGTACACCGGACAGGACTTGCCGGGAACCTGCTAGTTGGTATTATACCTGACGTCAGATAGCAGTTCCCTGGTGACATGTGTACAGGTTAGTTCATCGACCTGAGATCGTCATTTGTCTCGTGTGAGTTCCCACTTTGCTTTGATTACTACCCTACCACGCTCAAAGGAGACGTGCAAACAGGTTTTAGTTGGGTACAGTCCCGAGCCACATGGAGGCAGTGAGCGGATCTGCAGGGGTTCGTCTCTCCCGGTATTGGGGGTGAGGTTGCGCTGTGTCTAGGAGAGCCAGTACATGAAAAGTCCTTGGCCAAGGCAGGAGATTTACTGGTAGGTATTCCAGTAGTATCTCAGGGTGTTCTGGGCTACACTCCGACACGACTTGTACCGCTTTTGGGTGTCTGACTCTACCAACCCCCTAGGCCCGCCATGCGATGCTCATAAACGAACGGACCGGACTGTACGGATATTATCACTGACAGGCTCAGTAGGGTGTCAGGATGAGTTCGCTCATCGACGTCCCTTTTAGTCATTACCTGGTAGCCTGTTACGTATTGGCTAATACCTCTGACGTGCTAGTGGTTAAATCCACAACCAAAGTATTGACGAGTCTTTAGAGTCCCCCACAGACCAGTTTCTCAAGTTTCGGGCGAAATGCTGTAGAGGCCGTATGGAGATATGGCAAGGTTCGATCAGATACGTGCGGTATTGCACGGATCGTGATTGGACGGATTTTACTAGCGGGCTTTGGTTTAAGCCGGATCCTAGTATTAGACAGTGTAGTTTTGTCTCTTTGCATTTGTATTCAGTGGGAATACATATGCGGGCATGTATATGCAGTCGCGGGGTTTTCCTGTAATTTATTACGGGATCAGTTTTCTGAAGTTGCCAGTTTGCATTCCGTTCCGGCCGTTTTTTCTTTGTTCCTTCACGGCCAGACTTTCTTGTGGAGGGGGTTATTTACAAGTTTGCAAATAACTTATTGTGGAGGGGGTTTATTGTGATTATGATATTCTTATCATGATGAGATTCTTTTCTAGTCTCTTCCATTGCATTTATTATGATGGGTTATTGAAAGAATGTGAGGTTGATCTTGTGATGATCTTTATATTTCTTTTTATCACATATTTTCCCACTAGGATTTATTCTTGTGATTTCCTCCACCATTCTCATGAGAGGGCCGGCCACTTCTAGGGTGAAGGAGAGAGAGTTCCTTTTGGTGTGTGGGAAAATTATCATTCATCTCATTTTTAGCTTGCCACCAAAATTCCCAAGTTCATATCTTGTTCATTCCTCCATCACCAAAGGCAACTTCACCCCAAATGAGACAATGGTTTCTACACTAGTCTACAGCATTCCTTGGACGCGTCGGCTAGCCAACTTCGCGCCCGAGTTGCCTCGGTCTATAGGTGGGAGCCCGTAAAAGAACCCGGCGATGTGGTGCCCGTTTCGACGAGGAAGCGACGACCGAAGATTCCGCGAGGAGATCGGAGTGGAGACGAAGACCGAAGGACACAGATCGCTTGGTATAGCTTCTCTACTCATATTCTAGTATGCTAGAGTTAGGTTAATGGCCCGATCCGGGTTGATAGTGCACGGTGGTGCCGGTTTGCAAGTTTCGCAAAGTTTTTCGTTTCCGCATTTCCGGCGTCGGATCGACGGCCGGGGCGCCGCCGTGCACTTACATTCCGTACATCCAGGAGGTACGAAGATGTACCGAGATTTACAATAGCATTTCTGGTGGTAAGGCATGAAAAGGAAGATTGCCCGCTTTGTAGTGAAGTGCTTGGTGTGTCAGCAAGTTAAGACTAAATATCAAAGGGTAAATGGTTTATTGCAACCACTTCCGATTTCTCAATGGAAGTGGGAACATATAACCATGGATTTCGTGACCGCTTTACTGCGGAGTCCAAAGGGCAACAATGCAGTTTGGATGATTGTTGATCGATTGACCAAGGCAGCTCATTTCATTCCGTTTAGAGTTGGTCAGTCGACAGAAGCATTAGCAGAACAGTACATGTAGGAGATTATGAGATTGCATAGGGTACCTGTAAGCATCGTTTCCGATCGTGATACCCGATTCTTATCACACTTCTGGGGGAGTTTACAGGAAGGTTTGGGGACGCGATTGAAGTTTAGCACTGCTTATTATCCTCAGACAGATGGCCAGTCGGAGAGAACGATCCAAACTCTTGAAGATATGTTGAGAGCTTGCATGTTAGACTTCAAGGGTTCATGGGAGGATCATCTACACCTGGTGGAGTTTTCGTACAATAACAGCTTTCAGGCGACTATTCAGATGGCTCCATTCGAAGCGTTATATGGCCGCAAGTGTCGCTCACCCATCTGCTGGGATGATGTCGGAGAGCGAAGGTTATTGGACCGGATCTTATTGTGCAAACCATGGAGAAAGTTAATACGATCCGGAATCACATGAAGGCAGCATAAGATCGGCAGAAAAGTTGGGCCGATACATCGAGAAGACCTCTAGAGTTCGCTGTTGGTGATCTTGTATTCTTGAAGATATCACCGACAAGAGGAGTGATTCGTTTTGGGAGTCGAGGCATGCTTAGTCCTCGATTCGTAGGGCCTTTCGAGATTATTGAGCGTGTGGGAGAAGTGGCTTATCAATTGGCTTTGCCACCATCTTTGGCGAGTGTTCATGATGTGTTTCATGTATCTCAACTCCATAAGTATGTTCGAGATAAGACGCACGTGCTGGATCATTCGGAGCTGACTGTAAGGGAGGATTTGACCTATGAGGAGCGACCGATGTCGATTGTTGATCGAAGAGAAAATGTTCTCAAGAACAAGGTTATCCCTCTCGTACTTGTTTCATGGGGGAATTGCTCGCACGGAGAATCGACTTGGGAACGAGAAGACGAGATTCGACAGAAGTTTCCACACATTTTCTTGTAGATTCATGTTTGTTTATCTTTTCTTGTTCCGGGAATTTCGAGGACAAAATTCTTTTTGTAGTTGGGTATAATTTAACACCCTAGTTCATTTATACCAGTTCTATTTTTTTGGGTATTTTTTTATTTATGATTATTTCTTGATTTATTGTTGTTTGGGTGTGAATAGTATAATTGGCATCTGTATGTGCATCCGACCTGACCCGCGTGCTAGAAACTCGTCTTGATTCCTATTTATGATTTATCCCAGCTAGTTATGAGAATCCGTGCACTTTTATATTGTTTATCCTGCGTACTTGCATTATATCTGGTATCTGCATTTTTTTTAATAAAACAAATAAATTCAAATAAAATATTTTAAAAATATCTAGCATGGCCTGCATGATACCCCTGACCCTGTGGTAGCATTCGTATATCGTGTTCTCGTTCCGTTCAGTGAAACAGACTCGTTTGGATAGCTGCGTGCACGTTATGTGCATCCGTTTTTGGGGGTATGTTTTTTCGTTACCCGGATATCTTATTTTGTTTTTGGTTTATACGTATATTATCCGTATTTGAAAACCATAAATTTAGACCCAACCCGAGCATGTTTTGGAGTAATTTCGTATTAGCCAAAAATCTCAAAATCTACAATATTATATCTTAATATATCTAACTGTAAATATAAATTCGTTTATAACTAAAATATAATTTCAAATATATTTATTCAGTATCCTAACTCCCACCAGTCCCTCTCTGTCTATTCCATACTATATATAATTAATTCTTTTTCTTTTTTTTTAAAAACCCATTCCCCATCTACGTACTCTCTCTCTCCCTCCCATCTTCTTCATTCTTCGTTTCCTGCCTCCGAACTCGAACCCACGTCCGCGCCCGCGCTCGCTCATTGCCGTCGCCACCACCGCCGACGCCCACATCGGCCTCCCCTTATCACCAGCACCGACTCCTTCCTCCTCTCTTCTCTTTTCCATCCCCAAGAAACCCCGGCCGCAACCCGACGAACCCACGACTCGTCGCCTCACCTGACCTCGCCGACGACGACCTCGTCGTCGCCTCCTCCGCTTATCCCTTCGACCCCGCGTAGTCCCAATGGGAAGAACCCCGACCCGAGCAAACCCCTGCAACCCATACCCATCTCTTCACCGCCGCCTGCACACCCCACCTCGCCGGAGCTCCGACCCCGTCGCCTCCTCGTCCTCGCGGCCACTTTCTCCCCTCTCTCCTCTCTCCTACACCCTCACACTTGACTAAGAACCCTACACATAACCCGATCCCGACTTCAAGAAACCTACAGCCGCCTTGCCGTCGAACCACATTGCCGGAAAACCCGTCAACGTCGTCACTATCTCTGTGCTCGCCTCTGTTCCAAAGACAGAACAACACAATCACCAAACCCCCACTCTTCTTCTTCTTCTTTCCTTTCTTTTCTTTTCCTTGATCTGTGTTTTCCGATCATCGCCGGAGCCGTGCCGTCGCTGATGATCAGGCCGACCCAATGGACGTTTCTAGCCAGCGTGGTTGTTCCTTCATGGGAACTGAATAAAGCAGCAAAAAAATACACAAGAGAAGTATCACGTGATCAGGCATCACGTGGGGACACATGACCTTCTATAGGCAAAGTTATAGGTGCTGAGATACATAACTTCAAATGGGGTCACGTGCCACACGTGATGGGCCTTTAAACCCACTGAAAAAGGTATAATAAAATAACAGGGAAAAACCCCAATGGGGCATCACGTGCCCACACGTGACCAAGAGTCACGTGTTGACACGTGATAATTCCTGAGTTCTTTAAAACAACAGAATTAAATTCTGGTTAAAATGCTTAATCAGGTGGTCACGTGTCAACACGTGATGGGATCCTAAGATCTTTGAAATAATTGAATTAAATTCTAATTAAATGGTCAATCAGAAGGTCACGTGCCAACACGTGACAGGCTCTTAAGCCTTCTGAACTAATAGAATTAAATTCTAATTAAGAGGGAATCGAGAACCCTAACTGGAAAAATATTTCTTTAAATCTTTCCAAACAAGAAAGATTGTGCTCTGTAAAGTGGAGCACCGTTGGATTAAAAATCCAATGGTGATTAAAAATCATCAATTTATAGAAAAATTCTATACAAGAAAAGATTTCCCTGAAATTCACCAAGAATAACAGACAGAATATCTTTTAGATTAAAAATCCAATGGCGAATAAAATTCACTGAGTGATCTAAAAGATCATGTTGGTTACAAAATCAATTGAAATCTTTCAATGAAAGATTGATAAAACAAACCGGTTCTTTTCTTTCTCCTATAAATAGGAGCCAAGAAGAGAAGAGGAGGAGGATTTTTCTGGAGAGATACAACAACAAAAAAGAAGAAGAGAATTTAATTCTCTAGAGAGAAAAGAAGATTCCCTCAAAAGAGAAAGAAGCCCTAGATTTTGAGAGTAAAATAAAGGAAGTCTGGCCCAATTCTCAGGCGCCTCACGTGACTCCACGTGACCACCTCACATCTAGTGTTTAACACTATTTTAAGTGCTTCATCCCTAGTGTTTAACACTATTCTAAGAACATCACGTAGGAACAGGTGATCGCCAAATATCCTCTATTGTTTAACACTATTTTAAAGCCAGTCTTAGCTCAAATTGGCTAAGTCTTCCAGAGGCAAGTCTCCTCTTTGACTGAACCTCAGATACATCCTTGTCTTCCAAGATTGATCATCTTATATGGCATATGAGTGCTCAGCACTCAATAAGAGATAAAAATATGGTCAGAACCCAGACCCATGCTTAGCATTGCTAAATAATAGGGAGCTGAGCCCAGACAAATGTTCAACAGTCCCAACAAAGGTCCAACATTTCAAACCTAATTGGACTTAGCCCAAGTTGTCCATAAGCCCTCAATTCAGATTTAACTGAGCCCATGTGCTCATAATCTAATTAATTGATCTTAGTTCAAAATTGGACTACAGATTTCCCAATTAACTTTGGTTCGAGGGTACATATCTTCATACCTCTGATATTTGTCGTTGTAATTCTTCAACGTCTTCAGAGAGGTGGTGGGTCCCGATGACCAATAACTATTTGGTGCATTTCCAAACCCATGCTTGCATCTGAACTTGGACCGCAATAGAGCCCAAACGCTCTTTTGTTGGATCTAAATGATCCTGTTACGTAGATCTTAGTCTAAAATTAGACTAACGTATCCTTAACAAACGTTTAAGTTGATCTTAGTCTTAAATGAGATTAACGATCCTTAAATCAATCCAATTACAGATTTCCTAACCAATATTGGTTCAAGGGTACATCTCTTCACTCCTCTGATATATGTCGTTGTAATCCTTCAACATCTTCAGAGAGGTGACGGGTCTCGACAACCAGATTTTACATGGACTATGATGTCCTTAACCTTGGACTGTGAAGTCCTTAAACCCATGGACTATGATATCCTTAACTTTGGACTGTGGAGTCCTTAAACCCATGGACTATGATGTCCTTAACCTCGGACTGTGGGGTCCTTTAAACCCATGGACTATGATGTCCTTAACCTTGGACCACCATATCCTTAAACCGGTAATCGAT
Source organism: Agapanthus africanus (assembly GCA_030015575.1). Lineage (NCBI taxonomy): Eukaryota > Viridiplantae > Streptophyta > Magnoliopsida > Asparagales > Amaryllidaceae > Agapanthus > Agapanthus africanus. The sequence goes on along the minus strand of CM057337.1, from coordinate 937,861,306 downwards.
CGCAATGTCCCTAAACTAAACAACAGAGCCCAAATGCTCTTTTGTTGGATCTAAATGATCCCGTTAAGTTGATCTTAGTCTAAAATTAGACTAACATATCCTTAACAAATTGTTAAGTTGATCTTAGTCTAAAATTAGACTAACGTATCCTTAACAAACGTTTAAGTTGATCTTAGTCTCAAATGAGACTAACGATTCTTAAACCAAACCAAAAACCAAATCTAAGAAAATACGGATTTGGACTAATCCACGCCCTACAGGAGACAACATAAATTAGTCTCCGTATACAATCCACCGGCAACCAAAAACAAAACAAACACACACGACATGAAGCGACCATCTGGAGAAAGAGAAAGTGGTTACCGCGATGCGGTAGCGTAATTAACTGCAGGGGCTTACGCCTGCAGGGAAGAGCGTCCCCACAATCAAAAACCCCTCAACGAGGGGGAATCTGACGAATTCTGCTATATCGGCCGCATCCGTTTAAACCTTCGACACATGGTGCCATAAACCTTCGACACATGGTGCCATAAATCAACTTGGCATCTTCGGAGAGATGGACGAATAGCACCAATTAGCATAGCACCAATTAGCATCTGCCCTCGGAATTCAGGCCCGGACGTCCCAACGTCCCGGTCGCGTCTTTTCAGCGAAGAATAGATTCTGGAACGCCCGGTGGGACCTCTTCCTCTTCCCACTCCACACTTCGTGTGTCGTGTTCGCGAACGAATCGCGGTTTAATATGGTTGCCCTTGGGTTCGAGGTACTAAGATTTGGTTTTTCTCTCGTGCAGAAAAAAGAAATGGCCTCTAACTGCTCCAGCTGCAACTGCAACTCCCGTTCCACCTCATCTGGAGGTGTAACCTACGGGCCCCAAGCGGTCTCCCTTTTCATAATGCCAGTGGAGCAGGTAACTCAAGCCACCACTGGGCTATTCTTTGGGACTATGCTCCCACTGATGAGCTTCAATGCCCCTGTACCATTGCAAGAAGCTCCGAAGAACTCAGTCTTTAATCGGCTCACAACTACTGCGGCCCTATCAACGGGTCATCCAGCTCCAACGCCTCAGTCTTTGACAGACTGGGCCAAAGCTCATTTGGGCCCATGAAGAAGCCCGCGATACCAGAAGGGTTATCCCTAAGCGGATAGCCATTCATGCTCATGAAGTCGTCAAGGCAGCTTCTCCTGCCAAAGGGTCGGTCTTCACAAGACTGACTGTTTCAGCTCCTGTTCCAGACGAAATTGTCAAGGCTGCTTCCCATGCTCGGAAGTCTGCCTTCGATAGGCTGGTTATCCCCACTCAGCGGACAACAGTCTTCAATAGGCTGACAAAGACAATGTCTGACCAACACAGGGGGCATGAGGAAGTCACCCCTACAGCTGAGACAATCCTAACGGCTCGACACGCTCGACGTCACCACTGGCGCCGAGTAAGGAAGGCTGGGGGCAACTCTCCTTCTGGACTGACTCCGCCATCTCCAACGGTGGAAATAGATACTGCTGTTCCAACTGGGAACAGCTTTGAACCGCTAAGGAGGGTGCGCAAAAACTCTCCGACTGCCGTGCTAAAGAGATCTCCTCCACCTGGGGAGAATGCCCCAAAGGCAAAGATAGAGCAGCCCCCTCAGCGGTTATCCTCTAAAATTTACAAAGTTTAGCGACAGGTTCAGGAATCGGTGATTGATCAAGATTACTCTCGCCGACAGAAAAAGGTGAAAGTTCAGCGAGAAGAGAACCATTCTGTCAAGCCACAAAAGGCGACAGCTGTTTGGGTGCCCACTGCAGCAGCCCCCTCAACTTCGACCGCTCATAAGAGGAGAAAGCTGGAGAAAATTCCGGTGTCTACGGCGAATCGCAAGAACATTGAATCTAAACGCCCCAAGTCTGGGGCATGGTGGTGCACACCATATATATGGCATCCAGAAAAGAGTATAGCCGTATCTCTACAGGTCATCGACCGCTTTCGCGATCAGTGATTAGGCCTCAAGAGCAACAACAACAAAAGCTCCAAGAAATGCTAACAGCTATGACCGCACTTACGGGACCGAAAGCAAGCCCGGAGACATCCTCGGAGTAGCGTCGTGAGCAGGAAACTGATGCCGAATTCCTTCGTAGAATGCTTGAGAAGAAAGACAAAGAAGCTGCGGAATAAGCGGCCAATATAAAACAAATGCCCTTCTGTTCCAAGATATGGTGGGCATGATGATCCAGCCGGACCCTCCAGCTGAAGATCCTCCAATAATAATTGAAGATGATAGAGGAGAGACATGAAATCCTCTGCCGGCTCTGTCAACAGCCAAGCAGGAGACGATCTCCAAAGCTGCCCTGTATGATTACATCGCTCAGCAGATACAAGTTCACCAGGCGAATGAAGCGGCCAGCCAAATTGTTAAAACTGGACGACCCTATCCGGGTTGTACGACCAAATAAAGTACCCACCGGGATACACGATCCCCAAATTCCACGTATATAAGGGGACGGTAAATCCGCATCAGCACGTCGCTCAATTTAGGTCCTTGTGCGGCAACACTGGAGGTGACGATAAGCTATTGCTTCACCAATTCGTTGGCAGCTTGTCGGAGACAGCATTCGAGTGGTATTCCGAACTCCCAAATGACTCTGTCAAGACCTTTGCAGAAATGGAGTTGCTATTCACCCAGCGTTTCGCGAGTGCTAGTGAATGCACCCCAATCACGGCATTGATCAATTCCAGAGTGAAGCCTGGAGAAACATGAGTTCAGTATGCAATACGGTGGCGGAATCTATGGTCGAAGTGCGAGTAGCGCATCGAAGAAGCGCCGGCAGTGGGCATGTTCGTGGGCACTCTTGACCCTCAAGCGACCATATCCCAATTCATGATGTTTTTCAAGCCGACCACTTTCCAGTCCTTGATTGATAAGCTGGCCCAAATGGACCAGATGGGTCACAGACCTTCTTCTTTAAAGAAGGAGCCACGGAATGAAAAAGGGAAAGGGAAAGCGACCTTCGTCGCAAATGCTCAACAGTAGCCCAGTGGCCCAAAACTAACTGATCGCCTGGACGAGAGATGGCGATTCTTTAATGAGAAAGTAAAGCGCCTTTATTCATTTCCCTGGGACAAAACGAGGAGATTGTTCGTGCTGGCGGTGCGCAACAGGCTCATTAATTTTCCGAATCCAAAACGCCCATTGCAACCTAGTGAGGCTAATAATCCCAATTATTGCCCCTACCACCAAGCGATAGGCTATCCAATTGAAGATTGCTTCATCTTTAAAGGCTGGATTGAAGATCAATACCAACAGGGCAAATTCCCCATGTCCGAGAATTGGAAAGTAAGCCCGCCTCAACCGCATGCTCTTAAAAGGGGGGACACACCGAGGGCATCGTGCTCTTTTGTCGAAGAAGCTCCATGGGAGGTCGCTCTTTCAGCCAAAACAAAAAGAATGCTGAAGGATCTCCAAGCATGCCCGGCGATCAAATGGAAAAGTCCGCTGGAACCCGAAGTCATTGAGGGAATGCTAAAGCCGCGCCCGATGCCAAAAATTGGTGGTGATAGTCAAAGTGCACACACCCAGCCGTCAAAGTCTTCGAAGAAGAAGAAAAAGACCAAAAAGCCCGTTAAGCCTGGTGACAAGCGCACGGACCTGCAAAAGCATATTGACGCGCTGGAAGTATATAACCAGGAAGCGTGAACCCCGGGCACACTCCAAGAATTTCTCAGCCATGTCCTTGAAGATGGAGATGATGACAATGGAGAAGACTCTTCGGATGAACTTGAGGATTATGTGGCAAGCTACCATGTGATCCCTCACTCATTAATAAACAGGGAAGAAGCTCTGGAAACAGAGAAACTAGGGGCAGATCCTGAGCCGGAACTTCTAGGACCATCAGACGAAATGATTGACGCATTCCTGAGCGAAGCTCTTCTGAAAAGCAAAGCTGATCGAGAGCACGAGATGGCCATATTTGAAAAGGCCAAACGCCGGCAACTGGATGAAAGGGTTGAAACACTCCCTCTCGAGATAGAGTTACCCTCTCTACGAGTGGCGGTCCACTACGAGCTAATAGACGAAGAAAATGCTCACCTTCGGCTTGAGGAGCTTGATGCCCTCGACGAAACCCGGCTCATGGCGTAACAAAACCTGGAGGCTTACAAAGCAAAGATGATGCGCTCATACAAGAGATTGACTAGGCCGAGAACATTCCGCCAAGGAGAACTCGTGCTAGTGGTCAAGAGACCTATGATCCCCAATCGTGCCAAGCGGAGGAAATTCGAGCCGAACTATGAAGGCCGGTATATCATAGACAAAGTTTACCAGGGTGGAGCCCATCTACTCATGGACATGTATGGCGAAAGACCTTTCAGGCCAATAAACGGTCGCTTCCATAAAAAATACTACGCCTGACGAGTCACGGCCTATGTTAACGATAGATGACGACGCCTATGTCCACTCGCTATTTTCTTAAGCCCAAACTCTATAAGTAGTATCCGGCTACGGACCGAAACGTCCTTAAACTAACCATGGACCACTATGTCCTAAAACTGGCTGTTGACCGAGACGCCGATAAATTACTACGGACCGCAGTATCCCAAGGCTGACACAAAAAAAAACGGTACGTCCATAAGCAAGATGGGCACGGATGAAAACCCGAAAGGGCTCCGTGAGTAAAAACAGCAGGGCTACCGGCAAGTGTTGTGAAAACCCGAAAGGGCGCAATCTCGTTAAAAGACACTTGCAAGGTCCTCTCGACCTTGTGAGGAGAAAATACCTGCGTGAGATCCTTACGACTCACAAGGGAGCAACACACTTAGGGATCCCCACGATTCCTAAGGAGAAGTGACACTTACGAGATCCTCACGACTCGTAAGGACAATTCCCCTTTGAGACCCTCACGGCTCATAGGATTCAAAAACCTTAAGCTACAGGGATCTGAACCTGTTCTTAAGCCATCACAATCTTCAATTTTTCCCTACAAGCGTCTCGATATCGACCCTTGTATACAATCAACGGGCGCGAATAAACATTTCCCTAACAAAAGTCCCACCATAGACTGGGGATATGCTCATATGGAAAAAGACACTTGTAAGTCCTCTCGACTTATAAGAAGAAAGCACTCTTGTAAGATCCTTATGACTTATAAGAGACAATACACTTAAGACTCCTCACGATTCTTAAGGAGAAAACGCACCATCGGGATCCTCACGACTCGCAGGGAGAAATACCTTCATGAAACCCTTACGGCTCATGAAGTTAAAAGCCTTAGTCGACAGGATCCTAACCCTATTTACTAAGCCACCTTTGTTCGACATCGACAAAGACAAATGATGATTCGCTCCTGGAAATATCCCAGTTATAGCGATGCTGATGCCTAAATCGGTATCAAATCCCAAACTCGCGGCGAAAAGTCAGCGAGCCACAAATGCATATGAAATAGCCGAAATGATTGGGCAACTTGCAACAAAATCAGCAAATAAAAATGTATGCATACGAAATAGCCGAAATGGTTAGGCAACTCGCAATCAAAAACAGCGAGTAAATAAAACAAATAGCCGAAATGATTGGGCACCGCGAAAAATACCCAAAATGATTGGGCGATCGCGACTTTCGCGATATAAAAGCTGAAATGATAGAGCATCGCGGAAAGAAAAATATATAAAATGAAAATTTTGGCCCTACAGGTGAGATCACATCGATCCCTGTATACAATCCAGGGGCACAAACAAAGAGGGAACCATACCTTCCCCCAGGCTCCATCCGAAAGAAAGCCAAGTATCGATGGTTCACAGACAGCCTGGAGATCATCTCAACATTCGTCTCATTACAACAGACGCAACATCAGCAAATCGAAACCACGGCAAAGTTCCCAGTTCCATGACTTAGCGGTGCACAGACAACCGAGAGTCAACTCCTGACTCCGTGAAATGCAGATAAAGTCAACAAATCCTGGTCACGTGGAACATGGCTAATGTCAATCTTGACCCCATGGGAAGCATCCAGAGCAAATCCTGGTCACGTGGAACACGGCTTATGTCAATCCTGACCCCGTGGGAAGCGTCCAGAGCGAATCCTGGTCACGTGGAACACGGCTTATGTCAATCCTGACCCTGTGAGAAGCGTCCGGAGTAGATCCTGGTCCTGTGGAACACGCTTAATGTCAATCTTGACCCCGTGGGAAGCATCCAGAGCAAATCCTGGTCATGTGGAACTCAGCTTATGTCAATCCTGATCCCGTGGGAAACGTCCAGATCCTGATCCTGTGGAACACGGCTAATGTTGGATATAGTGCCCTCAAAGTCAATTATTAGATCGCAGGTACGTGATTGCAATGATTGAGGGAGGACCTATACCGGTAGGTCAGTCTTACTCGAGATGATAGTATGCTATCTGGTTTGCCTTTATCAGTCGTGTACAGCTTTAGGTGACATGATCACTATTATACGTTGATAGAGCCCTTAGGATCCTGCTTGACTACCAACAGTATGATGGTGATCATATACGTGAGAGTTGGGTATTCCATAAGCACATCCTTAAAAGTGGTCCCTAGTCGTGGGAGTTTCGAGACAGGGCATCGATACTCCGGAGTAGACTAGTGTATACAGTCGAGACCCCGACGAGGGGCGGTGGCCGATTTCACAAGCCATTGGTGTCAGTTGGATCACCTAAGATGTATACAGGTGCTCATTGGGTTATGAGTACACCGGACAGGACTCGCCGGGAACCTGCTAGTTGGTATTTATACCTAGCATCAGATAGCAGTTCCCTGGTGACATGTGTACAGGTTAGTTCATCGACCTGAGGTCGTCATTTGTCTCGTGTGAGTTCCCACTGTGCTTAGATTACTACCCTACCACGGCTCAAAGGAGTCGTGCAAACAGGTTTTAGTTAGGTACAGTCCCAAGCCACATGGAGGCAAGTGAGCGGATCGGCAGGGGATTCGTCTCCCCCGGTATTGGGGGTGAGATCGCGCTGTGTCTAGGAGAGTCATTACACCAAGTCCTTGGCCAAGGCAGGTAAGAATTACTGGTAGACATTCCAGTAGTTTCTCAGGGTGTTCACGGCTACCCTCCGACACGACTTATACCGCTATTGGGGGTCTGACGTTACCAGCCCCCTAGGCCCGATATGCGATGCTCATAGACGAATGGACCGGACTGTATGTATATTGTCACTGATATGCTCAGTAAGATTCCAGGATGAGTTCGCTCATCGGCTTCTCTTTCGGTCGATACATGGGCAGCCGTTACGCACAGTTATTGCCGCTGACGTGCTTGTAGCTAAACCCACTACCAGGATACTAACGAGTCTTTAGAGTCCCCCACAAATAGTTTCCCAAGTTAGGGCGAAACGTTGTAGAGGCCGTATGGTTTTATGGCAGGGTTCGAAAATGCACGTGCACTTGTGCACGTGTCATATTTCGGACAGATAATACTGGTGGGCTTTGGTTTAAGCCGGATCCAAGTATTATATTGAGTCGGAATATTTTAGTCTCTCGTATTCGTATTCGGTCGGAATACGGATACAGGTATGTATATACAGGTGAGGGGTATTCTCGTAATCCATTACGAGAATATTTTAGAAGGTGCATTTCTTTTTGGATTAATTATTTTGGTTTAAATGATTATTGATTTTGGAAATTGTGACTCATGGTTGTGACTCATTAATTCTAGAATGTTCACTAATGACTTATGTAATGAGTCATCTAGTGAGTCATTAAAGAGTTAATGAGTTTTGTTTTGGGGATGGATATTTGAGGAGATATTTTCATAAGATATTTTTCTTTTGGTTTTGAATATATAACCTCATATATCTATTCACAAGAAAAGAAGAAAATAACACAAGTTTATGAGCTTAGTTTTCTTTGGCTCACTAGTTATTTCTTGAGTTCACAATTTCCAATCCTAAGCATCTTCTTCAACCTCCACCCTAACCCTCTCATGTGATAAGAACCCTAGGGTGTTTGAGACAAAGTATTCTACTCATTCTCTACTTCATCTTGGTCATCTCTTTTAGCAGACTTGATGACCGAGTTGCCTCGGTATAGAGGCGGGAGCCCGTTTAAAGATCCGTTGATGTGGTGCCACCTCGATGAAGAGACAGGAGATCGGAGTTGCCGCGAGGAGCGTGGGATGATGGCTAAAGACCGAAGGACTCGGATCGATTGGTATAGCCTTTCTACCTCTTTACAGTTTATTAGTTTAGCGTTAATGGCAAGATCCGGGTTATAGTATGCGATAGCGCCAGTTATAAAAATTTTTGTTCCGCGTTTGGTGTCAGAATGACGGCCGGGGCGCTACCGTAGACTTACATGGTATCAGAGCCACGCCATTAACCTTTACTAACATATTCTAACGTGTTTAAAACAACGATCGAACGAAATTTCCAAAACCGCATTTTTCATGTCAAAGTTTCTGTCGAATTTTTAAACTGGTCTAAAAATTATTTTGAGCATCTCAGAAAATCGAGCATGCTTTTTTATGAATACTGAAGAAATTTGGTCCACTGTTTCCACTATACTGCCGCGGAACCGCTGCACAAACCAAGGTTTGGCCGCGGTTCCACCGTCAGTTTGTGGCAATAGTACACCATATTTCTTCTGGGTGTTTTGCATAGGGAATTGTGGTTTCTGGAATATTTTGTTTGGGCCCAGATTTTGTTTGTGTAGTGGAACTGTACATGGGGCCCACTTCGGAAAGTTTTGTCGATCGGAATTTTAAACGTGTTAGTTTACAGTACTTACTTTATATCTCCGACCGTGAATGTCATTCGAGCGGTAAATCGTGTCTAATTGCTATAGTCCTTTTAGACGGGTTTGCGAACGTGACATTCGCGTTGATGTTCTGTATTGTGCTGTGATGTTGCGGATTTGTCGTGGTGGATAGCTGTGTGCAATGGTAGTGCAGTTTGGATTTATTTGTACATTTGATATTGCGGGGCGAGCGTCCAACATATGGACTGCCGTCACTGCCTGTTTGTATAATATTCTTTTAGGGCATGATCGGGCTTAGGTCGATGTACCCGTTTGTACATATTTTCATTTCTATACTAGGTTTACCCTGCGATGGAGTGCACGGATAGCCGGGTTCTGTAGGGCAAAGGGTCCGCATCTCATGGCTTTGAGAGGCAGGGGGCCTCACTCTAGAATTGGCAGACTATTCGCCGTACTCGTAGGGGGTACAGGTTGACCCAAGGAGGGGTGCTCAAGTTACCGGATTCCGTGAAGTGAAAGGTGGTCCATTCATTTTGCTGTAGGGGGCTACCTCGCTTCAGGTTTTGGCGGGTAACTTGCCGCACTCGTAGGGGTCTAGGTTTTCATTGCACAGGCTATCCACACGACCAGGGGAACGTCGGGTTTCAGTAGCGGCTCTGTGAAACCCGGGGATCCCAGATTATCTGTATTGTTCTGTGATGCTTATTACTTTTCTATAATGTTGCATTTTTATCACGCCTGGAGCGATTATTGTATATTGGTATATATACTAGTAGATGTTGTATATGTTTTACACCCGCGCTAGTCCAGTCCCCGCTCCGTCGTTAGTTAAGTAACCTAACGGGTGATGATGGGACCCAGTGGCGAATGCGGATGGCATATACGTACATTTTATTTTCGTTCTTTTATGGTGTGATTAATTGATAGGACTGCGTTGATTCTGATCAATGCAAAGGAAAACAAACCTGTTTGGACGTTGTTGGAACAGTTTTAAAAAGTGTTATTACAAGGACGTTTCTTTTGTTTTGCACAGTGGTATTCAGTTGGAATATCCTGCACCTCATTCGACGAGGCAAGAGTCGAGATCCCTTCACCGGGAGTGACCCCTTGGGCAGAAGTTTGCGTCAGGGTAATAACTTCACTATAGTCGATTACTTGTTGCTTTGCATCGCGGTATTCAGTTGGAATATCCTTCACCTCATTCCACGAGGAAAGAGCCGAGATCCCTTCACCGGGAGTGACCTCTTTAGCAAAGGTTTTCGCCACTATATTTTTTGTAAAAAGCTATCAGGTTCCTTCAGCGATATCGAGTTCGTTACGTTAAACGTTTTTTCACCAAAAACCAGCCGTAGCCCTCCGTTATTTCATTTGGGTATTCAGTAGTATTCAAGCTATGTTTATTTGACCAATGCCAAGGCATAGTGTTTGGTAGCTGCTGGGTATTCATCTGTTGCATAGATAGATGAGTTGGTTTGGGACAGTCGTTCTGCCATTTGGCCAACGTCAGGGGCATGTACGGGTGGGTTCAAATTAACAAGATAATGATAGGTAGAACTTGGCATGTGACTTATGGCATTTGGCCAACGTCAGGGTCAAAAGAGCATGGGGCAAAAATCTGTATCGGGGGTTTCTAAAGAAACTGAAACTTGCCAAGTATGCGCATACCTTCTGGAGTGTGATAACGTGAGTGGATACATTTACGTTATCATGGTATGGGAGTTGGATCCCGATTCCCACTGATGAGTTAGTTTACTCTTCGGGTGATCCCGATTGATTCTTCTTTCAGGTTTGGAGGAGAATTTGACAGTACAGTGGGAGGTTTCCTGATTAGATAAAGTGATAACCATTCTGATCTAGGTTAGAGTGCACGCAGAGTGTTTCTTTTCTCTCTCTCTTTGGCAGCGACCATTGACCGACTCTTGACTATGACTCAGTGACCAAGTTGACCGAACCTTCTTAAAATACTGGCTTTTGGATTGTCTAAGTTGCATAAGTCATTGCCGCTCCTTTTTTTACCCTTTGCATTTCTCAGAACACCTCGTATTACTATGAACATTCACTTCCATTGGATAGATCCATCGTATGGTTATATACAAACTCGAAGGGACTTCTTCGAGGATGGATTCAGGTTCAGGAGAAATTGAATTGGTTTATTCAGTTGTCTTTTATTATCACCTTCTCTCAGGTTACGAGGGCTCCTTAGTTTAGGAGAGTACACCTATTACGCTTATTGGATAGTCTTCTTCCAAACCATAGGCAGATGCCGAAAGGTAGGGAATGAAGAAAACCAATTAGCCTAAGTAGGGTGTACAGAAGGAAATAAGTAAAGACAAAATAAAGGGATTAGAAAGAGGGCAGAGTAAATTGCGATTGCTATCATTTACGACCAAACCTTGTGGTTCATCGCCACTCCTGCTTCACCTTTGCTTTTTTCCCCGGTTCGGGAGAAATAGAATAAGGTATTATTCAGTTGTCTTTTTTCATCACCTTCTCTCAGGTTGCGAGTACTCTTAGGATTAGGAGAGTACACCTATTATGCTTACTGGATAGTCTTCTTCTAAACCATAGGCTGGTGCCGAACGGTAGGGAAGGAAGAAAACCATTTAGCCTAACGATGGTGTATAGAAGGTAACGACTAAAGACAAATAAAGGGATTTGGAGAGATGGCAAAGAAATATACGGTTATAGTCATGAATTGGATTATGGAAGAGGCATTACTAGGAATACCCGGATACCCCTTCGAAACATATTCATGTTTCAGTTTCACTGTGCGTTGTTAAAGGAAAACTGATTTCCCGATTAGATACTTACTTCAGGGTGTGTATTTACCAGGTATGATTCTCACTTCTGTATGGCTTTACAGATGATGAGTAGGAGTAAGTTATTGGGAATAAGGTGATCATCCTCATTATATCGGAATTCATTGTAATTGGTGATATTTGAGGAAGTCGCCTGGGTTTTTGCCAGACGGCAAGTATTTGGTTTTGAATATCCGTTGTTATGCACCAATTTCAAAATGATATATCTGTACGTTTATTTTTATAAAGTGAGATATAACTTTTTGAAATTATGTCCATGACATTTACCTATATCAGTTGACGATTGGATAAGGAGCATTGAACAACGGAGTAGTTCTTAATCATAAGTACAGTTTTCAACCTACGATGCACAGGTTTTGAGTTATTCAACTCAGCGGACTTATACAGAGTATTGTATGTTGTCCAGTGTCCATCAGGACAAAGGGGATGATCCTCGTACGATGTTCTGTTTACTTGTGACTTCTCTAGTTTTTAGACAAGTGTTTCGTAGAAATACAATGTCTAAGTTTGAGAAGTTATAGGTATAAGAATAAAATAAAGAACCAGGTGTCACAAGTATTGGGATTCTTCAAAGAGATCGAAGATGTAGATACTTGTGATTGGTATTCAGCTGATAGTAATGGTTTTGAGAAACTTGTTTCTCTTTCAGATTACTCATAATTGGATGCATTCCTAAGTTGAGTAATTTTGATTAGCCTCTTTCCATTAAGTTGATATGCACTGGAGACAGTTGCATGATTTGAATCTGGTTCTAATTAAATAAGTGCCAAAGTTTCTATATTGGATATAGAATGGTTCATATCTTAACGATGTTAAGGTACGGGGAGTTGTCCGGCTTATGATTAAAACCAGACTCTGGATAACTCAAGGCACGTTTCTGTAATGGCAGTTCGTGGGTTGGCCCAGGCTATGTCGAGGGTTGACTTTCTACCATCTGGAAGATCAATAGTGATATTGTTCTTGACTCGCCACAGTTTTAGTAAAATGGATTTTTTTTCAGAAAACAGTAGTGGGAGTATGGTAGAACTGAAAGTGATTCCAGAACCGCAAACGATTACGGAAAATTTAATAGGACCTAAAGATTCAATCAGGTTTGACATTCCATTAGCCACTCCGCAGATATGGTGGGTAACCTCAGGCACTCGAGAGGTACTCCGGTAGCCTCAAGGACGGTGACAGGGAGGTTCTTGTTTACCCAGACTTGACACTACTGTTGTTCCAGACTATGAGACCCGGCAGGAGGTTAAGTAGAGAGTCGTTCTAAGCTAGTTTTAGAAGTGCACGTATATATTATTCTGCCAGAGGGTTGTTGTGGTCAGTGGGAGCAGCGGAAGCATAGTGGGCAAGTAGCTTATGTCTATTTATAGACTATAGCAGATATAGCGGAGATAGATCATCTAATTTTAATGTGACAGTCATGGCTTTGACTTCATCAGAATAGGGGATGGATCTGTTAAGAAGGTAGTAGGGTGTGATGTCCTGGTATTTGGATGACATACACAGAGTAGGAAGTAAAATTTCTATACTACGATCGGTTATACTGTGGTTGTCATACAGTTGTTTCTCCACAAAGGATATGGATATAATATCTGACATTCTGGTTACTAGATCTATGGTTTTAGATCTAGATTTGGGTAGTTTCCCAATCTGGGTACTTAGACAGTATTCTAAAGGTACTTAGAATAGATGACTCCTGGCATGGTGGTGTACCTGCAAGTGATGAAGTCACCCTCTCTAAAGGTGTTTTACAGACTAAAGGGGAGAGAGATGTGCATGATTGGCAGATCACTTGCTTAGGCAATTGAGTCAATTATGAGATGTCAAGTACCACACCAGATGTTGTTTATGCATTAGATACAATAAGTTTATATTAATCCAATCCTGGAGAAACATTCGGAAGCAGTTTTAGAACGTAAGTGGATGTTCTACGGATTTGATAACGGCAGCCTCCTTCGGGAGACGGTTATCATTCAAGGCTTCCAAGGTGACATGGATGACAGAGTGATTGTCAGAGTTATAGTTTTCCCTCTGACGAGGGGAAATATTATGGATAGGTGGTCCAAGAGGATACTGTGGGAGGCATGGTGCAGGATACTGATTAGGTTCAGTTGTCGATACACTCTAAGAAGTTTGGATTTGGAGTTCATTTATGAACTAGGTCCCATCAGATATCCAGACATATTCTAAGACAGGTATTACTCAATTCGGGAGATGGCTTTCTCCGCGAACTTGAGATTAAGAGAGACATAGAAAGAAACGTCAGGGCGAATCCACTCACTGAGGCTATTTCTCGAACACAATAGTTTTACAAACGGGTTTTATGAAACTGATTAGTAGAGGAGTTGGGTGTTCGGTATCACACGGGCTGTGAGTATGCGACATCACAATAATTAGCCTTAAGTGCAAGTGGGAGATTGTTGGATATAGTGCCCTCAAAGTCAATTATTAGATCGCAGGTACGTGATTGCAATGATTGAGGGAGGACCTATACCGGTAGGACAGTCTTACTCGAGATGATAGTATGCTATCTGGTTTGCCTTTATCAGTCGTGTACAGTTTTAGGTGACATGATCACTATTACACGTTGATAGAGCCCTTAGGATCCTTCTTGACTACCAACAGTATGATGGCGGTCATATACGTGAGAGTTGGGTAGTCCATAAGCACATCCTTATAAGTGGTCCCTAGTCGTGGGAGTTTCGAGACAGGGCATCGATACTCCGGAGTAAACTAGTGTATACAGTCGAGACCCCGACGAGGGGTGGTGGCCGGTCTCACAAGCCATTGGTGTCAGTTGGATCACCTAAAATGTATACAGGTGCTCATTGGGTTATGAGTACACCGGACAGGACTCGCCGGGAACATGCTAGTTGGTATTTATACCTAGCGTCAGATAGCAGTTCCCTGGTGACATGTGTACAGGTTAGTTCATCGACCTAAGGTCGTCATTTGTCTCGTGTGAGTTCCCACTGTGCTTAGATTACTACCCTACCACGGCTCAAAGGAGTCGTGCAAACAGGATTTAGTTGGGTACAGTCCCGAGCCACATGGAGGCAAGTGAGCGGATCGGCAGGGGATTTGTCTCTCCCGGTATTGGGGGTAAGATCGCGCTGTGTCTAGGAGAGCCATTACACCAAGTCTTTGGCCAAGGCAGGTGAGAATTACTGGTAGACATTCCAGTAGTTTCTCAGGGTGTTCACGGCTACCCTCCGACACGACTTATACCGCTATTGGGGGTCTGACGTTACCAGCCCCCTAGGCTCGATATGCGATGCTCATAGACGAACGGACCGGACTGTATGTATATTGCCACTGATAGGCTCAGTAGGATTCCGGGATGAGTTCGCTTATCGGCTTCCCTTTCGGTCAGTACATGGGCAACTGTTACGTACAGCTAGTGCCGCTGACGTGCTTGTGGCTAAACCCACTACCAAGGTACTGACGAGTCTTTAGAGTCCCCAACAGATAGTTTCCTAAGTTCGGGCAAAACGTTGTAGAGGCCGTATAGTTTTATGGCAGGGTTCGAAAATGCACGTGCACTTGTGCACGTGTCATATTTCGGACAGATAAAACTGGTGGGCTTTGGTTTAAGCCGGATCCAAGTATTATATTGAGTCGGAATATTTTAGTCTCTCGTATTCGTATTCGGTCGGAATACGGATACAGGTATGTATATACAGGTGAGGGGTATTCTCGTAATCCGTTATGAGAATATTTAAGAAGATGCATTTCTTTTTGGATTAATCATTTTGGTTTAAATGATTATTGATTTTGGAAATTGTGACTCATGGTTGTGACTCATTAATTCTAGAATGTTCACTAATGACTCATGTAATGAGTCATTTAGTGAGTCATTAAAGAGTTAATGAGTTTTGTTTTGGGGATGGATATTTGAGGAGATATTTTCATAAGATATTTTTCTTTTGGTTTTGAATATATAACCTCATATATCTATTCACAAGAAAAGAAGAAAATAACACAAGTTTATGAGCTTAGTTTTCTTTGGCTCACTAGTTATTTCTTGAGTTCACAATTTCCAATCCTAAGCATCTTCTTCAACCTCCACCCTAACCCTCTCATGTGATGAGAACCCTAGGGTGTTTGAGACAAATTATTCTACTCATTCTCTACTTCATCTTGGTCATCTCTTTTAGCAGACTTGATGACCGAGTTGCCTCGGTATAGAGGCGGGAGCCCGTTTAAAGATCCGTTGACGTGGTGCCACCTCAATGAAGAGACAGGAGATCGGAGTTGCCGCGAGGAGCGTGGGATGATGGCTAAAGACCGAAGGACTCGGATCGATCGGTATAGCCTTTCTACCTCTTTACAGTTTGTTAGTTTAGCATTAATGGCAAGATCCGGGTTGTAGTATGCGATAGCGCCAGTTATAAATGTTTTGTTCCGCGTTTGGCGTCAGAATGACGGCCGGAGCGCTACCATAGACTTACAGCTAATGTCAATCTTAACCCCATGGGAAGCATCCAGAGCAAACCCTGGTCTCATGGAACACGGCTTATGTCAATCCTGACCCCGTGGAAAGCGTCCAGAGCGGATCCTGGTCCTGTGGAACACGGCTAATGTCAATCTTAACCCCGTGGGAAGCATCCACAGCAAATCCTGGTCTCGTGGAACACGGCTTATGTCAATCCTGATCCCGTGGGAAGCATCCAGAGCGGATCCTGATCCTATGGAACACGGCTAATGTCAATCTTGACCCGTGGGAAGCATCCAGAGCAAATCCTGGTCACGTGGAACACAGCTTATGTCAATCCTGACTTCGTGGGAAGCGTCCAGAGCAAATCTTGGCCACGCGGAACACGGCTTATGTCAATCCTGACCTCGTGAGAAGCGTCCAAAGCGGATCCTGGTCCTGTGGAACACGGTTAATGTCAATCTTGACCCCGTGGGAAGCATCCAGAGCAAATCCTGGTCACGTGGAACATGGCTTATGTCAATCCTGACCCCGTAAGAAGCGTCCACAGCGGATCTTTGTCCTGTTGAACACGGTTAATGTCAATCTTGACCCCGTGGGAAGCATCCAGAGCAAATCCTGGTCTCGTGGAACACGGCTTATATCAATCCTGACCCCGTAGGAAACATCTAGAGCAAATCCTGGTCTTGTGGAACACGGCTAATGTCAATCTTGACCCCGTGGGAAGCATCCAGAGCAAACCCTGGTCTCGTGGAACACGGCTTATGTCAATCCAGACCCTGTGGGAAGCATCCAGAGCGGATCCCGGTCCTGTGGAACACGGATAATGTCAATCTTGACCCCGTGGAAAGCATCCAGAGCAAATCCTGGTCTCGTGGAACACGGCTTATATCAATCCTGACCCTGTGGGAAACGTTCAGAGCGGATCCTGGTCCTGTGGAACACGGCTAATGTCAATATTGACCCCGTGGGAAGCATCCACAGCAAATCCTGGTCTCGTGGAACACGGCTTATGTCAATCCTGACCCCGTGGGAAACGTCTAGAGCAACCTCCTGACTCCATGAAATGCGGATAAAGTCAACCCCTGACTCCGAGAAATGCGGATAATGTCAACCTCATCCATCACTTACGGGTCCTCACGACTCGTAAGGGAGAAAACTCTTTTGTGAGATCCTTACGACTCTCAAGAGGGAATGCACTTAGGAATCCTCACGATTCTTAAGGAGAAATTACACCTACGGGATCCTCTCGACCTGTAGGGAGAAAATTCTTTATGAGACCCTCATGGCTCATAAAGTTGGAAAGCCTTAGGAGGCAGATCTGAACCTGACTCCTAAGCCATCACTGTCCTATAAGGAAATCAAAATAGATTATCCACAAAATACATTTACTAAAAGGGACACAACATCATGAAGAAAAAAATGTCTTTTATTCATGAATCAAAATGAATACAAAGTACAATTTATGAAAGAATCAAAAAATACTCTCATTCAGGAGTATGTACAAAAGAAGAATAAAAAATATACAATTCTTCAAGCCGGTAGACGGTTCAATAGATTTTCCAATCCATCCCTTTTTCCGCTGGGCCTCGGCCTCATGATTCTTTATCGCTAAGAGACGGACCTCCGCTTGAGCCTGCTGGGCCTGGTACGAAGCAAGCCAACTTTCAAGCTCTTTTTCGGTAACTTTATGAGTTTCGACAATTTCGCGAGTGAAAATGACGGCTTTATCAATGGCTACTACCTCTCGGATAGCTTCTTGAAGCACCCGCCAAAGTTCGTACGCCCGGGTGGTCTTGGCCGTAAGATTAGCTTGAAGTTCTCCCAGCGCAGTTGAAGCCAGCTTCCTCTCTGAAAATTTTCGGCTGAGCCACTTCTTGCAAGACAGCATATTTGAGGCGCACCGTTCGATCAGCCCTCGCAAGCTCACCTTTGCAGCTACAATCTCTGAAGAAAGACGCGAGCACTCAAGGCTATGTAAGCAAGCCTCTACCCGACGACAAATCTCAACCCAGACTTGCACCAATGTTTCGCTATGATAAGCAGCAAGAAAGGGGAGAGAACTGTTGGCTTCGGCGGCAAATTCTTCGGCCGTGATCAAACCACCAGCGTGAAGGTCTTCGATCAGAGCTGACAAGGAGTGGAGGCTTAGCTTTGCCATCCTTTCCGAGGCACGTAGAGCGTAGGGGCCGGGCGGCATCACGATGCGAGATTCCGGCGTGGTAAGAACTAGCAAAGCTGGTAAGATTCGTAGAAAACAATCAGCGAAACTCGCAAGTAAAGAGCGGGTGGAACAACATTGAAACTCTACTTACCCACGGTCATGCAAGAAGGGTCTGAAGGATCCTCAGGCCCGTCAAGAATCTCAACTTCGTCATCGGCTTCCAGAACTATAGAAGACATCAGTGCTATTATAAGAAATAATAATAATGCCGTGAGGAGAGGGCAAATGACACTAAACTTGCCCAGAAGAGAGGACGATGCGTTGAGGGGATATCGCCTGCGGAGCGGCCATCTCTAACAAACGCTGAAAAGACTTCCTGGGGGACAAGTCCACGATGGACGCCACCAATCCTCGTAGCTCTGAAAAGACAGAAAGGTTCAGATAATGAAGAGATCATTAAAACAAAAGATAGAAGAATACCTTCGATGCTCCTCCCACTCTGAACTGGAGGGATAGCAGCTTCGGCGGCCTCCTCCATGCCCCCAGGCACATCATCGGGGACCTAGGCAGGTATAACAACTTCTGATTGTGGAGCAGTGGCCATCGCTGCAGGCTCCAATGAAAGGACAGTGGCCTCGACCATCTGTCCCATAGTCTCCGGGCCGTCCCCAGAAAGATCCATTGAATCCGCGGCCAATGAAGATGCCTCTTCCGGGGGAGCAAGCACCAAGGGAGCGGGAATCACCGATGGGAGCTCCGTGGCAGGAACAACAGTTGTATTGACCCCCTCCACACTTACTAGTGTCTCATCGGGGATATTTGCATAGTCCATAGTCAAGACGCGACTCGAACTCAGATCCTCCGCCATTGCCGAAGTCCCTGCAAAGTTTTCGCGAAGATGAGGATATATATATATATATATATATATATATATATATATATATATACGAGCAATGCAAAATATTACAAAAAGATATATGAGTATACCAATGCGCAAAGGAGCCTCTAGTATAGCTTTTTCAAGTCAGCGTTCCTTCTCAAGAATTCGTGCTAGCCGGGGTGCCAGGGTAGACTCGTGGCCACCAGTCCACAACGACAGCGCGTTTTCAGCGTCGGCCGAGATAGGCTGCTTAAGGGCTATCTCGCCTCCCTCTTCTAGAGGACCTATAAATATCCACCGTATCGATGGAGGATCCTCGTAGAAGATGATGGCAGGATAAGGCCTCTTCGGGACCCTTACATTCTCAGCTTCATCCTGAGAGCGTCTTGTAGCCTCAGCTAATTGCGCAGCTTCCTCCGCAGATGAACCGGGAAAAATAAGACCACCATCCGGCTCTTACGTGGCTATTTGCTCGTCCTGAAGAATAGGCTCGGATTCCACTAAAAAGTCGAGTAGATTGGTGACCATCTTCCTTCGCCTCTTGGACCCAGAACTAACACCAGAAGACGATCGCTTCTTTCCCGTTGGTGCTTTGGTGCGATGTTGACCCACTTCGCCTTCAATGTGCTCACTCGGCAGTGCTACCGATGACGACACCGCCATTGCTGACGCCGCAGCTGATGATAATGCTACTGGCGCTTTATTAGCCCTTGCTTGAGCTCTAATGCGCAGCGGCATACCAGCTGTGGGAGTTAGATCTACTTCTGTCGTCACAGGAATAAGCACAATACCAGTATCTCTCAGGAGAGGGCGAACCACTGCCCGCAGTCGCGGCGGGACTCCCATAGTCTGGATGGGAGTGGGAACCTTATATCCAAGGAGCATCCTCCTCTCCTCAACAATAATAAGACTGACTCGGTGGAGGTACCGGCCCGTGAAAGCCCCCACACATCGAGGAATGTAGTCATCCTCAGGAATCACGAAGCGGGAGCTGGTGTTCAGCCGCATGAAGTGATGAGCGGCGTCACGAACAACTTCCGACGATGGGCTGGGCTCCACTGTAAACGCCTCAAAGGGGACACCCTGGTCATATCCCAGTTACTGAGCAAAGCGGTGTGGGTTGTACCGCATAAAAAGGGCCGCACCGTTTTGACGAAACACTAGATAACCCGGTCTAATCGAATATAAGTGCATAGCTTCTTTGGGCTTCAGGGAGGGTGCTCCCTCTTTCGACGAGTCGAAAAGCTGTTGAATCGGTCCTGAAGGAGAAGAGAGGACTCGATCGTTAAATATCATCCCACCCGCATTGGCATAGGGATTAAGCAGCACACGAATAGCTCCAGACTGAATCGGATCAGGAGCGGAAGCGTCCACCATCCTCATGAGCCGCGGAAAAGTGTAGGCATCATAAAAGCTGGGTCTCTGATGTGCGGCAAATGCCCCTAGCACGTGCATCTCAATCCATGATGTGAAGTAATGTAAAAAGAAACTCACTACGTTCACGTCTGGAGTTGAGGTATTGGCTGCAGTGCTTAGACCATGATACAGATGCGGTAGCCCCGCAATACCCACAGCTAGTCGCGCCCCTCCGGCGATGCGATGAGCAGGGTAAATGACCGAAGCTCTCATGAATCGACGGTGCATTGGAATAACGAACCAACTGAGCCAGACGCTGATGAAACGCACGAAGAAAGTCTCTTCGTCTATGCCAGGAGCTGCGATCGACTCAAAAGGTACAGCCGACAGGATTGGAATGTAGAACTGTGGCAAATCCTCTTCTCTAGCTGGTAGCTTATTTAAACCAAACCCGAAGGGGTCGTTGATATTCGCGAACTTCGGAGCCATCTTTGATAGAACGTCTCCGCGAAAGAAGCATGCGATAAAACTTTTGAAAGTGACGCCCTGTTCCTCTGACTCTGTGAACAGCTTCTCAAAAATGTTCAGAGCCTTGATTAGACTTGGGTGATTGTGGCGGACGGCATTTTCAGTCTACAAGCCGTCAAGCATAGCCGGCTCGGTTTCAAAAACATACTCATCAGGGGGCAACAGTTCTTCATAAAGCGTCCCTCTGATCGGCAACCCCGAGATCTCACGAAATTCTTCCATAGAAATTGAAACTTCGCGGTCCCCTAGCAAGAAGGTGTTGGTGGTAAGATTCCATTGATTTAGGAAAGTCTTAACCCACCAGACATGGAGGGACTTATAATAGAAGAGAGACGCGTACACCGCCTGATAGAGCCCGACCCTCTGCAGTCGCGCACGATGGGCGGACAGGATGTAACAAGCCCAGAGAAGGTAGCCCATGGGATGTCGAGGAGTAAGCCCTATTTTGTAAACCTATCCCCAGGGCTGGGCTTCACCCTGGCAGATACGGCGCCCTAAGATATCTATAGCTGGCACAGGGTGGTTTGGAATCCCACTTATCGACGGCTCAAGCCGTCCCGTAGGGGTCCAGTTCAACATCTCCATAGCAAAGGCGGTCCGTGGACGCTCCATCGGCAAAAATGGGTAGTTAGGCTCTGTTGGTGTCTCGCAAAGAAAGCCGCGGCAGCCCCGAATGATATGTCCATACCAGGTCCCCCATAAAAGCAAGTTGGTGCAATTAGGGTCGTGAGCCCTGATCATCGCCATCACCTCTTCATCCGACGGTGATTAAGGAAAAGCCGCCTCCGAGCGAGTAAAGGGAAAGTATGGAAGGGAAGCCATTGTTCCTGAAACAAAGGAAAGGAAACTGTTAGTGAAGCCCACACGTATATATATATCTATAAATATATATATATATATATATATATATAAAGACAGTGGAAGAAAGCGACAAAAAACTTATTTTATGGGACCATTGGTTACAAAACACAGGGACCCCACAAAATCAAGATGGTGGATTACTAATGATGAGGCATGGTATTCATTACGGGAACAAAAGGAAGATTTCCAATAAATGAACAGTGGATTTCAAACAACTCTACACATTCCCTAAGGAGAAAACCCACTGCAGAACCCTATGCAAATCATGAAGGATCTCTCTGGAAACTTTTTTTTGCAAAGAACAACTCAGGGCAAGAAAATCCCAAGTAGTTCTCTGTGAAGAACTAAGTTTTAAAGGAATTAAATTCCCAGAAAATTGGCAGAGCTAAGCTCTTGAAAATGGAATTAAATTCCAGAGAGAAACAAAGGCTGTCATCAAACCCCTAAAATCAAAAAAATGCCTAACAATGGGGTTTGCTACCCAGAGATTGTGCACTCCTAAAGATTAGAAAGATGGGTTCTTGTTAAAGGGAAAAACCCTTGGTGTGGATTTAAAATCCAGAGAAAATTTCTACAAGAAGTTCTTTGGCCATTCAAGATCCTTACCTGAAAAGGAAATCTTTTGTTGACAGAGTTAAACTCGGGAAATTTTTGAAACAGAGAACTGAGCTCTGGGAAAGAGAATTAAATTCTCAGAGGAAAACGAGCAAGGAACAAGATGGAAAAAGTGGAGGCGCTTCTGAAGAGACCCCTGCATTTATAGGATGTGATGGGAAACGGTTCATCTACCGCTTCCCTAGGCAGATCCAATGGCCACAAAAGATGACAGCGTTGCACTCACGTGCAAACACGTGAGAACAACGCTGTGGGGGCATTTGTTCTCTCATGGGAATTGAATAAAGCAACAAAGAAATACACAAGAGAAGCATCACGTGTCCACACATGATCGGGCACCACGTGGGGATACGTGACCTTCTATGGGCAAAGTTATAGGTGCTGAGATACACAACTTCAAATGGGGTCACGTGCCCACACGTGATGGGCCTTTAAACCTACTAAAAAAAGTATAATAAAACAACAGGGAAAAACCCCAATGGGGCATCACGTGCCCACACGTGACCAAGAGTCACGTGTTGACACGTGATAATTCCTGAGCTCTTTAAAACAACAGAATTAAATTCTGGTTAAAATGCTTAATCAGGGGGTCGCGTGTCAACACGTGATGGGATTTTAAGATCTCTGAAATAATAGAATTAAATTCTAATTAAATGGTCAATCAGAAGGTCACGTGCCAACACGCGACAGGCTATTAAGCCTTCTGAACTAATATAATTAAATTCTAATTAAGAGGGAATCGAGAAATCTAACTGGAAAAATATTTCTTTAAATCTTTCCAAACAAAAAAGATTGTGCTATGTAAAGTGGTGCACCGTTGGATTAAAAATCCAATGGTGATTAAAAATCACCAATTTATAGAAAAATTCTATACAATGAAAGATTTCCCTGAAATGCACCAAGAATAACAGACAGAATATCTTTTGGATTAAAAATCCAATGGTGAATAAAATTCACTGAGTGATCTAAAAGATCATGTTGGTTACAAAATCAATTGAAATCTTTTAATGAAAGATTGATAAAACAAACTGGTTATTTTCTTTCTCCTATAAATAGGAGCCAAGAAGAGAAGAGGAGGAGGATTTTTCTGGAGAGATACAACAACAAAAAAAAAGAAGAGAATTTAATTCTCCAGAGAGAAAAGAAGATTCCCTCAAAAGAGAAAGAAACCCTAGATTTTGAGAGTAAAATAAAAGAAGTCTGGCCCAATTCTCTGGCGCCTCACGTGACCCCACGTGATCACCTCACTTCTAGTGTTTAACACTATTTTAAGTGCTTCATCCCTAGTGTTTAACACTATTCTAAGCGCATCACGTAGGAACACGTGATTGCCAAATATCCTCTAGTGTTTAACACTATTTTAAAGCCAGTCTTAGCCCAAATTGGCTAAGTCTTCCAGAGGCAAGTCTCCCCTTTGACTGAACCTCAGATACATCCTTGTCTTCCAAGATTGATCATCTTATATGGCATATGAGTGCTCAGCACTCAATAAGAGATAAAAATATGGTCAGAACCCAGACCCATGCTTAGCATTGCTAAATAATGGGAAGCTGAGCCCAGACAAATGTTCAACAGTCCCAACAAAGGTCCAACATTTCAAACCTAATTGGACTTAGCCCAAGTTGGCCATAAGTCCTCAATTCAGATTTAACTGAGCCCATGTGCTCATAATCTAATTAATTGATCTTAGTTCCAAATTGGACTACAGATTTCCTAATTAACTTTGGTTCGAGGGTACATCTCTTCACACCTCTGATAATTGTCGTTGTAATTCTTCAACGTCTTCAGAGAGGTGGTGGGTCCCGATGACAAATAACTATTTGGTGTATTTCCAAACCCATGCTTGCATTTGAACTTGGACCGCGATAGAGCCTAAATGCTCTTTTATTGGATCTAAATGATCCTGTTAAGTAGATCTTAGTCTAAAATTAGACTAATGTATCCTTAACAAACGTTTAAGTTGATCTTAGTCTCAAACGAGATTAACGATCCTTAAATCAATCCAATTACAGATTTCGTAACCAATATTGGTTCAAGGGTACATCTCTTCACTCCTCTGATATATGTCGTTGTAATCCTTCAACGTCTTCAGAGAGGTGACGGGTCCCGACAACCAGATTTTACATGGACTATGATGTCCTTAACCTTGGACTGTGGGGTCCTTAAACCCATAGACTATGATGTCCTTAACCTTAGACTGTGGGGTCCTTACACCCATGGACTATGATGTCCTTAACCTCGGACTGTGGGGTCCTTTAAACCCATGGACTATGATGTCCTTAACCTTGGTCCACCATGTCCTTAAACTGGTAATCGATCGCAATATCCCTAAACTAAACAATAGAGCCCAAATGCTCTTTTGTTGGATCTAAATGATCCCGTTAAGTTGATCTTAGTCTAAAATTAGACTAACGTATCCTTAACAAATTGTTAAGTTGATCTTAGTCAAAAATTAGACTAACGTATCCTTAACAACCATTTAAGTTGATCTTAGTCTCAAATGAGACTAACGATCCTTAAACCCAAACCAAAAACCAAATCTAAGAAAATATGAATTTGGACTAATCCACGCCCTACAGGCGACAACATAAATTAGTCACCGTATACAATCCACGGGCAACTAAAAACAAAACAAACACACACGACACGAAGTGACCATCTGGAGAAGGAGAAAGTGGTTACCGCGATACGGTAGCGTAATTAACTGTAGGGGCTGCGCCTGCAGAGAAGAGCGTCCCCACAATCAAAAACCCCTCAACGAGAGGGAATCTGACGAAATCTGCTATATCGGCCGCATCCGTTTAAACTTTCGATACATGGTGCCATAAATCAACTTGGCGTCTTCGGAGAGGTGGACGAATAGCACCAATTAGCATGTGCCCTCGGAATTCAAGCCCGGACGTCCCAACGTCCCGGTCGCGTCTTTTCGGCGGAGAAGAGTGGTCACATTCTTGCTTTTCCTGGACTTGTCCCGTGCGCGCGCGTGTACATTGCGATGTTTACTCGACGTCGGACGCTACGTATACACCCCGTATTGAGATCCGTTCAGGCAAGTTTATCTTGCTACATGCTATGATACATATTTTGCATCCATAGAATAAAATATTACATGTTTATTAAATTGTGCATCCATATTACAAATTTACAGTTTTTCGATACCCGTTTGCATCCATACCGTTATTTACATATCTAATCGCATGCAAGTTTACCTTGCTACATGCTATAATATATATTTTGCATCTATATGAATAAAAATATCACATGTTGATTGCATTGTACATCCATATTAATGTTTTAGTGTTTTCGGATACCCGTTTGTATCCGTATCATTTATTATACATCTAGTTGCATGTCATGTCATATTAATTCATATTACTGTTACATTAGTACCCCATGCTTGATAATGTGCATCCTACATAGTCATGGAGCTGTAGATGTAACCCCTGATAGATATTTGTGCATCCAGGCTTTTACCGTGCATCCGTACTTTTACCGTGATTCGATACTTGCTACATTTTACTGTTGGGCATCCATTTGATACATGTGTACTACCTGACATGACTTGATACACCACTGCTTGACTCGATACTTGATATTGTTTCTAATGCCGACAATCCTGACTTGTCGTCCTGACGGACGTATCCTGTTGTCTACATAGACAAACCTGTATCTGCTTGATCCTGTGTTGGCATTAGTTCCAGATTATCAATCCCTGACTTGAACACATAACCTTGGGGGTATGGGGAAATCAAAGTGTAATTGAAGTGTAGCTTAAAAGGGTATTACTTGATCCGTGGTCCCGGGGGATAACGGGACAGAATCATTCATGATTCTTACTTGATCCGTGGTCCCGGGGGATAACGGGACAGAGTCATTCGTGACTCCCACTACCTGATCCATGGTCCCGGGGGATAACGGGACATATTCTTTTGAGTTACACGGAAGAGTACACTAATTGATTTCAAACAAACTTTAGAATAGTTAACCCAGTAGCACAGTTTAGATTGATCACTGCACGTCACATATACCGATACACTTCACTGTTCTATATCCGTGATTGCCTGATTACATTCATGTTACTATTTATAATTTATGCCTGCATATCTCGTTACATCATAGTTGCTTATTATTGTTGATATTATGACGCACTGACGTCTGGATTTTGCATGGCCCAGATCCTTTATCTCTTTCGCAGGCCGATCAGGAGTATTTTAGCCGACAGGCCAAGCAGTGAGGATCTTGTTAGTATCCAGTTTAGTTTAGTTTCTTTCCGTACTTTCATTTCCTGATGTGAGCCCGTATTTGGGACGTACTTTCTGTTGAAGATAGTGCCCTCAGAGTCAATTATTGGATCACAGGCACGTGATTGCAATGATTGAGGGAGGACCTATCCCGGTAGGACAGTCTTACTCTAAATGATAGTATGCTATCTGGTTTACCTTTATCATCGTGTACTGCTTTAGGTGACCCAACAGGTCGCTATTACACGTTGATAGAGCCCCTAGGATTCTTGCTTGACTGCCAGCAGTATGAGGGCAATCATATACGTGAGAGCTGGTAGTCTATAGGCACATCCTTAAATGGTCCCTAGTCATAGGAGTTTCGAGACAGGGCATCGGTACTCCAGAGTAGACTAATGTATACAGTCGAGACCCCGACGAGGGGCGGTGGCCGGTCTCACAAGCCACTGGTGTCAGTTGGTTCACCTAAGATGTATACAGGTGATCATTGGGTTATGAGTACACCGGACAGGACTCGCCGGGAACATGCTAGTTGGTCTTATACCTGACGTCAAATAGCAGTTCCCTAGTGACATGTGTATAGGTTAGTTCATCGTCCTGAGGATCGTCATTTGTCTCATGTGAGTTCCCACTGTACTTTGATTACTACCCTACCACACTCAAAGGAGACGTGCAAACAGGTTTTAGTTGGGTACAGTCCCGAGCCACATGGAGGCAGTGAGCGGATCTTCGGAGGTTCGTCTCTCCCGGTATTGGGGGTGAGGTCGCGCTGTGTCTAGGAGAGCCAGAACATGAAAAGTCCTTGGCCAAGGCAGAAGATTTACTGGTAGGTATTTCAGTAGTATCTCAGGGTGTTCTGGGCTGATCTCCGACACGACTTGTACCGCTTTTGGGGGTCTGACTTTTACCAACCCCCTAGGCCCGCCATGCGATGCTCATAGACGAACGGACCGGACTGTACGGATATTGTCACTGACGGGCTCAGTAGGGTGTCAGGATGAGTTCGCTCATCGACGTCCCTTTTGGTCAATAGCTGGCAGCCCGTCATGTATGGCTAATGCCTCTGACGTGCTAGTGGTTAAATCCACAGCCATAGTATTGACGAGTCTTTAGAGTCCCCCACATTCTGTTGCTCAAGTTTTCGGGCGAAACGCTGTAGAGGCTGTATGGAGATATGGCAGGGTTCGATCAGATACGTGCGGTATTGCACGGATCTTGATCGGACGGAAAATACTAGCGGGCTTTGGTTTAAGCCGGATCCTAGTATTGCACAGTGTAGATTTTGTCTCAGTGCATTTGTATTCGGTCGGAATACAAATGCGGGTATGTATATACAGTAGCGGGGTTTTCCTGTAATTTATTACGGGATCAGTTTTTGGAGTTGCCAGTTTGCTTTCCGTTTCGGCCATATTTCTTTGTATCTTTCATTGGCCGAAGATTGGTGGAGGAGGGTTTGTTTGCAAGCATGCAAATTTGTTTAGTGGAGGGTGTTATTTGCATATTGTTGTATCATGATAATCCTACCACCTTTTGACTTCTTCTTATCATCATGGCTTGACCTTTGTTGGTCATGATTGGGTTTTGGAGTGAGGTTCTTTGATTGTGATCATTGCTTATTATGATAACCTTTTTCTCTCTCCTTGATTATTGGCTCACACTCATTCCTTTGATACACACTCACTCCTCTCCTTTTTCCCCTAGAGATTGGCCGGCCAAGTTTGGGGCTGCCCATGAATTTTTGGTGGGGATTTTTGGCTCTCTCATGCTTGCAAAAATCCCCAAGTTCACCACAAAATTCTATGTCTCATTTCCTCCACATTATGGCAACTTCCTTTACCCCAAGGAGACATATCACTACACTTCATTCTACAGCAAATCTTGGGCACATCGGCTCGCCAACTTCGTGCCCGAGTTGCCTCGGTATAGAGGTGGGAGCCCGTAAAAGAAGCCGGCGACGTGGTGCCCTTCCGGCGACGAGGTGGAGACCGGAGATTCCACGGGGAGATCGGGACGACGACGAGAAGACCGGAGGACACGGATCACTCGGTATATCTCTCTTCCCATCTTGTAGTTAGCTAGAACTAGTTTAATGGCACGATCCGGGTTTTTAGTGCACGGTGGTGCCGGTTCAGAAAATTAAAGTAAATCACCGCTTCCGCATTCCGGCGTCGGGTTGACGGCCGGGGCGCCGCCGTGCACTTACAGTGGTATCAGAGCCTCGCCATTAACATAGTCTAGCTTTGTCTAATGTGTTTAGAACTTTGATCGATCGGATTTTCCAAAAACCGTATTTTTCCTAGCATCAGTTTCTGTCGAAATTTTTTGGACTCCAAAAATTTTTTCAGGTTGTTTCAGAATGATGTGCAGGGCATTATAAGCAAACTGTAAAAATTTGGTAGCATGAACTTACTATACCACCGCGGAACCGAGGCCAAACCCATGCCTGGGCCGCGGTTCCGCCGCAATGTTCACTGTTCATGCCCCCAAAATTTTACAGAATGCTCCTGAGTGGAAAATAGGTTTTCTGGAATGTTATTTTTTGGGCCCAGATTTCTTCATGTGCTACAGTAATGCTTGGGGGCCCACTTGGTAAAATTTGTTCGATCGAATATTTTAAACACATTAGTTCACAGTTTTTACATTATATCTGCGACCGTGATTGTCACTCGATCGGTAAATCCTGTCTAACTGCTATAGCCCGGTTAGACGGATTTACGAACGTGACTTTCACGTTGATGTTCTGTGTATTGCTGTGATATTGCGGATTGGTCGTGGGGGATAGCCTGGATGCAATGCTAGTACAGTTTTTGTTGTATTATGTACATTTGATATTGCGGGGCGAGCGTCCGACATGTGGACTGCCGTCACTGCCTGTTTGTATTATTCTTTTAGGGCACGACCAGGTTGCGGTCGATGTACCCGTTGTATGTATATTTTACTTTCTGTACTAGGATTGCCCCGCGGAAGGGTGCACGGATAGCCGGATTCTAGAGGGCAACGGGCCCGCATCTCATGGCATTGAGACGAAGGGGGCTTCACTCTAGAATTGACGGGGGATACAGGTTGACCCAGGAGGGGTGCCCAAGTTACCGGATTCCGTGAAGTGCTGGGTGGTCCATTCACGTTGCTGAAGGGGGCTGCCTCGCTTCAGGTTTTGGCGGGTAACTTGCCGCGCCCATAGGGGTCTAGGATTTCATTGCACAGGCTATCCACACGACCAGGGGAACGTCGGGTTTCAGTAGCGGCTCTGTGAAACCCGGGGATCCCAGATATCTGTATTGTTCTGTGATGCTGTTCATATCTGTGATGTTGCATTTTATCACGCCTTGAGCGAAATATTATATATTGATATATATACTAGTAGATGTTGTATATGTTTTGCATCTGCGCTAGTCCAGTCCCCGCTCTGTCGTTAGTTAGCTAACCTAACGGGTAATGACGGGACCCAGTGGCGAATGCGGATGGCATATACGTACATCAGTATATTTTCGTTCTTTGTGGTGTGATCAATTGATGGGACTGCGTTGATTCGGATCAATGCAAGTTAAACAAACCTAATCTGATGTTGTTGGAAAACTTTTCAAAAAGCTGTTATTGCAAGGATGTTCACTTTTGTTTTGCATCGTGGTATTCAGTTGGAATATCCTGCTCCTCAGTTGACGAGGTAAGGGCCGAGATCCCTTCACCGGGAGTGACCCCTTGGACAAAAGTTTGCGTCAGGGCAATAACTCAACTATAGCCGATTACTTTTGCTTTGCATCGTGGTATTCAGTTGGAATATCCTGCACCTCATTCTACGGGGAAAGAGCCGAGATCCCTTTACCGGGAGTGACCTCTTTAGCAAAGGTTTTCGTCGCTATATTTTTAAAAGCTATCCGGTTCCTTCAACGATATCAAGTTCATTACGTTAAACGTTTTCGCCAGAAACCATTCGTAGCCCTCCATCATTTCGGTTAAATATTCGGTAGTATTCAAGCTATGTATTTTGACCTCACGCCAAGGCATAGTGATTGGTAGCTGCCGGATATTTAGCTGTTGCATAGATAGATGCGTTGGTTTGGGACAGTCATACTACTATTTTGGCCTACGTCAAGGGTATGTACGGGTGGGTTCAAATTAACCTGGACAATGATGGGTAGAACTTGACATGTGACTTATGATATTTTGACCTCACGCCAAGGTCATAAGAGCATGGGGCAAAAATCCACATCGGGAGTTTCTAAAGAAACTGAAACTTGCCAGATATGCGCATACCTTCTGGAGTGTGATGACGTGAGCGGATTCCGTCACGTTATCATGCGATGATAGTTGGATCTCGATTCCTACTGATGAGTTGGTTTACTCCTCGGGACATCCCGACTAATTCTTCTTTTAGGTTTGGAAGAGAATTTGACGGTACAGTGGGAGGTTTCCTGATTAGATAAATTGGTAACCATTCTGATCTAGGTTAGAGTGCACGCTGAGTGTTTCTTTTCTTTCTCTCTTTGGCAGCGACTATTGACCCGACCCTAAGACTATGACTCAGTGACCAAGTTGACCGAACCTTCTTAACACTGGCTTTTGGATTGTCAGAGTTGCAAACTTCATTGCCACTCCTACTTTTACCCTTTTCTCCAGGATACCCCGTATTACTACAAACGTCCACTTCCATTGGACAAAACCATTGTATGGTTATATACGAACTCGAAGGGATTTATTCAAGGATGGTTTCCGGTTCTGGAGAAAACGGATAGGATTATTCAGTTGTCTTTTCCTTTTACCTTCTCTCAAGTTGTGGGTACTCCTTGGTTTAGGAGATAGTACACCTATTACGCAAATTGGATAGTCTTCTTCCAAACCTTAGGCTGGTGCCGACCGGTAGGGAATGAAGAAAACCAATTAGCCTAGCGATGGTGTACAGAAGGTATTATGTAAAGACAAAGAAAGGGATTAGTAAGAGGGCAAAGTAAATTGCGACTGATATTCACGACCAAACTAGGTATTTCATTACCACTCCCACTTCACCTTTGTATTTCTTCAGGACACTCCGTATCACTATGAAGATCCACAGTTTATTGGATATTCCATCGTATGGTTATATACGAACTCGAAAGGAACTTGTTCCAGTTCGGGGATGGATTCTGGTTCAGGAGAAATAGGAATAAGGTTTATTCAGGTGTCTTTTATCTTCACCTTCTCTCGCATTGCGAGTGTTCCTAGGATTGGGACAGTACACCCATTATGCTTATTGGATAGTCTTCTTCCAAACCATAGGCTGGTGCCGAACGGTAGGGAAGGAAGAAAACCATTTGGCCTAAAGGGGTGTACAGAAGGTAATGACTAAAGACATATAAAGGGATTTGGAGAGATGGCAAAGAAATATACGGTTACAGTTGTGAATCTGATAATGGAAGAGGCATTACTAGGAATACCAGGATACCCCATCGAATGTTTCAGTTTCACTGTGTACTGTTAATAGAAAACTGATTTCCCAATTAGACACTTGCTCCAGGGTATGTATTTACCAGGTATGATTCTCACATCTGTATGGTTTTACAGATGATGAGTGGTAGTAAGTTATTGGGAATTAGGTGATCATCCTCATTATATCGGGATTCGTTGTAATCGGTGATATTTGAGGAATTCACCTGGGTTGTTTGCCGGACGGCGAATATTTGGTTTTGAATATCCGTTATAATGCACCAATTTCAAATTGATATATATGTACGTCTATTTTTATAGAGTGGGATGTACCTTTTTGAAATTATGTCCATGACATTTACCTATATCAGTGGATGGTTATGTAAGGAGCATTGAACGACGGTGTAATTCTTCTTAACCATAAGTACAGTTTTCGACCTACGACACACAGGGAATGAGTTATTAGACTTAAGGGACTTATACAGAGTATTGTATGTTGTCCAGCGTCCATGAGGACAAAGGGGTTGGTTCTCATACTATATTCGGTTTACTTATGACTTCTCTAGTTTTTAGACAGGTGTTTCGTAGAAACACAAGTTCTAAGTTTTGAGAAGTTATAGGTATATGAATAAAGTAGAGAACCAGGTGTTGCAAGTATCGGGATTCTTCAAGGTGATCGAAGATGTAGATACTTGAGTATGGTATTCAGTTGATAGTAATGATTAAGAGAACTTGTTTCTCTTTCAGGTTACTCATAATTGGAAGCATTCCTAAGTTGAGTAACACTGATCGGCCTCCTTCTATTTAGTTGACATGCACTGGAGACAGCTGCATGATTTGAATCTGGTTCAATTAAATCAGTGCCTCTGTTCCTATATTGGATATAGAGCAGTTCGTATCTTAACGATGTTAAGGTACGGGGAGTTGTACGGCTTATGCTTAAAACCAGACTCTGGATAACTCAAGGCATGTTTCTGTAATGGCTGTTTGTGGGTTGACCCAGGCTACGACGAGCGTTGATTTTCTACCATCTGGAAGATCAATAGTGATATTGTTCTTAACTCGCCACAGTTTTAATAAAAATGGATTTTTTCAGAAAACAGTAGTGGGAGTATGGTAGAACTGGAAGTGATTCCAGAACCACAAACGATTACTGAAGATTTTGATAGGAACCTAAAGATTCAATCTGGTTTGACATTCCATTGGCCACTCCGCAGATACGGTGGGTAACTTCAGGCACCCGAGAGGTACTCCGGTAGCCTCAAGGACGGTGACAGGGAAGTTCTTGTTTACCCACACTTGCCATTGCTGTTGTTCCAGGCTGCGAGACCCGGCAGGAGGATGAGTATAGCGTCGTTCTTAACTAGCTTTAGAAGTGTACGTCTATATGACTCTGCCAGAGGGTTGTCGTAGTCAGTGGGAGCAGCGGAAGCATTGGTGGACAGGTGGCTTATGTCTATTTATAGACTAAAGCAGATATAGCGGAGATAGATCATCTATTTCTGATGTGACAGTCATAGGTTTGACTTCATCAGAATAGGGGATGGATCTGTTGAGAAGGTAGTAGGGTGTGATGTCATGGTATTTGGATGACATACACAGAGTAGGAAGTGATATTCCTATACTACGATCGGTTATACTTTGGTCGTCACACAGTGGTTTCTCCACATGGGACTTGGACATTATATCAGATATACTGGTTACTAGATCTATGGTTTTAGATCTAGATTTGGATGGTTTCCCAATTAAGGGTACTTAGACAGCATTCTAAGAGTATTTAGAATGGACGACTCCTGGCACGGTAGTGTACCTGCAGGTGATGGAGTCACCCTCTCTAAAGGTGTCTTACAGACTAAAGGGGATAGGGATGTGCATGATTGGCAGATCACTTGCTTAGGCAATTGAGTCAATCATGAGATGTCAAGTACCACACCAGATGTTGTTTTTGCACTAGATGCAATAAGTTGACATTGATCCAACCCTGGAGAAACAGTCGGAACCAGTTTTAGAACATAAGTGGATGTTCTATGGATATGATAACGACAGCCTCATTCGGGAGACAGTTATCATTCCAGGCTTCCAAGGTGACCTGGACGACAGGGAGGTTGTCAGAGTTATAGTTTTCCCTCTGACGAGGGGCAGTATTTTGGACAGGTGGTCCAAGGAAACACTGAGGGAGGCATGGCGCAGGATACTGATTAAGTTCAGTTGACGATACAGTATAAGAAGTTTGGATTTGGAGTTCATTTATGAGCTAGGTCCCATCAGACATCCAGACATATTCTAAGACAGGTATTGCTCATTTCGGGAGATGGCTTTCTCCGCGAACTTGAGATATAGAAAGACATAGAAAGAAACATCAAAGCGGATCCACTCACTGAGGCTATTTCTCGAACGCAATAGTTTCGCAAACGAGCTTTGTGAGACTGACTAGTAGAGGAGTTGGGTGTTCGGTATCACACGGGCTGTGAGTATGCGACATCGCAATAATTAGCCTTGAGGGCAAGTGGGAGATTGTTGGAGATAGTGCCCTCAGAGTCAATTATTGGATCACAGGCACGTGATTGCAATGATTGAGGGAGGACCTATCCCGGTAGGACAGTCTTACTCTAGATGATAGTATGCTATCTGGTTTACCTTTATCATCGTGTACTGTTTTAGGTGACCTGACAGGTCGCTATTACACGTTGATAGAGCCCCTAGGATTCTTGCTTGACTGCCAGCAGTATGAGGGCGATCATATACGTGAGAGCTGGTAGTCTATAAGCACATCCTTAAATGGTCCCTAGTCGTGGGAGTTTCGAGACAGGGCATCGATACTCCAGAGTAGACTAGTGTATACAGTCGAGACCCCGACGAGGGGCGGTGGCCGGTCTCACAAGCCACTGGTGTCAGTTGGTTCACCTAAGATGTATACAGGTGCTCATTGGGTTATGAGTACACCGGACAGGACTCGCCGGGAACATGCTAGTTGGTCTTATACCTGACGTCAGATAGCAGTTCCCTGGTGACATGTGTACAGGTTAGTTCATCGACCTGAGGATCGTCATTTGTCTCGTGTGAGTTCCCACTGTACTTTGATTACTATCCTACCACGCTCAAAGGAGACGTGCAAACAGGTTTTAGTTGGGTACAGTCCCGAGCCACATGGAGGCAGTGAGCGGATCTTCGGGGGTTCGTCTCTCCCGGTATTGGGGGTGAGGTCGCGCTGTGTCTAGGAGAGCCAGAACATGAAAAGTCCTTGGCCAAGGCAGGAGATTTACTGGTAGGTATTCCAGTAGTATCTCAGGGTGTTCTGGGCTGATCTCTGACATGACTTGTACCGCTTTTGGGGGTCTGACTTTTACCAACCCCCTAGGCCCGCCATGCGATGCTCATAGATGAACGGACCGGACTGTACGGATATTGTCACTGACAGGCTCAGTAGGGTGTCAGGATGAGTTCGCTCATCGACGTCCCTTTTGGTCAATAGCTGGCAGCCCGTCATGTATGGCTAATACCTCTGACGTGCTAGTGGTTAAATCCACAGCCATAGTATTGACGAGTCTTTAGAGTCCCCCACATTCTGTTGCTCAAGTTTTCGGGCGAAACGTTGTAGAGGCTGTATGGAGATATGGCAGGGTTCGATCAGATACGTGCGGTATTGCACGGATCATGATCGGACGGAAAATACTAGCGGGCTTTGGTTTAAGCCGGATCCTAGTATTGCACAGTGTAGATTTTGTCTCAGTGCATTTGTATTCGGTCGGAATACAAATGCGGGTTTGTATATACAGTAGCGGGGTTTTCCTGTAATTTATTACGGGATCAGTTTTTGGAGTTGCCAGTTTGCTTTCCGTTTCAGCCATATTTCTTTATATCTTTCATTGGCCGAAGATTGGTGGAGGAGGGTTTGTTTGCAAGCATGCAAATTTGTTTAGTGGAGGGTGTTATTTGCATATTGTTGTATCATGATAATCCTACCACCTTTTGATTTCTTCTTGTCATCATGGCTTGACCTTTGTTGGTCATGATTGGGTTTTGGAGTGAGGTTCTTTGATTGTGATCATTGCTTATTATGATAACCTTTTTCTCTCTCCTTGATTATTGGCTCACACTCATTCCTTTGATACACACTCACTCCTCTCCTTTTTCCCCTAGAGATTGGCCGGCCAAGTTTGGGGCTGCCCATGAATTTTTGGTGGGGATTTTTGGCTCTCTCATGCTTGCAAAAATCCCCAAGTTCACCACAAAATTCTATATCTCATTTCCTCCACATTATGGCAACTTCCTTTACCCCAAGGAGACATATCACTACACTTCATTCTACAGCAAATCTTAGGCACGTCGGCTCGCCAACTTCGTGCCCGAGTTGCCTCGGTATAGAGGTGGGAGCCCGTAAAAGAAGCCGGCGACGTGGTGCCCTTCTGGCGACGAGGTGGAGACCGGAGATTCCACGGGGAGATCGGAACGATGACGAGAAGACCGGAGGACACGGATCACTCGGTATATCTCTCTTCCCATCTTGTAGTTAGCTAGGACTAGTTTAATGGCACGATCCGGGTTTTTAGTGCGCGGTGGTGCCGGTTCAAAAAATTAAAGTAAATCACCGCTTCCGCATTCCGGCGTCGGGTTGACGGCCGGGCCGCCGCCGTGCACTTACACTTTCCAGATGTTATTGCTTATTGGATTTATTGCTTTCGCGCATTTATATTTCTTGACTCGTTTATTCTGGCATTTGGACATGTACTAGATAGTTTATTTTATTTTACTATTCTTGATATCTTATGGATGGTGCCATAATGTGACTGTGGAGGGATGTTTCCTAGCCACAGGTAGCATGGTTGGCTCTATCACATGCCGATCTTACCACACTTTGGGAAGCGGGGTGACACTTTCACTAGCTCTATCCAACGACGCTGTCTCAGATTTAGGTCTCGCTGCTGAAAAATATACTTCAAGCACTTGTGGTCCGTGAATATCTGGCACGACTCGCCATATAGGAAATGTCTCCAGATCTTGAGTGCAAAAACCACTGCGGCCATCTCTAAATCATGAGTAGGATAGTTCTGTTCGTGTTTCTTCAGCTGCCGAGAAGCATAAGCGACGACCCTACTGTGCTGCATCAACACACAGCCTAGCCCTACTCGAGAAGCATCACAATAAACCACAAAACCGCCCGATCCTGAAGGCAATGATAACACTGGTGCAGTAGTCAGACGAGTCTTCAACTGCTGGAAGCTATGCTCGCATGCCTCGGTCTAATCAAAAGGAACCCCCTTCCGGGTCAACCCGGTCAACGGTGCAGCAATACGGGAGAAATCCTGAACGAAACGTCGATAGTAGCCGGCCAGACCTAGGAAGCTGCGAACCTCTATAACTGATACCGGTCTTGGCCAATGCTGAATAGCCTCGATCTTCTTCGGGTCTACACATATACCATCTCTCATAACCATGCGATCCAAGAAGTCGACACTGTCAAACCAGAATGCGCACTTGGAAAATTTTGCGAACAGCTGGTGCTCCTTCAAAGTCTGCAATGTGATCCGCAAGTGCTGCTCGTGCTCCTCTCGGCTCCGGGAATATACTAAGATGTCATCAATGAACACGATAATAAACTGATCAAAATATGGCATGAAAATGCGGTTCATCAAGTCTATAAACGCTGCTGGGGCATTGGTGAGCCCGAACAATATCACCAAGAACTCGTAATGCCCGTAATGTGTACGAAAAGCGGTCTTCGGAATATCATCCTGCCGAACCCGCAACTGATGGTATCCTGATCGCAAGTCAATCTTCGAGAAATGTCCCGCACCCTGGAGCTGGTCGAACAAATCATCAATACGAGGTAAGGGATATCTGTTCCGCACTTTAACCCGGTTCAGCTGACGATAATCGATGCATAAGCGCATACTGCCATCCTTCTTCTTGACGAATAGAACTGGAGCACCCCAAGGGGACACACTCGGTCGAATAAGCTCTTTATCCAGCAATTCTTGCAACTGATCCTTTAGCTCTCTAAGCTCCTCCGGGGCCATCCGATAAGGCAGTATAGAAATAGGCCTCGTGCCGGGGATCAAGTCGATACAGAACTCAATATCATGTTCAGGCAGTAAACCAGGCAGCTCGTCAGGAAAGACATCCGGAAACTCCCTCACAACCGGGACCTGTTCCAAAGGGACCTCTGCAGCTCTAGTATTACAGACATACGCTAAGAATCCCTGACATCCTTTCCTCAAAAGCTGACCAACGCGAAGAGAAGAAATCAAGCTGAGAAGGGTGACGCTACGGTCTCCCTGAATAACAAGAACTGGCTCACCCGGGAAGCTAAATCTGACTACCTTCTCACGGTAGTCCATGGATGCATAACAGGTGGCTAGCCAGTCCATGCCAAAAAGAACGTCAAAGTCTAGCATATCAAGGAGAATCAAATCAACCGAAAAATCCCTCTCCCCGATACGAACGGGGCATGATCGGTACACAAAACGAGCAACAAACGACTCGCCTACCGGAGTAATAACGATAAGCGGCTGATCTAACAAAGACGACTCTCGGCCCAACATCGGTGCAAAGTGTATAAATACATAAGAATGTGTGGAATCTGGGTCAAATAATACCCGCGTGTCGAAAGAACATACTGGTAAAGTGCCTGTCACAACGGTATTGGATGCATGTGCATCCTGAGGAGTCAAAGTGAACACTCGGGCATGTCCCCCACTAATAGCTGGCCGTCCTCTGCCTCTGCCTCTGTCGCCTCATCCTCTCTAAACAGGACCGCCACGCCTACGGCCTTTAAAAGCATCTGCCTGGCGTGGAACATCATCAAGGGTAGGAAGTAGAGCTCTCTGAGGAGGTGGTGAAGGTGAAAATGTCACATGTAGAACTGTCGCCTCACCCTGGCGCCTCACAGTACAGTCTCTGACACGGTGATGCAGGCTCCCACATCGAAAACATCCCAATGACGGCCGCTGTCCTTATGGATAAGTACTGTATAACTGTCCTGGTCTCGAGCCTCCGCTATCACCACGGCCTGAGGGGGTCTGCCGCGGCGTATATCCATCTGCCTCAGGGCTGATATATCGGTACGAATCCGTTTCGGTCCCTGAACAACCGAAGTCTCTGAAATGCGCTCCTCCAACAGTAAAGCCGCGTCCATAGTAGCTGCATAGGTGTCAAAGTACTAGGTGCCGATGTCAAGAAATAACTGTGTGTCAAGTCCCCGTATGAACCTCTTTATCATCTTTTCTTCAGTGTCTACCAAGTAAGGCATATATCGAGACAACTGAGTAAACTGAATGTCATACTCAGACACTGTCATCCCAGGAGTCTTACGCAAAACCTCAAAACTATGGGCTCGAGCATCCCGGACGCTCTCCGGAAGGAAACGGGCAAGAAATGCGGACCCACCCCCAAACACAGATGGTATTGTCCACTCTGGCTGAAACCGCATGATTTTGTCCCTTTGAATGAACCCGGGGCTACTTCCCAGTAGGTCACCCATCCCAGAATTTCTCTGGCTCAACCACGCTTAACTATGGAGTTCTTCAAATTCCAGAGTTCCGATTTATCCAAAAGGCGCCTCTATGTTATAAGAGTGGTATCATTCCATTTATAGTTTAGATCGTGCCCTCTTTCGGAATGGAATTCAATACTCCCCATTGTTCTGGTGGGTCCCTGTGTGCATCCGTATCGGTTACATCCCCACCTCGATACCGGATAACATCTCATTTCTCACGGGGTAGGTGGTATTCAGCCCCAACTCCACCTGGGGTATTACATTCCCCCCTCCCACTTAGGACAATGGTTCGTCCTCGAACCACCGACCTACTTTTGAGGGACCGGCTCTGATACCATATTTGTCATGACCCACCCCCAAACACTGATGGTATTGTTCGCTCTGGCCGAAACCGCACGGTTTTGTTCCTTTGAATGAACCCAGGGCTACTTCCCAGTAGGTCACCCATCCCAGAATTTCGCTGGCTCAAGCACGCTTAACTACGGAGTTCTTCAAACTCCGGAGTTCCGATTCATCCAAAAGGCGCCTCTGTGTTATAAGAGTGGTATCATTTCATTTATAGTTCAGATCGTACTCTCTTTCGGATGGAATTCGATACTCCCCATTGTTTTGGTGGGTCCCCGTGTACATCCGTAGCGGTTACATCCCCACCTCAATACCGGATAACATCTCACTTCTCATGGGGTAGGTGGTATTCATCCCCAACTCCACCTGGGGTATTACACAATGCTACCATGAACTTAGGCAGTTCAGAATAAGATGTAGTGATGTCACGCCCCATTTCTCAAAGTACGAAAATTTCGGGACATAACAAAACCACCCATGCTACCTACGGTAAGGAAATATCCTTCCATAATCACATTAAGACTGTCAATCAGTAATCAGGAACAATAAAGTACTAAATCTATCTATCACATGTCCATCTGCCACGATAAATAAAAGTCAAGAAATGTATATAGCGGAAACGAATAAAGATCCAATAACGAAATAATATCCTAATCACGTCCCTTGTGAGATCACATCGATAAATTTAAACGGAAGAAATAAAATAACTAAGTATCTCTAAACCTAATCATCAATCTCCTCACTACTCAGCTTGCTTGTTAAAATACTATTGATCTTCCTGCGATAAGGTCAAAGGATCTGGGCCATGCAAAATCCAGATGTCAGTACGTCATAAATATCAATAACAATAATAATAACCAGAATAGAAAGCTATGATGAAATATGAGTATAAATAATTATCGCATATATAAAACAGTGAGCTATAGGTATGCCACGTGTATCCTAAAGTCTGTGCTTCTAGGTTATCTATTCTACAAGTCTTTGAAATCAATTAATATAATTATCATCGTAACTCGACAGTATATATCCCGTTCATACCCCCACGGGACCACGACACAATATATCCCGTTCATACCCCCATGGGACCACGGCATAATAAACAATAGTTATTCCGTTCACGCTCGGAATCACGACAAACAATAATAATAATATCCTCTTGAGTTACGTTTCGGTTACATTCTTGATTTCCCCTTTTCCCCAGGTTTTGTGTTTAAGTCAGGTATTAATAGAATGTCTCCCTAATTCCAACACAGGAACAATCATGTACCGGTCTTGTCTAGTAAGACAAGTCAGGTCAATCAGGATAGCAAAGATTGTTGGTATCCTAAGAGAATATGTTTACCGTCGAAAGCCGGGAAGACAAATGTCTGATGCTGATACCATGCCACGTAAGCGTTCGAAGCTTTTGGCACGTAGCTCGGTTTGCCGATGAGAAAGTTGGACCCCGTATTCAGCCGCATAAAGTGGTGCAGTACGCTATGAATACCCTCTTCTGTAGCGGTCGACTCGGCTAAGAACGCCTCAAGGGAAACACCCTGATTGTAACCCGACTGTTGAGTGAAATGGTGCGGGTTATACCTCATGAACAGTGCCGAGGCATTTTGCCTGAACACTAAAAAGCCTGGCCTAATTGAATACAAGTACAAGATCTCTCGAGCCTTCAACGTAGGAGCCCCGCCTTTGAAAGTATCATACAGCGGTTGCACTGCCTTGGTAGATTCCTTTCCGATGGTTAAGACTCTATCGACAAAAGTCATACTATCCCCGACCATACGCGGGCGAAGGACCAAACGTCGAGCCTCTCGCTGCGACAGATCTAATGCAGAAGCGTCAACTAGGAACAAGACACGATGAAAGTTGTAGCTGTCATAGAAGCGGGGTCGTTTGTGGACTCCGAAAGCACCCAGCATGTGCATCTCGACCCAGGACGTGAAGTAGTGCAGCGGAAAATATACAGGTTTTATCCCTGGCTGAGTAGTATCTGCCGCTAAGCTCAGGCCGTGATATAGATGAGCCAGCCCCGCTATCCCAACGGCCACACGCGTCCCTGCAACCATGCGGTGGGAGGGATAAAAAACAGACGGACTCATGTAACGAGGGTGCATCGGAAGCACGAACCAGCTCAACCATAGGCCGATGAACCCCAGAAAGAACATCTCTTCATCGACGTCTAAGCAGCAAGTTCTGCAAAAGGGACGACCGGAGTGTCTGGAATAAAGAAATTTTTTTGATCCGTTTCCATCGTTGTCTGGTCATCCAAACCGAAACCAAATGGGTCGTCAAGCTTGGCGAATTTTGCGGCTTGTCTTGATAAGACTTCAAAGCGAAGAAAGTGAGCGTTGAAATCGGCGAAGCTGACTCCGTGCCCTCCAGACTCCAAAAATAGACTCTCGTAAATGTTCAACACTTTGATTAGGCTCGGAAACTGATGTTGAACGGTATTCTCCGGGGTGAGACCCGTTACCATTGATTTGGTGGCAAAGATGTACTCATCAGGGGGAAGTATCTCTTCGTAATGTTCCCATCTGACGGGTAGGCCTGAAATTTCCGCGAACTCCTCCAAGGAAATTGAAACTTCCCGAACCGGTAGATGACATGTGTCCTGAAGAAATGGAGGATGTTCTCCGTCTTCACTTCTCTTAGCGGTACTGCTTCTGCCCACTTAGAGAAGTAATCGATTGTTGCCAATATAAACCGATGTCCCCTGGATGATGCTGGCTCTATAGGCCCGATTATATCGGTCCCTCACATTTCGAATGACCAACTAGCCAATGTTGGGTGTAGCGGATTTGGATGCTAGTGGATGAAGTCCCCGTTAGTTTGGCACGATTGACACTGCTTCGCATATTCGAGGTAGTCCTGAATTATTATGGGCCAATAGTAACCCATTCTTTTGATCTTTAGCTTCATCTTTGTCCCAGCCTGATGAGAACTGCAGAGTCCGTCGTGAGTTTCTTAGAAGACCTTTTTTGCTTCTTCTGATCCCAAGCATCTCAGCCACAGACAGTCGAACGATCTCTTATATAAAGTATCATTGACGAAGGCGAAGGATAGGGCTCGCTTCATGAGCTGATGTCTTGACGACGCGTCTTCGGGCGTTTGATGAGATTTGAAGTAGTCTATGAAGACTTCTCTCCAATCCCTAGCCTTTTCTTCATCTTCTAATTGATAGGCTGCTTGTTTGGTTGCTTCCTTTCCTTCAGGTGACTCCGGAGATATTTTTGCTGGTGCAAGAATTCGGTGGCTTTGCATAATGATCCTTACGTCATCGTGATTTTCGTCGGCCAGTTCTTTAGTAAGTTTGGCTAACGCATCCGCCTTCCTGTTTTCCACTCACGGTATGCTTTCCAGGATGTAGGATGGAATTCGAGTTAGCAGTTGCTGCACCCTTTCGCCATATTTTACCAACTCTGGCTTGCACGTCCGGTAGTCGCCATTTACTTGGCTAACAACCAGCTGGGAGTCTCCATATATGAGGAGGTTTTCGATTCCCATGTCAATAGCAATCTCAAGACCTGCTATCAAAGCTTCATATTCCGCTTCGTTGTTTGTTCTTGGCTCTATTAAGGAAAGGGCGAAACGCATTATCCCTCCTCGTGGAGTCACAAAGATAAAGCCTACCCCGACTTTGATTATCGGGGTGTTGTGCTTTCGCTTCTTCATGGAAGACGCTCCATCGAAGTAGAGTTACCATTAGACATTATTTTCCTCCGTTTTCCTTTCGATTGCATCGAACGCGTTTTCATCCGGCAACTCGCAATTTAAAGGAGAGTCGGCTGGTATTGGGTGTTCAGCAAGAAAGTCGGCAATAGCCTGTCCTTTTACTGCTTTGAAGGGTCGATATATTATCGAGAACTCCATCAAGAGGAGGACCCATTTAGCAAGCCTTCCTGTTAGTATGGCTCTTGACATCAAATATTTGAGAGGATCCACTTTTGATATGAGATGGACCTCATGTGCCAAGGCATGGTGCCTGAGCTTCGTTATCACGAAGATTAGTGCCAGGCAATGCTTTTCAATGGGGGAGTAGTTGTTTTCTGCTCCCAGAACGACTCGACTCAAATAATAGAGAACTCTCTCTTTCCCCTGGTCGTTCTCCTGTGCCCATAGCGCGCCTAGAGACCCTTCAAAGACTGTTGTGTACAGGATGAGGGGCTTTCCCTTGACCGGAGTGGTCGGTACTAGCGGGTTCTGCAAATATTGCTTGATTTCGTCCAGTGCGCTTTGGCATTTACGATCCCAAACAAACGGGGTCCCCTTCTTCATTAGATGGCTGTAGGGACGGCATTTGCCGGAGAGGCTAGCTATGAACCGCTAGATATACGCGAGCTTTTCTTGGAGAGACCATAGTTGCTTGAGAGTTTTTGGCGAAGGCATTTCCATAATTGCTTTGATCTTTGACGATTCTATTTCGATGCCCCGATGTTGTACGATGAATCCCAGGAATTTGCCTGAGGAGACTCCAAACGCGCATTTCAGAGAGTTCATCTACAGATTATATTTCTGAAGACGCTGGAACACTACCTTCAAATGCTCGCAGTGCTCCTCGTATGATTTGCTTTTCACCACGAGGTTGTCAATGTAACATTCGACAATCTTGTGTATGAGGTCATCAAAGATCTTCGTCATGGCCCTCTGGTAGGTAGCGCCGG
Organism: Agapanthus africanus; assembly: GCA_030015575.1. Classification (NCBI taxonomy): domain Eukaryota; kingdom Viridiplantae; phylum Streptophyta; class Magnoliopsida; order Asparagales; family Amaryllidaceae; genus Agapanthus; species Agapanthus africanus. Next base: position 937,816,830 of record CM057337.1, on the reverse strand, counting down.
CATTCTTCAAGCCGAAGGGCATCACCTTATAGCAGAATATGCCTAGCGGAGTCCGGAAGGCGGTGTGCTTTTGGTTTTCAGGATGCATTTTTATTTGATTGTATCCTGAAGACATATCCATGAAGGAGAAGACCTCGTGAGTGGACGTGTTATCGATCATCAGCTCGGTAACCGGTACGGAGAAGCCATCCTTTGGACAAGCTTTATTGAGGTCCCGGAAGTCCACGCAGATGCGTACTGCCCCATTTTTCTTCATCACTGGGACAATGTTGGCGATCCAGTCAGAATATTGAATTTCTTGGATGAAGCCGGAGTCAATTAGCTTCTTGACTTCGGCGTTGATACTCATCTCAAGTTCGAGCCGCGTTCTTCTTGGCGCTTGCTTGACTGGCTTAACGTCTGGCGATATAGCCAGTTTATGCACCACTATTTCTGGATCTAGTCCCGGTATCTCGGAATAATTCCATGCGAAGCAATCTTTATACTGCATAAGTACGCCCTTTAGCGTGGCCACCTGTTTTTCAGACAGCAGCTCACTGACGAACGTTGGCCTTGGCTTGTTTTCTATCCCCAATTCGATTTTCTTCAGATTGTCCGCTGTGGTGTGTATCTCATCTTCCAACTCTTTTGGCGCCGATCAAAATTCTGAGATCATCTCATCCTCATCTTCATTTATGAAGCACTGGGAGGGGTCGTCCACATCCTCATTCTCTCCCTCTTTTGAGAATGTTATCATGTGGCAGGTGCGAGCTCGTTTCCAAGCTCGATATTGATCTGGACTTTCCTTCACAGTGTAGGTTGCTCTTGGCTCATGCTTTCGTGGTGGGGCTACCCTCCAATTGTCGGATAGAGCGAACCTGCCTTGCTGATACTGGTCTTCGACCCAGTGTTTGAAGGTGAAGCAATCTTCAAGAGGATGTCCTAATGCTCAGTGGTAGGAGAAATAAGCCGGATGATGGATCTCGTTTATTTACTCAGGATGCCGAGACTCTGGAAGTGTCATCATTTGATACTTCATGATAAGGTTGAATATTTTTCTTGTCTCGCCTGGAGGGAAAGAGTACTCCCGACCCATCTTCTTCATAAAAGACAGGTTCCAGCTGACCTTTTCTTGATAGCGTAGCTTCTTGGATCCGCTTCGCTGTTTTTGAACGTCATTCCCATTCTTGATCTTTCTGTTGCTTCTGCGTCGGGATTTCTTCTTGCCATGGGAGCGCACAGCGGGCTGAGGGTAAAGGGTATCGTCATCCTCCGTAGCCTGCTGAATGATACGTTGCGTCCTGTCTTTATCGTAAATGGCCATTTTGCGACTGTGGTCATCCCGAACCTTTTGACCCGCTTCCCTTATTAGCTTGTCAATTTGTTCTTCGAATGATGGGCTTGGCATTTTTACGGCAGAATCCCGCTTATCGACGCTACTTGGAAAAGAATTCCCTTCTCCTCCGGGATTATTTATGACGTGGCAGCCATAAAATCTCTCCCGTTCCTTGGACTGAATGTATCCAAGCCCGTTCGTCTCTATCCTCCCGTTGGGCATCTTTCGCTGAGTCCCGGAAATGTCCCAAATCTTGTTGTAGAATTGGGATTGTCGAGCTGTTTGTTTGAAGGGCACACCCTGGCATTTTAGTAGCCTTTTCAATCTCTCTGCGTAATATCTGGGCAGACGGATCGTTTGAAGCCTATCAAGCGCAAAATCGGCACCATGCCAGACTTCTTTCTCCACGTTAGTCTCCGTGGATCGATAGAAGAGGATCGCCTTTTCATTTTTCCGCCTAGGAGGAACGTAGAAGGTCTGCAGCTCTTGCACGCTGTATGTATCGAGTGCATCAAGTTTCTTGTAATATTGTTGCGGAACCATGGTGATTAGCAAACCCTGATCAGCTCCAATGAAGGTTTGTATTGATGGACGAGTGGAGAACACGGCGTTGAACTCGTCTTCAGAGTCGCTGCCAAAGACCAAAATAGGAGTAGATGGTCCTGGCCTGCCATCTTGGGATTGCCCCGAGTAGACTATCTCTTCATCTTCCTCGGTATCGCTCCTAAAGACCGAGATGGTGGTGACAGCTTTTTATTGGTTCTCCGGTTTACGACATCTTTCTGTGTCTTCGAAGTCGGGTAGGAAGTTCTTAGCCTCTTCATATTTGCGGACTTCATTTACGGAGAATGGGTTTAGCTCCCCTGTAACTGTGTACTCGAGGCCGTCTTTGAAGTACTTCATACACTGATGTTGTGTAGAAGGAATGATGTTGTACTCGTATAACCAAGGCCGGCCGAGCAAAGCGTTATAGCAAGTCTTGGCGTCGATAACATGAAACCTGATGTCAGTGATGAGAATCCCAAAGCGTAACATCAGTATTACAGACCCGAGCGTCCATGATGACTGCGGTCGAACCCGAGATAGTAATTTTGTCCCGAGACAGGTGTTGAACTTTCATGCAAAACTCTTTCTACACTCTCACATTAAGAAGGTTGAAAGAGGACCCGTTGTCAACCAGGATCTTCCTTATCTTGATGTCGTGGCAGTACCTAGTGATATACAGAGGACGGTTGTGCTCGCACATTCTGAGTAAAAGATCTTCATCGTCGAATGTGATGTCAGCTGTATGAACCTCTGCCAGCTCGTCCTTCATCATTTCTTCCGCAAAGAAATCTTGGAACTGATCAGGCTCTTGCAGCACCTTGATTAGAGAGTCTCGTTCCTCTTTGGACAAAAGGAGAGCATGCAGTATGCTCAGTTGTGAGGGTATCTTCCTCGGGTGTGCCAGGACATTATAATCCACCTTATTTTTCTTAGACAGGTCTTTAGCTGTAGGCTCTTTGACGACTCTATCATCGAGGGCGATTTCCTCAGGGACTTTTTTCTTCCCCTTATCTCTATTGCTTGCAGGCCCGAGGTTCTTTTCAGGCAACGTACGATTACGCAGCTGAATGTTCTCACAGTTCTTCACTTCTTCTTTTCCAGAGGTGGATTCCTCGAAGAGAGGGCCAAGAGTTTTTTCTTCCTCAGAATTGCTCCCGAAGGTAAGAACTTGAGCTTTCCCTTTTGTTGGGATGGCATCAACTATATGACAGTTACCGGCTGTTCCTTTACGCTCATCTGCCGTGCTCTTCTGCTCCCGACGGGTTTTGCGCTTCATTCGCTTGAAGTGTTGTCGGTGGGCCACGTATCCCTGCCACCACTTCTTGAAGGCATTACACTCTTAGGTAGGGTGTATGACCCTCCGATGGTATAAACAGTATTTCGGATGTACATCTGCTTCGTCAATGCACGTACTTCCGGGAGTATTTCCTTTGAAAGGTAGCAGCTTCATTCCCATTGACAGGGCTTTGGCGAACCATTTCCCATCTTAAACCTTCTTTTGTCTGCCGCAGGTGTACTTCGACCTAGTTGGAGTACCGTGTGACTCTTCCTCGCCGCGGCTTTTTCGTCTTGACGCCGACGCTTGACCTTTTCGTATATGGCCATTTCACGCTCTTGGTCGGGTTTGCTCTTTTGAAGGGCTTCGTTCAGCAGTTTATCGATCAGGTCGTCTGACGGTTCTAGGGATTTTGACACCAGTCCAGCCCCCAGTTCCTCTGTGTTGCTTTCCGACGCCGAGGGAGCTTCTTCGTCTTTTATCGACAGGTGAGAGATCATGTGGCAACTCGCTACATAATCCTCGGGTTTTTCTGACGAGCCGTCTCCTTCATCAATGTCATTGTCTTTGTTCTCAAGAATATGCTTGAGAAACTCTTCAAATGTGACTGGGGTCCGCGCCTTTTGGTTGTATTCCTCCAGTGCGTCGATGTATTTTTGCAGATCCGTACGATTGTCATCGAACTGCATGGGCTTCTTGGTCTTCTTCTTTTCCTTCGAAGACTTTGAAGGCCTGACCTGGGTGCCCTGCCCATCGATACCAACTTTCGGTGTTGGGCACGGTTTCAGCATCCCGTCAATGATCTCGGGCTCCAGCGGGCTTTTCCACCAGATTCCCGGGCATGCTTGAAGATCCTTCAGCATTCTTTTAGTTTTAGCCGAAAGGACAATTTCCCACGGAGCTTCTTCTACAAATGAGCATGATGCCCCCGACATGTCCACCTTTTTAGGAGCGTGTTGCGAAGACGGGTTTACCTTCCAGTTTTCGGACAGCACGAATTTGCCTAGTTGGTATTGGTCCTCAACCCAGTTTTTGAAGACGTAGCAATCTTCGATTGAGTGGCCCATTAATCTGTGGTAGGGAAAGTAGTTGGGACTGTTTATATCACCAGGCTATAGTGGGTGTCTTGGATCTGGCAGAGTGATGAGCCTGTTGCACACCGCTGGTTCGAACAGTCTCCTCATTTTATCCCAGGGAAACGAGTAAGGACGTCTCAACTTCTTTTCGAGGGATCGTGATTTGTTGCTTTGGCGAGCAACCGGTTTTGGGTCACTCGGTTGTTGTTGAGCGTTGGTAACGAAGGTCGCTTTCCCCTTGCCCTTTTCATTCCGGAGATCTGTTTTTGAAGAGGACGGCCTATGGCCCATCTGGTCCATTTGGGCCAGCTTGTCAATCAAGGCCTGGAAGGTGGTCGGCTTGAAGAACATCATAAATTGGGATATAGTCGCCTGAGGATTAAGGGTCCCTACGAACATACCTACGGCAGGAGCTTCTTCTATGCGTTGTTCGCATTTTGACCATAGGTTTCGCCATCGAATTGCGTATTGAACCCAGGTCTCTCCTGGCTTCACCCTGGCATTGATTAATGCCATGATTAGGGTGCGCTCGCTTGTGCTTGCGAAACGCTGCGTGAATAGTAGCTCCATTTCTGTAAATGTTTTGATAGATCCATTCGGAAGCTCCGAGTACCATTTAAATGCTGTTTCCGCCAAGCTGCCGACGAACTGGCAAAGCAGCAGTTTGTTGTCGCCTCCGGTATTGCCGCATAGAGCTCTAAATAAGGCCGTCCAGTTCCCTTATACACGTAGAATTTAGGGATCGTATATCCTGGCGGGTACTTGATTTGATCGTACCAGCCTGGATAAGGCCGTTCAGTTCTGACGACTTGGCCAGCCGCTTCGCTTGCCTGATGAGATCGTATATGTTGAGCTATGTAGTCGTCAATGGAAGCTTTGGAGATTGTCTCCTCACTGGCTGCTGATAGAGCCAGAAGAGGGTTTGATGTCTCCCTTCTATCGTCTTCAACGATTATTGGAGGGTCTTCAGCTGGAGGATCTGGCTGGATCATCAACCCCACCATGTCTTGGAACAGGATTGCCATTTGTTTTATATTAGCCGCTTGTTCCGCGACCTATTTATCTTTCTTTTCAAGCACCCTTCATAGGAATTCGGTGTTGGTCTCTTGTTCCTGGCGTTGTTCCGATGATACTTCCGGGCTTTCTTTCTACCCAGTGAGTGTGGCCATCCTTGTCAACATCTCCTGCAACTTTTGTTGTTGCTCCTGAGCTTTTGTCACCGATCGTGTGAGCGGTCGATGACCCGTGGAAGTACGGCTTTCCTCTTTTCCGGAAGCCATGTACACCGTGTGTACTACCATCCCCAGACTTGGGGCGTTTGGGTCCACTGCCTTTGATATTTTCCACCGGTGGTGGGAGATTCTCAGACCTTCTCTTTTTGTGGGAGGCCGAAGTTGAGGGGGTCGTTGCAGCGGACACCCATGTGGACGAGGCCTTTCGTTGTATGGTGGATCGGTGGTCTTCCTCTTGCCGACTATTCGTTTTCTTTAGCTGGCGAGAATAATCTTTATCAATCACAGAGTCTTGGACTCTCCGCCAGACCCTGCGGATCTTAGAGGACAACTGCTGAGGAGGATGTTCTAGTTTCGCCTGCGTTGTGCTTTCAACAGGCGAAGGAGACTTCTTTAATACAGCGGTTGGAGAGTTCTTGTGCACCCTCCTGAGCAGCTCGAAGTTGTTCCCAGTTGGAACAGCATCGTCAATTTCACCCATCAAAGCTGGTGAGGTAAGTCCAGATGGGGAACTGCCCCCAGTCTTCTTTACTCGGCACCAGTGGCGACGTCGAGCATGTCGTGCGGACGGGACCACCTCTTTTGTGGAAGAGACCTCGTCATGCCCCTTGCTTTGATGAGAGGCTAATGCCGGTATCAGCCTGTCGAAGAGTGACGTCTGCTGAGAGGGAACGGTCAATCTGTCGAAGGCAGACTTTTTGGAAGGGGAAGCATTTTTAACGACCTCGCCTGCAGCAGGAGTTGGAACGGCCAGTCTTGCGAAAACCGATCCCTTAGCAGGAGAAGCCCCTTTGACGACTTCATCTGCCGGAACTAGAATGGTTATCTGCTTCGGGATAACCCCTTCAGGTATTGCGGGCCTCTTTGCAGGCCCACTGGAGCTTTGGCCCAGTCTGTCAAAGACCGAGGTGGCATACTTGGACGACCCGCTGAGAAGGGCCGTGGTGGTTGCAAGTCGATCAATAACCGACTTCTTCGGAGCCTCCTGTGATGGCACCGGGGCGCTGAAGCTTGCTGGTAGGATCATGGTCCCAAAGAACAGCCCAGTGGTGGCCTGAATCACCTGTTCCATTGGCATGGCGAAGATGGAGGCCGCTTAGGGCCCGTAAGTTACTCCTCCAATTGGGGCGGAGCGAGAGTTGTTGTTGTAGTTAGTGCAGCTGGAGGCTATCAATATTATCTCCTTTTCTGCATGGAGCAAGACACCAAATCTTAGTACCTCGAATCCAAGGGCAACCATATTAAACCGCGATTCGTTCACGAACACGACACACGAAATGTGGAGTGGAAAGAGAAAAATGTCCCACCGGGCGTGCCAGAATCTGTTTACCGCCGAAAGCCGGGAAGACAAACGTCTAGCTTGAATTTGGGGGCAGATGCTATTTAGGTTTATTCGTCTACCTCTCCGAAGATGCCAAGTTGATTTATGGCACTGTGTATCGGAGGTTTGGAAGGATGCATCCGTTGTAGCAGACTTCGTCAGATTCCCCCTCATTTGCAAGGGTTTTTTTGATTGTGGGGACGTTCTTCCCTGTAGGAACAAGCCCCTGTAGTTAATTACGTTAGTCGTATATGTTTGTTTTATTTTTGGTTGCCCGTGGATTGTATACGAAGACTAATTTACGTTGTCGTCCGTAGGGCATGGATTAGTCCAAATCCGTATATTCTTAGATTTAGGTTTGAGTTAATTTAAGGATCGTTAATCTTGTTTGAGATTAAGATCAACTTAAATGTTTGTTAAGAATACGTTAGTCCAATTTTAGACTAAGATCTACTTAATAAGGTTTTAGGATCATCTTGATCTAACAAAAGAGCGTTTGGGCTCTATCGTTTTAGTTTAAGGACGTTACGGTCCGTTGTTAGTTTAAGGACGTTTCGGTCCACAGCTACTTTAAGGACGTTTCGGTCCACAGTGGGATGTGCCCGTTAATTTGGGAGTGCACCGAGGAGTTGTTGGTTATCGGGATCCACCACCTCTCTTAAGACGCTGAAGAATTACAATGACATGTATCAGAGGTGTGATGAGATGTACCCTTGAGCCAATGTCCGTTGGGAGATCTGTAGTCGTATTTGGGACTAAGACCAATTTGGAGAATGATGAGCACAAGCACTCGGTTGATCTGAATTGGGGATTTGGTCAACTTAGACTCAACCCACTCAATCTTTGAATAAAGTGTTAAACACTTGCTTGGGTTCAGTCCCTTTTCTATGCAAATAATGCTTTGCTTTACTTTCCCCTCTTTTTTTTGTTCTTTTATTTTTTATGGAGTGTTAAACACTCTTTATGGTGCCCTTGTATGGAGCACGTGAGGCGCTTGGCGCTGAGCACCAACCACTGGGTGCTAGGCACTCCCTGTTGAAAAGCGCCCACATGGGGAGACGTGAGGCGCTTGGCGTAGAGCACCGACCATTGAGTGCTAAGTACTCTTTATTGAGCGGCGCCCACATGAGAAACACGTGAGGCGCTGAGCGCCAACCATTGAGTGCTAAGCACTCTTTATTGAGCAACACCCACGTGAGAGACACGTGAGGCGCTTGGCGCTAGTTTTTTCTTTGGGTGTTCTGTTCTGAAGAGTTCAATTCTCTGTTCTTTTCTGGATCTTTGATCCCCAAGAACAAGATCATCCCCATGAAAATTAAATTCTCATTTGTGGGAGACTTGTCTCATGGATCTCAGATCCAGAGGAAGAACTATGTTCTTTAAGAAGAGTTAAATTCTTAGTTATGTAGATGAGATGCTCTGATCTCTATTTTTATTTTTTTTATTTACCTCGAAAAAAGGTATTCTTCTTTCTTCGTTCTTAAAGTTTTCTTCTTTCTTTTTCTCAAAACTTATGGAGGGGGGTTCTGTAAGACTTGAAGTCTTGGGGTCTTTATATAGTGGAGGCAAGTTTGTTGATTTAGTTAAAAAAATCTCTTATCGAGAGATTCTTAATTGATTTGGAGATTTTATCCGCCGTTGGATCTTTGATCCAAGGACTTCTGTTTTACAGAAGATATTTTTCTTGTTTTTAACAAGATTGGGAAAATATTTCCCCATACAGAATCTTTCTGTATATATAGGTGATTTTTAATCACCATTAGATTTTTTAATCCAACGGTTCTCTATTTTACAGAGAGTGGTCTTTCTTGTTTAGAAAGATTTGAGAAATATTTCCTCAACAGAATTTAATTCTGTACTCTGATGATTTATCATCTCCGTTGGATCTTTGATCCAACGACTTTGTTTAACAGAGAGATTTGGTTCTGGCGCTCTCATGCGAGGCACGTGAGGCGCTGCCTCAGAGTTTTTAAATCTCGGCGCTGGCGTCCTTGTGTAAGGTACGTGAGGCGCTGCCTTTCAAATTTTGAACAGAGCTTTGCTCTTTTATCGGGGAAACAGTATCGGTAAGTAATACAGGCAACAAGTATTAACATGATAACAAAAATAGTACAATTTGGTAGGTTACAACTATGTCAAGGATAACATAATTATATCATGTACAAGAACAAGATAATAGCATAAACAGGGACAACATATTCAATCCGATTAATAACTATAAAAGTGGTATTGATTAACTATGCACAAAAAAGTTCCGTTCAGAAATTCAGCGTGACTATAATTTGTAAAATAACTTAAAAATAACAAACGTCCTCTAAAATGGACATGTCATATACCAAAACAAAGCTAATTCAATAAGATTTTTATTTTATAAGTTAAAATATCTCAGCTTGTTCCTACAAAAAGTTATGAACATTCGAAATTAAAAGTTTGCTGCTGGAATTTTCTTGTACAGCGGTTCAGAGGTAATTTCATTTACAATTTACGTTATTTAAACAATTTATTTTGCAAGTGAATATTTCACAGGGTTATAGTATTCTGAGTTATCTTCGTAACGAACTAAAGAATATGTGATAATGATTTTTGTATGATTTATAATGAATTTTATAAGGTAAGGTGTAAAATAAATTTCCGATTTGTCGTATCCGCTTGGCGACGACGTTTTATGTGTAAACTATAATATTTTCAAACTATATTTTGTATAAAGTTATAAAATGCATATTATAAACTAATTAATGATATATGGATTAACGGTATAATGATAATAATAAGAAATATTACGATGATATATATATTTATAGATATAATTATAGTATGTCGCAAGTTGTAAACTTGCATACACTGTATATTATAAAACTGATTAACGTTAAATAACTACGGTGTATAAATTATATAGATATAGTTGTATGATAATAATGATAATAATATGACAACATATAAGTAAATTACGTAAAGCGCATATAGCAAGTTGTAAACTTGTTTCGAAACAAATGCGATGAACGGAAGCAGCACGACGCTATACAAATCAGCACCAAGTTTTGATAGCTCGATTAAACTTCTAGGATACGGTCGGATTTGCGTCAGCGAGAATGAATGTGGGATTGAAAAACGAAGAAGGAGAATATATAAATTGATGATGGAGAGATTTAGTTAGAGGAGAGTGAGACATATGTTATGTGGAGAGAGAGAGAGACAGAGAAAGAGAGGTTTTGTGTTTACTATAAAAATACACAGTATAATTTAAATTGGGTTATAAATATATATTAGTTTTTATGTATATAGATAATATCAAACTACAACCAATCTCTACCAAAATCTCATCAAAAATAAATTTTGGAAAATAATTCACATACGTAAACTTCTCGATCATAATGCAAGAATATATTTTAAATAACACATACCCCTAATTTAATATTTAAAAGGATTCTAAAAATATCTAGATTTAATAAATATTTGATATTAGATATCTTGAGATTTAAACGTAAAAGATAAAAGCAAAATAAGATATGGGATGACAACCATACGATGACAGTTAACAAAATATAATTTATGCTTAACTTGTGGCTATTAAAAGATATATGATGATGGCACACACACACACACTAGATTCACATAGATTCAGTTTACTGATAAATATCAGATATAATCTAGCACCATACTGGATTTCACACATGCGGGTCGGTTCGAATAACTACTACTACTATTCGAATTATTCACGACCCAAATAAAATAAAATAGAAGAAATATAAAGTAAGTGTTAAAATACAAATTAATGTCGTATAACCATATTAGGGTGTTACAAGTGAAGTCCCTGAACAGCATTTCCATGGCTTTACAACTAGCCCACCAAGCTTTTTTATAGCTTATAACATAACCGGACATGGCTTTTATGATTTCAACGATGGCTTGGGGCGTTATGTTCAAATTCACCTTCACAATATCAATACCTGCTTTTGCAACAAAATTTGAGTCAATCTGTAAGTGATCTTTATTTAGAATAGGATTGACACATGTGTAAGGCTTTTTGAGTGTCTTGATCATGAATGGCTCGTCAATATTCCTCTTAGAAGCATGGAGCTCCCACGGACAAGCTCCACCGATCTTGCACATGACCCTCCAAGCTGGTGGGTTTGACTTTATAATCGTATATTGCTGATGTTTTTAACTGAATACATCGTGACTGCATGTTTTAAATCTGCCTTACATTGAAACTGTTGACCTTTGTACAGTTCCAGACCATTACCTCCGGTAATATCGTGTGCTTCGCTATTGTTCACTACAACACCTCCAATCCAATCTGTGAAAATAAACGTGGCTGCCGGTGCACTTTGATAAGTCATGTTCACCATGTTCTGCGCAATTGGATCATCCTCATCATCATCGTCACCTACTTCATGAATGCCCACCTCCTCCTCATTGTATATCAATTCATTGTCCACGTAGGTAGTTGCAAATAATTCAGAAGGAGTCTCATTCAACGAACTCATAAACGTTACTATACCACCACCTTCACCGCCAGCATACGCTGGTGATACGACATGTTCACTTGCTGGAAATTTATCAAAAACATTCTCACTTGGCGGATTTACTTCATGCTCACTTTCCGAGGCTTCATAAAAAACATTCTCACTTAGCCGATTCCCTCCATGAGTGGAACTCTATTCTGTGACGGGAATTCAGGCTGTGGTATGAACCGCGCTTCAGAATGTTGGCGTTTTTCAAGATACAACTCCAACGCACCCCACGACGAATTTGGCAATGATACATACTCGATCATAAACTGTAAAGATTCATCATCTACGATATTCACAAGTTTGAAGTGTGATCTTCCCCCTACCAATATCATATTGTGCCTGAATTATCAAATATTATGTTCTAGGATCGAGTGTTAATTTTTCAAAAATCAACCTACACAATTCTTCCAACGTTTCGTGCCGACGGAGCCAAATTGATTCTTGAATAATAGAGTCCTCATATTCAACACCATGAGTTATACTATTCATAACCTACCCACCGAAATACAATCAAACTGGAATAAGGTTGTCCTCCATAATTACGATATCGTCACCCTTCAGTAATAACAGATTTTCATCAATACACATTTTGAATGCAAACGAATAAATTACTAAACGATAGTTAATTATATAAAAGCCCATACAACGTTGCAAAAAACTCCCTCTACTTCACCATTTAACCAAAAAGTTAGGTATCCTTGAATATGAATTACCAACTACCTTCACCATCTAACCACAACAAACTCCTCTGCTTCACCATCTACCATCCATCGATTTAAATTTGGATTACTTCATTTCTAGATACAATGGAACTTGAGCAATTTAAAAAATTTACTGCAATTAACTATAATTTTTTCAAATAAAACTTTTTCACAATATCATAATTTGTAAAAATTAACAAACTTAATTTTATACTTACCTTGAATCGATGGCAGAATCAAAGACGAGAGCGACGAGCAGAAGCTGTAGAGAGGCGCGGTGAAGGAAGGCTGTGGAGAGAGAAGCGTGGGATGGCTACGGAGGGGGAATCCCGGCGAGGGAATCTGCGGCGAGGAGATCTGCGGACAAGATGAGGTCTCCAGAGGGGGAAGGTGAGAGGTCAAAGGAAGGGGAGTCGGGCGTGGAGGGAAACGGAAAGGAGGTCGCCGGTGGGGGCCGACGAGAGGGGTCGGGGATAGGGATTGGAAAAGGGATTTTGAAGTGAGAAGAGGTCAAGAAGAATAAGATTCGACCAGGGCTTCGATCGAATATAAAGAAGTGGACCCAAATAAAAACGCTAATGTCAGAAGCGTTTTTCTCTAAATAAAAACGCTATTGACATTAACGTTTTCATTTGCTTTAATTTATCCCAACCCGAGACTATCCCTCCAGCCCAACCCGAGACATCTGAATATGCCTGTTTGAAAACGCTACCGACAGTAGCGTTTTTATTAGAAGGAAAACACTACTGTAGCGTTTTCATATAAAGGAAAACGCTACTGTAGCGTTTTCATACAAAAGAAAACACTACTGTCAGTAGCGTTTTTCTTTCCCATCCAACTGCCGTGCGAGGCCTATTCCTACATGGCAGTATGGAGGTCTATTTTGGGAAATAGTTTTGGTCCGGTATTAGTTTGGGAAATATTTCATTATCTAGTATTATTTTGGTAAAAAGTTCCAGGAAATACTCTGTTAGTTTGTTTCAAGCAATAGAGTAAGCAAACTATTCTGACAATTACCCTTTAATTTGTCAGAACAATTATATCTTAATTCTCAATAAAAAGCCTATGAAAGACAAACAAATCAGCTTCACTACAGCAAAAAAATTGTAATTTTACAATTCTCATGCAGACACAATCTTCAGAAAAGAAACAACTTCACATTCACCTATTATCGCTATATTTATGAACAAAAACAATGTAGCTGTTTAGATGCTAACAAAAACTCTCTTCCAACTATCACAAAAACATCTTCGCCGGTTCGATTCTATCTGCAATTCTTGATGAGCTTTGGTTTCCACCCTCGCCACCGCGACCTTCTTTCTTCGCCCATCTTCGGATCGCTAATCTCTAGCTTCAAATCCCTGCCTTCTTCCAAAGTTGTTTTCTGAGTCGTCGCGGAACTTGTCGTCAATGGAGGCTGCGGGGCCCCAATCTCCGCACTCTCCACGAGTCTTTCAACCATCTCCAATATCTCACTCATCTTGGGCCTTGCCCTTGGACTCCCAACAAGGCACTTTTTCGCAATAGAAGATAGTTTCATTGCGGATTTCATGGCTTGGCGTGCATCGAGCCTCGGGTCCAAGACCATGCGGAACTTGTTGGCGTCGGATACATAGGGTTTCAACCAATCTAGAAGCTTTTGTTCACCTCTTGGGCGGTTGCGATCTATGGGAGGACGGCCCGTGATGAGCTCGTAGAGGACGACTCCATAGCTCCATATGTCGCTCTTGGCGGTTAGGTGGCCTGTCTGCAGGTATTCTGGTGCAGCGTATCCGATGGTCCCCACAACCTGTTTTTTTTTTTAAAAATTAGCAGCCAATAGATTTAGAAGCAATCCATGCGTTTGTCATCTTTTGGTCACTACTAAAAAGGTTATAAGAGGGTATAGTGCAAGAAAATACCCTCAACTCTCACTGTTATCCTTTATACTAACTTGAAGTGTGTGTTTTAAAATATAACAGTGAGCTTCGTGCTACATTTAAGAGTATTTTAGTTCTAGTGCCAAAAAATCCCTTAAAATCAACTTGAAGGGATTTCTTCTGGCCCTATTCTGGTCAAAACGACCAGGATTTTATTTATCTAATTGATTCTGAATGAGATTGCCCACCCTGTTTATGCCGTATGCTTTATTTTAGTTCCCGTTCTATGCTTTGAAATGAGAGGGAATTTCAACGTCACCATGCATAAATTTGTGTTTGAACTTAAAATCATTCCTAGCATGAGAATAGGAAGAATCGAGGTGAAAATGGAAGTTGCTTCTAAGCAAACTATCCAAGGCTGAGAGACAGAGAGGAACACCAGACAGTGCCTATGAACTGCTGAAACCTTTGATGCCAATTATTTCAAAGCAAATAGCAAAATTAATTGCGAATTGCCTCCAATAACTCATCGACACTCCTCTCAAAGGCCTCACGAAAGAATAATCCCTTTTGACAAAAGCAGCTCTCACACAAAAACCCTGAGAAATCAATTTAGCAACAGGCATGCATGTCTCTCCAAGTTGCATATAGATTTTAACTCTCAACAAATTCTAGTTAGATTTGAAACTTGATGCCATTATAGCTCAAGTCCAAATAAGCAACTTTTTAATGATGAATGGCTATTTATAATCGCTTTGAAAGACGATAGCAAAGCCCGACTCCTGAGAAGGATAGGAGAAGAAGAAGTAAACAAGCACAAATACAAAGGGATGTAATTCAAGATAGATGTACATACTGCCGTTGAAACATGAGTTAATCCTTCCTCTGGTCCTTGTCTAGCCAAACCAAAGTCCGATAGTTTCGCGTTCCACTGCTTGTCCAACAGAATATTTGAGGTTTTGAAGTCCCGAAATATAATCTGAAAGAAGATCTAAATATTACTACTTAAAACTATAAGATTCATCAGGAAAAAGGTACGTTGTGAAATATAAATGATTCTAAAATCAAAGTCATGCCATCCTAAATACGGAGACATGATACTATACGAGTCAAATTCACAGATCCACAATTTCTCAAAAATCTATAATACGATTTGTTGGGATACATTGATCTTTCTTGTTTAAATATAAATAAATTATCAGAGAAAACCAATCATTTTAGCAAACTAAACAAACACAACCGATTTGTTAGTGTCGGTGCATTCACATCTAGAATACAATATAAAACTTTTGAATGTGCCAAAAAGAGTGCAACATATGATCTTAACGAATTCGAAATATTCCGATATGGACACGAATCCAATACGTATCCATATCGGATACGTCTCCCTCGTTGAAGAATCCATGCAACATAGATACCATCCAACCATTCAAGGAGATTACTCCTGTAGACACCCCACCGAAGCAGCGATTTGCAAATTTACCTTTTTACCCCTGCACCATTTTCTGAATTACAACCTTGCATTCTCATCACGCCAAAGCATTCACATCATGTCATTCATCTCATTTTTGCATAAAAATAATTGTTGGTGTACATGAAGGCAGTTTATGTGCATGGTTCAAGGTTCGTCCAAATGGCTGAAATACCCTTCTCGAGAACGTCCGAAAATCCGTATATCATGAATTCTTGCACGACTCGTCATGAGAAGTTTTGTAGAGGTTTTCTATGATTTATCATGAATTACCAAAGCAAAAACTTCAAATTGACCTGTCAAATTCATCAAGATTTACATTAAATCCTCTCGAACTTTCAAGACAACAACAACAACTGAGCCTTTTATCCCAAACATATGGGGTAGGCTACATGAACCAACATGAGAATCACGCCGGGTCCAGCACATGAATCCTCTGTCTCCACTCACTTCTATCGAACAATATACTTTCATTGAGTCCTTTGGCAACCATATCGTTTCGTATCACCTCCATCCATGTTTTCTTCGGTCTCCCTTTTGCCCTTTTGCCATTACCCATATCGAGAGTATCTATTCGTCGAACCGGTGCTTCCATAGGTCTGCGTCGCACATGACCAAACCATCTAAGCCGGTTTTCCCGCATCTTCTCCTCCACGGGTGCTACACCAACTTTTGCACGAATATCCTCATTTCGCACCTCGTCTTTTCTAGTGTTACCGCACATCCAACGAAGCATGCGCATCTCCGCTACGTGCATCTTCTGTGTATGATGCTTCTTAGGAGCCCAGCATTCTGTACCATATAATAAGGCAGGCCGAATAGCGCTCCGATAAAACTTCCCTTTCAATTTTAACGGAAAGTTACGATCACACAAAATCCCTGTTGCACTCCTCCATTTCAACCAACCAGCTTGGATCCTTTGATTAACATCACTATCGATCTCCCCATTCCTTTGGATGATGGAACCTAGATATCTAAACTGGTCGCTCGGTGATATCTCTTGCCCTTCCAATGTTATACCAATATGGTTTTGACTTCTCTGGCTACTAAATTTTGCAGTGCATATATGCTGTCTTGGACCAGCTCAATCTGAATCCCCGAGATTCCAATGTTTGTCTCCATAATTCCAATTTGGCATTAACCCCTACTTTCGTCTCATTTACTAGAACAATATCATCAGCGAATAGCATACACCAAGGGACCTCATCTTGGATAGTTCTAGTAAGCTCATCCATCACGATGGTAAACAGGAAAGGACTTAATGCAGATCCTTGATGTAAACCAATAGTAATCGGAAAATCACTTGTTAAGCCACCGCAAGTTCTGACATTTGTCACTACTCCGTCGTACATATCCTTGATTATGTCAATATACTTGACGGGGACCCCCTTTTTCATCATTGTCCCCCATAATACCTCTCTAGGTACCTTGTCGTACGCTTTTTCTAAATCAATAAATATCATATGCAAATCTCTTCTCCTCTCTCGAAAGCGCTCGATAAGTTGACGAAGCAAATGAATCGCCTCTGTCGTCGATCGTCCAGGCATGAACCCAAATTGGTTCTCTGTTATCTTAATATCCTTCCTTCGCCTGTGTTCAATCACTCTCTCCCAAAGTTTCATGGTGTGACACATTAGTTTTATTCCACGGTAGTTTGAGCAACCGATTTGGGTTAGAATTAACCAAAAATCACTTTCAACCAATTGATGAGTATTTTCATGATGTGATCGTCACATTTGATCATATTATATCAATTGAGACCATTTTCGATGGGCAATTTCACCAGGAACCCGTTAAATTCCTTAATCACCTCTTAAACGCCATTAACGATTCCGGTTTTTTATCTCGTGTTTTTTTGAGCCAAATGATTTCAAACTTTCCAGATCATCTTTAGTATATTTACGAGGACGTACCATAAAAATCTTAACAAAAATCGACAACGTTTACTCGATGAACTAAAGCCCGCTTATTATTCTGTCATTAAAATGATGTGGGCCCGCAAGGGTGAAATTGCCAATTATTCTTAATGGTTCCTTATAACTTATTTAGATAACCCTCCCAGCGAAATTTCAAGTCGTTTGAACATCGTTCGCTATTTGGTTTGAATATGAGCAATTAGGGGTTAATTAAACTAATTGTTGTTATCAAGCACTTGATTAATGATAATTAATCCCCACTTGACTTGTCAAACCTATGGCATATGATTCTTCTCCTAGTGAACTATTAACTTAATTTGCATCTCATGAGTACCATAACATTCACTCTTTCTACCTAAAAGCATACCTAATTTTATAGAGATCAGTTCATCTCTATAAAATCTCAACCATTCCACCCCTACAATCAATCACAACTCTCATTTCATATCTCAACTACCCTTCTTCTATAAATAAATCTCTCATGAGAATGAAAGTCTTCTTCCATCTCTCACCTCATTAACTCTCTCAACCCTTCACTTAATCTTTTCATGAGCTCAAGCCTCCACCCCTCAACAAAACAACCCTTAGACTAGCTTAGAAATCCCTCAAAAAAACCCCAAAAAAATTTCCACGAAAATGAACTAGAGAAAGAAAAATCCGATTTTTCCCATTTAAGATTAGGATTTAGGATTGAAGAACCTATTTCTCTAGTTCTAGATTGTTTAGCTTGAATTTCAACCCTTCAAACAACAACTCTGAAAAAAATGAGGATCCAAGATCCCCTCTTCATGTTTTCTTCGTTTTTCATGCATTTCTAGCTCGTTTTCCTTGCTTATGCAAGTGGAAGGGCTCTTCTCTTTCCTTCTCTTTTCGATTGTCTTGCTATTTACTTGGGGTTGAGATCTATTCGATAGAAAGAAACAGATTAATCTTAGGACTCTCTATAGACCGTAATCTCTCAAAAATCCAAAAAATAATACGGTTTTCACATAAAAAATAGTTTAGTTTTTTGGTCGACTTTTTGTCTCGGCCCTTTTCCGTAACCTTTGGCCAAAAGAGCAAATAGGGTAGGGTTATATCCGAGGGCCCTCTATTATGCATCTCTTTTGATCAAAACTCGAGCAAAAAACAGAGGAGAATTCGAAAAAAATTACGTATTGGATTTTGTTTCTGCATAGGTACCCAGGCGTCTAGGTACCCCTGAGGTACATAGGCGCATTTTAGTAAGGCGCCCAGGTACCCCAAACCTCCAGACAACCACTGTCTCTGTTTGTCAGGTTTCTTTTCCCCAGCTTCGCATTTTCTCGGTCTTCTCCACTGCTTCTGCACCTCTCATACCCCTATACACGCACACTTGCGTCGTGTGGGTGTATTTTGACGTTAAAATGTCCAAAATTCCTCGAAGCAAAGCAAGTCATGCCCGATTGAAACTTCCTCGTAGGTAGCCGATTCCGTCGGGTTTCCACAGGGGTTTTGTGCTTCCTTACCCTTCCCTTCTCGGGTTTTTCACCCCTTACTTTATCGTTTTCCACCTCTTCGTTCTCTTTTTCCCGCATTTAGACGCGGGTGGCGACTCCGGTTAGCTAACCCGGATCCCGTCTTATTTGTGGCTTTCCTTGTCTCTCCTTTTCAGGTTGGTGTTTACAGATTTGGTGACTCCAGTGGGAATAACCTTGAATCGTGCATAAAAAATTTGTTTTGCATTGTAGTGACTTGCGAGAATTGATTGTAATAGAATAGTTTGCATATTTCATATAGAAACGTGCATGTTTTAGTTTCTTTGAATATATCGCCCCGCCTATGCTTTTTTGCTATAACCCTTAATAAAAAAACTCAACATAACAAAAAAATTAGAGTGGTCGTGCATTGCATTTAGTCCTTATTTGTTCATGTTAGTTTAGACTTGTATTGTATATATCTAGTTTTACCTTCCTCACTATATCACACTCCTTTTCTTGCATAATTTTAAAAAAAAACAAAACTTAAAAAGAGTTGGTCCCACTTTATTAAAAAACAAAACAAAACAAAAACAAGAAAAAAAATAAAACATAGTCACTTTATCTTAACTTTGTTTGAGACTTGATTATTATTAAGGACATTCGTGAGATTTTTACTTACTCTCACATGGCAACAAATCTTTACGCATCCCATTAGGACTTGAGGTGACCCATCTCATCTGACCTCAGGTGTATGCCGGGGATCCGGGGCTGTGGGACCTCCCTTCTCTTTCTCACGTATACCCATCATAATATATCGGTGCTTTGCCTCGCGTACCAAATGGTATATTGAGAAAGTCACCACGTATAGGTGTATATCGAGTTAAGATTGACCATCAAACCGCACTCTCCTTAGGAAGAGGGTTGTACCTGCTTCCTTAGAACCAAAATTCATGTAGAACCCAAAATCTAAGAATTGTCAACATAGTAAACACTGGGCAAAATAGCACTTGTTTTTAAAAGAACCTTGTGCTGTCGTGTTGCTCTCTTGTTCCAGTTCAACAAAAGTTTTTAGTTTGTGCCAAGATCCATTTGTGTGAGTTTCTACAACTTTCGTTCAAATCCAAAACCCGTCTCCAAAGTTTCAAAAGAATCGATCAAATTCATTCTCTTCACCAACTCTCTTTGCATTCCCAACCAAGCCACCTTTCATCCGAGTCATCAAACCAACTTGAACTCAAGTCATAGGTCTCCAAAAGAGGACTAAGGCTATCGTCCCTAAAACAGTCAAGGTCACTCGTATCTCTCCCATACACACCCGTCGTCATATGAAGATGTCAGACTTCGCTCACCCCAGCCGTTCCTAATATGACGGAGGTCCCTCACATTTTTTCCACTTTCTCTTCACCACGTTTTCCATCCAATCCGACCACCGTTTCTTTTTCTTCATATCCACACAGATTTCAATCCGCCCCCAACGACACCTCTTTCGTATCATCCTCATCTTCGCATATTCCAAATACCTCCACTTACTCTTGATCCTCATTTCAACCTAACCCAACCACCACCTCATTCCCTTCGTATGCTCCTGGCTTTTCAACCATGTCAAACACCTCCGCGGCCACCAACATAATACCAACCAATTTTAATAGCTTTCCGCCACCTCCCCCAGTTCATCAGTCAACTTCCTCGGATGACGAATTCCATCACTTCACGACGATGATGGATCGTTACATGGCCATGTGGTCAGCCACCCCCATTCCTACACCATCTTCGGCAACTCCCATCCAGTTTTCTCTTTCTACACAAGCACTAAATCCCAACTTCAACTTCACATCAATTCCAATCTATTCTACTCATGCGACTGCTCAGGCTCCCCTACCGGTAGCCTAAATTCCATCATCAACCGTTCAACCCCCATCAAACGATCCTATCGACATGCTAGCAAGAGTTCTGCTCTCCCGTCTTAACCTGTCTATACCCACTCCTCCGCAGGTAGTGCAAATCTTTTTAATTCCACCTTCAACTCCGACGGCATATCCACAACAATCTTCCACTCAACCCCCAGTTCTAACAATGTATCCTTCATTCCCATAACAACATCCAACTCCGCCTCCGGTTCTGGCAACATCCTTTCCACTCCCCACATATCCGGTGGATACGTTTGAAGCAAAAATGCAGAAGCTGGAACAAGGAAAAGTCATGCCGAATCTCGAGGTCAAGAATCTGTGCTTGTTTCCGGAAGCTCAACTCCCATCCAAGTTTAAGCATCCTGATATTCCCAAGTATAATGGAAGTGGATGTCCGTTAATAAATCTCAGGATTTATATGAACGCTATGGCAATCATTTCCAATGATGAAAGATTGTCAGTCAGGCTTTTTCCTAACTATCTGGCAGGACCCGCACAAGTTTGGTTTGCGAGTTTAGAACCAATTAAGCTTTAGATCATGGATGGAACTGGCTGAGACTTTCCGTCAGCAGTATGAGTACAACATCGATATTATTCCTACACGACAAGACCTCGAAGGTTTATGCCAGGAAACGAACGAATCGTTCTCACAGTACGTCGGGAAGTGGCAAGCTTTAGCTGCACGGATGAAGAATACATCGGATATCGAGGACGCGAGTCCAATGATTATCAGAAATGCCCTGCAATGCCTTTCCGCATTCCTTTCAATTCAAAATCATTCCACCTTCCTCGACTTTTGCAGGAACGCCGCCACCATTGAAGCATCCAAAAAAGTCGGGAAGCTTAATCTTATCTTGAATGAGCCGGTAGAAAAGAATATCCAAGTAAGAAGTGGGAAATCAGAGATGATTAATATGACGGATCAAGCTCACCGTCCGTCGGTAACCAACTCTTCCCCAACTCCAGCAGCCCAACCAGCTCAGAATCAAGATTGGAAAGATGAGTGGAAAAGAAGTTCATGCAACTACAAGACCCCTTATCCACTGTCTACCAACAACTTCTTAATGCTCAGTTCATCAAGCCATTAAATCCGAAGCCTCTACCCAATCCGATTCCGCCACGATGGGAAATGAACCAATATCGTGAATATCACCAGGGTTCTGGCCACTTGATCGATATGTGTATTGCACTAAAATACAAGATCCAAGATCCGATCAGAGCTGGAAAAATAGAAGTAGCTGATAGCCAGAACATCCTTCAAAATCCGTTGCCACATCATCCGGTCAGCAACAACGAATTCGAAGAAATCATGACTCTCGACTCTACAAAGCCAAAGTTGGTTTTAAGAGCAGCTCCTCGAGTAACCCTAATTGCAGCCGAGTCTCAGAGCACTAATCCCGCTATACTTCGCCCCGGAAGGAGAATAATCGAACAAATTTCCTCAATAACCGGTAGCTCTAAGTGACCTGACCAGAATGCCCTTTGATTATAGCAGCTCAATCAAAATGCAATGAGATAAGGAACATGACTTGATCAGGAAGAGTATACAAACCATTAGTATTGCAAAGAGCATCTCTGGTTCAAAGGAATCAACAATCTGCCACACCACAGAAGCAGCCACCTTCCGCTGCAAACCCGGCAAATCATTCCTCTACTTCAATGAGCCAACCAACACAAATTCACTCTTCAACTCCGGCAAACTTGACAACGGCCGATGCACCCTGGCTGATCTCATCCAAGACACCCTCAATGAACAGACCTCCTTTCGAAAATTCTCCCGTTCAAGCATCTCCTCCCTCAAAAGCCGCTCCCGAGCCTCAAAGCGAAAAGGAAGGCGGATATGATATAGTGGATCAACTGAAAGAAGTACAGTCTAATATATCTCTGTAGGAGTTAATCAATAGCTCACCGGAATACAAGAAAGCGTTCTTCAATGTAGTCCAAAAGATCTCAGCTGATAAAAACATCGTTCGAGAAGATTTAGAGAAGGGAATAAATCTAGTATCTGCGGTCAGGGGGATCACTTTTATAGATGTAGAGGTTCCGTACGACAGGGTAAACTATAATCGTGCGCTTCATATAGTCGTAGAGTGTCAAGGTCTGAGCATCCCTAGAGTACTCATCGATGGGGGATCCGGCATGAACTTGTGCCCTCCATGTACACTACAAAGACTCGGAGTTAATAAGAACCCCATACGTAAAGCATATGGAGTTAGAAGATGTGACAATGTGCGGAAGGACATCCTCGGCGAATTGGATTTGGAAGTATCTGTTGACCCCGCCACATATCTCATGACCTATCAAGTCCTTGATATCCCATCTTCTTACAATCTCCTTTAAGTCGTCCTTGGATCCATAGAGCCAACGATATCCCTTCCACTCTACATCAATGTGTAAAATTCAAATTCGGTGACGATGTTTGTATCATACCTACTGGAGTGGAATCCACGTGTACCAATACATCTTTACAGGGTTTGTCCCTTGAAAACCAGTCTGTTTTGCTCGTCGAAGACATTGATAACTTGAGTGATTTAGATGAAGCAGACTGCAACTCTCTTCTAGAACTTCAATATGAGTCCAACCCTTTTGATAACGAGAGCGATTTCCTTGAACAATACTCTGTCGAACCGGAACATTAATGCAACACCACTGTCTTGAACGATCAGGAACTCATGTTTGGGGTTCCTATTGTCTTTCCTTAAGAGGCACATCTAGATTGGATAATTGTTGTCTTGTGTAGTCGGTGGGAATACCAGAACAGTTAAGGACTGGGTGTTTGAGGCCAGGGTATTACTGAACCCATTGACCCCCGGGTCAATGATGGGACATGGGGTCT
Organism: Agapanthus africanus; assembly: GCA_030015575.1. Taxonomy (NCBI): domain Eukaryota; kingdom Viridiplantae; phylum Streptophyta; class Magnoliopsida; order Asparagales; family Amaryllidaceae; genus Agapanthus; species Agapanthus africanus. The sequence goes on along the minus strand of CM057337.1, from coordinate 937,793,421 downwards.
CGGATATCGTCCCACCGGCCACGATTTCCATAGCAGACATAGGTCGCATAGGTCGCAGGTCGATTCACAAAACCTTCATTCGTGGTCGAGAAATCCAATCATCGTTCTTTCAGATGATGAAGAGGAAGCAGAGCAAAGAGAAGAACGGAACGGAACCGCTGACGATAAGCTCGATGGTGGTCAGTCTCCCCTGATTGGAGATCTCTTCAGAATTGGTGAGGACGACAAGAAGAACAAAAACGTTTACAGGGCTTCCATTGAGCAAATCGACGGCTTCAGTCAGTGGTTAGCCCAGTTTGATCTCAAGCAGGAAAATCCCGGAGATACCGGGGTCAATCACCTCTCTTCCATGATTGAAATGGATGATGAATTTATGGATCTCGGCCTTCAGAGATCCATTACATCCGTTAACTCTTTTCCCCAAAAAAACACATGTACAGGCCAACCATTTTCGTTCAAATCCACACTGACATTCTTGCATCAAAACAGATTGACGACAAAACTTGGGAGATATTTCTGCATTGTGCGGAAGATACCCAGAGAGATTTGCAAAACGAATTTGGAAAGGAAAATTTTGAAAAAAGCTTTTGGGATTTCAAAAAACTCACTGAACCCTACGAAAACCATAGACATCTGTGACGGATTCTTCAAATCCATAGTACGACCTCGGGCGATCCCTGCGGATTGTGACATGGAATTGATGGACATCAACTTAGAGCAATGCGATGCAGATATAGATCTCGGTTTAGTCGATAGTTTGAGAAAAAGTGAGCAATCAAAGAACTCGACATACGATGACACCGAAAGCGTAAACCTCGGTGGCCCGAAGAATCGAAGGTCATGAAGATCGAAGCACAACTATGCCCCGAAATCAAAGACCGCTTGATCTTGTTGTTGCACGAGTATTCCGATGTCTTCGCCTGGACATATGCTGACATGCTAAAATTGGATCCAGTAATCGTAACTCACCATTTACCACTATCCGAAAGAGCGAAACCAATGAAACAAAAACCGAGGAAACTTCACCCGGAGCATTCTATACAAGTCAAAGAAGAAGTTATGAAGCAACTCAATGTTGGGTTCACCCGAAATATGAATTTTCCTGTCTGGGTAGCAAACATAGTGTCGGTACCGAAGAAAAATGGAACCGTAAGAGTATGCGTCGACTACAGAGATCTTAATCGCTCCAGCCCAAAGGATGACCTCCCATTGTCTATAATCAACATCCTAGTAGATAACACCGCAGGACATGCGATGCCATCCTTCATGGACATATTCTCCGGTTACAATCAACTCAAGTTCGCAATGGAAGATCAAGAGAAGACAGCCTTTATCCGCCATGGGGAACAGTCTGTTACCAAGTAATGTCGTTCGGACTGAAGAATGCATGCACAACATATCAGAGGGCGATGACGACTTTATTTCATGATATGACACATAACAAGTTAGAGGGGTACGTCGACGACATGATTGCTTAATCAAAAGAGCCTGCACACCACGTCGATGATCTAAAGAAGTTGTTCGTCCGTCTAAGAAAATATAAATTGCGTTTGAATCCGACAAAGTGCATGTTTGGGACAACTTCAGGCAAGCTTCTAGGCTTCATCGTTACTCAAAGAGGAATCAAAGTAGATCCGTCCAAAGTTAAAGCCATACAAGAAATGCCATCGCCAAGGACAGAAAAAGAAATCAGAGGCTTTATCGGGAGAATCCAGTATATCGGCCGCTTTATAGCACAACTTGCTCCGACTTGTGAGCCCATCTATAAGCTACTCAGAAAAGACCTTGCTGCGAAATAGAATAAAGATTGCCAGATAGCATCCAACAAAATCAAGTCCTGCCTATCCAATCCCCCAGTCTAGTGCCACCAGTTCTTGGAAGACCGGTGATCATGTATATAGCCACCTTTGACACATCCATGGGTTGTGTATTTAGGTAACACGACGAAACGGGACGAAAAGAAAAGGTGCATGAGAAGTACTTATCTCTTCGACAGGGAACCAATTGCCAGCAGCCCTCCAAATCAATTTTGAATGCACACACAATATGGCAGAATATGAAACTTGTATTCTGGTGGTACAAATGGCGATACAGAACAAAATCAGGAAGCTGCATGTACGTGGCGATTATTTGCTCGTGATATCTCAAACCATCAGAGAATTCCAAACTTTAGACGAAAAGCCGGTCCCTTATCATGATTTCTTGATCCAGCTCAAAGAAAACTTCGATTAAATTCAGTTCGAATTCCTGCCACACCCCAACAAACCGCTTCACTGACGCATTAGTTACTTTGGCTACATGGCGTGACATCCCAGAAAGCGGAACATTCAAAACCCAAATCACTAAGAGGGAAACTCCTATCTACTGTTGCAGCACAGAGCAGGTCACATCGAACAACGATGGAAAACCCTGGTTCTGCGACATCAAGAGATTTATGAAGTATTTCGCTTTGCCAAAAGGAACCCCAGTAGATCGAAAGACGGTCATCAATCTTGCTCAAAACTTTGTAATCTGCGACGAAAAACTTTATAAGCGGTCATTCGAAGGAATACTATTGTGTTGCTTAGACAAAAAAGAAGCTCAAAAAGTGATGAAAAAAGCGCATTCCGGAATTTGCGGAGCTCATACGAGCGGCATTACACTCTCAAAGAAGGTCCGACGACAAGGTTACTTCTGGAAGACCATGGAGACCGACTCTTATGAATTTGCAAAGAAGTGCCATCAATGGCAAATACACTCAAAACTCATCCACGTCCCTTCGGCCGAACTTCATAATCACTCCGCACCCTGGCCTTTTGCCACATGGGGTCTAGATATGATCAGCAAGATATCACCGAAAGTTTCGAACGTTTATGAGTTTATACTGGTGGCGATCGATTATTTTACCAAATGGGTTGAGGCCGCGTCCTTTACAAACATCAAACCCAACCAAGTCGTCAAGTTCTTAGAAAGTCCAATCTGCCGATTTGGACTCCCCCACACCATCATAACTGACAACGGGACAAGCTTCGTCTCGAAGAAAGTTCAAGACTTCTGTGAAGAGCACAAGATCAAGCACACTTCTCATTGCCTTACAGGCCGCAAACAAACAGAGCAGTCAAAGCGGCTAACAAGAATGTCGTGTCAATACTAGAAAAAATGGTAGTTACCCATAAGGATTCGCACGAGAAACTCCCCTACGCTTTATGGTATATCAAACGACTATTAGAACCTCTACTGGAGCTACGTCATACTCACTTGTTTACAGAAATGAAACGGTCCTACCCGTAGAAGTGATGATAATCGTCAATAAGAGTCCTGATAAAACCTGAAGGCATCAAGCTTGAGTGGTTCAGAACAGACAAGCTAAACTTCATTGAAGAAAGGAAACTAAAAGCTCTATATCATGCACAATGCTATTAAAGAAGAATGGTGGGATCATACAACCGGAAGATTCACGAAAGATCGTTCCAAAAAGGTGATCTAGTCCTCAAGAAGACATGGCCGACAAACACCAACAAAGGTAAATTTGCGCTAAATTAGGAAGGACTGTTCGTGGTTGATCATGCACACCCTAAAAATGCCTATCTACTCACCACCACAGATGGAACAGATAGCTTTGGGCTTATAAATATTGGATATCTTCGGAAAAACTACGTCTAAATTCGAATCTCCTCTATAAAGTTTGCTGGACGAGGCCTTCATTTAGCCACCACTTTTCCCAAAAATACCATTTACGAATTATTTCCATTTGCACACCATTTTGAGCCTTCTAATTTCTTTGGCATATCCTTTGTACATATTGAGAAAGAGTTGTCATCCCTAAAATGCCAAAAAAATTGCAAAACGAAAAGAAAAAAATAAAAACAAATAGGCACAAAAGCAAAAATGAAAGTGGCAAGAGAAGGGATGGGCAAATTATTAATAGTCTTGGGCCTAATTGACATCCTTTGATCCACCATGGCCCCATTACAACCGAAAAGGTCCTCACAAGTTCAGCAAACAATATAGTTGAGATAAGAGTAATGACGTACCCGATCCCATCTTTTGTGAGTCTTCAAGATATCCTTCAAAGAAATCATATTTGTGGCATGATTGTTATTATTGTATATATTTAATTTGTTACTATTCAAAAAAAGGAAAGAAAAGAAAAAAAATTCAAAATTCAAAAGGAAAAGAAAAAAAGAAAGGTAGTCCACAAACAAAAGGGGCACGAATGAAAACCTGAAAGGATTTCGTGAGTAAAAACAGCGAGACTACCCGCGAGTTTGAAATCCCGAAAGGGCGCGGACCCGTCGAAAAAAAGAGAAACAAAATAACCACTGCTAGGTGAAAACCCGCAAAGTCCCTGGTTAGCTTTTGCACATCTTCGGTACCTTTGCGACATGACCAATGGTGCACAATTTGACAAAGAATAAAGCGCATCAAAGAGTCAAATTCTTTGACTAAGGGCGGTGAAAAGCAACGATAAGAACGACCCGTGGATTCCAAACGAGTCTTATTTATCAAGAGTCCAAGCTCGTTGACTTTTACTCAAACGCATATCACATGCTCAGTGTTGATAACCAAGGAGTCTATTACATCTTGTTTACGATATTTCAAATGCACAGTTTCCAAAATCACGACACGCGTCTTAAAATAAATGATGGATGATGCTACTCTACGAATCTAACATGGATTCATTCTTGGACCCAGAACCAAAGGTTTGAAATTTCACAACTTCTCGGATTGACAAGTTCCCATCAAAGGCTTGGTTCGTCCGAAAATGTAAAACTACGGCCTTTAATTAGGCAAGCTTGTTTTACTGGTAAAATGGATCTAGCATTCTACTTGGTTAGAAAGTCATGGTACTGCTACATGTTAAGAAGCGGATTAAACTGTGTGTGTGTGTGTTTCAAAACGAAAAAACAAATAAAAAATTCTAAGCTTTTCTACAATTTGACACGAAACTTTCCGCTTAGAAATGGCAAAAAAACATAAATGGTTTCTGGTTTCTGTTTCAAAAAATGATGATCTTCTTGACAGGGACGAAACACTGAGTAATTGATCTCCCATATCAATTAGTTAGTTTTCTTTCCAAGAATAAAATTCAAATAAGTTGGTATTGGTTTCAAGACAGAGATCCCCATCCATAGGATAAGCACCATTCCATACCCTCCCAATAATCTCCAATACCTTATCTAGTTCTAGGAATAGATCTCCTGCCACTGGATAGTTCCGATTACTACGCTTCGACCTATCATTGCATCATCTTTGCATCATTTAGAATAGGTGCATCATCCGTGTATCATGTAAACAAGTTGCATCTTGCATCCTAGCACCCGACAAGGGACGGTGTTTAAGAGTGGATCGGTCACTCAACCCAGAACGAATTCTTCCCACGGCTATCCCCTTCTGAAAGCGGGAGGCTGCTCTTTTTTCAATTTAGACAAGATTTTTGCACGCATTTACACACATCTTCAAAAAAATAATAAAACATTTTGCTGCTTCTCTGTTGTGTCTCTGGACTTTGCCAATTAGTTGCCCTTATTGGCAGCCACTTCTGTCCAAGAGGGACATTTGTAGACACCCTACTGAAGCAGCGATTTGCAAATATACCCTTTTACCCCTGCATCATTTTCTGCATTACAACCTTGCATTCTCATCACGCCAAAGCATTCACATTATGTCATTCATCTCATTTTTGCATAAAAATAATTGTTGGTGTACATGAAAGCAGTTTAAGTGCATGGTTCAAGGTTCGTCCAAATGGTCGAAATGCCCTTCTCGAGAAGATCCGAAAATCTGTATCTCATGAACTCTTGCACGACACGTTGTGAGAAGATTATAGAGGTTTTCTATGATTTCTCATGAATTACCAAAGTAAAAAACTTCAAATTGACTTGTCAAATTCATCGAGATTTGCATTAAACCCCCTCGAACTTTCAAGAATTGACCAAAAATCACTTTCAACAAATTAATGAGCATTTTCATAATGTGATCATCACATTTAAACATGTTATATCAATTGAGATAATTTCCGATGGGCAATTTCACCCGGAACCCGATAAATTCCCTAATCGCCCCTTAATCGCCATTAACGGCTCAGGGTTTTTATCTCGTGTTTCTTTGAACCAAATGATGTCAAAATTTCCAGATAATCTTAGCATATTTATAATGACGTACCATAAAAATTTCAACCAAAATCGACAATGTTTACCCAATGAACTAAAGCCCGCTTATTATTCTATTATTAAAATGATATGTGAGCCCGAAAGGGTGAAATCGCCAAATTTTCTTAATGGTTCCTCATAACTTATTTAGATGACCCTCCTCGCGAAATTTCAAATCGTTTGAACATCGTTTGCTATTTGGTTTGAATATGAGCGATTAGGGATTAATTAAGATAACTGTTGTTATATTAGTGATAATTAATCCCTGCTTGACTCGTCAAATCATGGCAAAGGATTCTCCTCTTAGTGATCTATTAACTTAACTTGCATCTCATGAACACCATAACATGTCCTCTTTCTATCTAAAAGCATACTTAACTTGCATCTTTTTGTTTTTTTAGAAAATTGTATGGAGACCAAGTATTTTAGGGTGAAATAAGTTTAGGTATTGATAGAAATCAGTTCATCTTTACAAAATCTCAATCATTCTACCCCTACAATAAATCACAACCCTTCATTTCATATCTTAACTACCCCCTCTTCTATAAATAAACCTCTTATGAGAATGAAAGGGTTCTTCCATCTCTCACCTCCTTAACTTTCTCAACTCTTCACTTAATCTCTCTAAGAGCTTATGCCTCTACCCCTCAACAAAAACAACCTTTAGATTAGCTTAGAAATCCCTCAAAAAACCCAAAAAAAATCAAGAAAACTTCAAAAAAAAAACATGCACTAGAGAAAGAAAAACCCGAGTTTTCCCATTTAGGATTAGGATTGAAGAACCTATTTATCTAGTTCTAGATTGTCTAGCTTGAATTTCAACCTTTCAAACAACTCTGAAAAATGGGGATCCAAGGCTCTCCTATGTGTTTTCTTCGTTTTTCATGCATTTCTAGCTCATTTTTCTTGCTTATGCAAGTGGAAGGACTTCTCTCTTTGCGTTTTCTTTTCGATTGTCTTGTTATTTACTTAGGGTTGACGTCTATTCGATAGAGCGAAGAGGATTAATCCGAGGACTCTCTATATAGACCGGAATCTCTAAAAATCCAAAAAATAAAAAGGTTTTCACATAAAAAATGGTTTGATTCTTTGGTTGACTTCTTGTCTCGGCTCTTTTCTGTGACCTTTGGCTAAAAGAGCAAAGAGGGTAGGGTTATATCCTAGGACCCTCTGTTATGCATCTTTTTTGACCAAAATTCGAGCAAAAACAAAGGAGAATTCGAAAAAATTGCGTATTGGATTTTGTTTCTGCCTAAGTACCCGGGCACCTTTTGATAAGGTGCCCAAATACCCTGAGGTACATAGGCGCCTTTTAGTAAGGCGCCCAGGTACCCCAAATCTCTAGACAGCCACTTTCTGTTTGTGAGGTTTCTTTTCTCGGTCTTCTCCACTTCTTCCGCGGCTCTCATATCCTATACACGCACACTTGCGTCGTGTAGGTGTATTTCGACGCTAAAAC